>LPNX010670053.1:282764-408934 GCA_001517045.1 Pseudotsuga menziesii | reverse complement strand
GCTCCCTGAAGTCGACACAGATTCTCAGTCTGGTCGGGTCGTGTTTCTTAGGCTGCATGACCATGGGACTTGCCCATTCCGACTGGTCGATGGGGTAAATAATCTCTGCTTCCAACATGTTGTCGATCTCCTTTTTAACTATTTCCTTATATTTATGAGTTAGTTTATAAGGTCGTTTCTTAACAGGGCGGACATCAGGTTTAGTGTCGATTTTCATCTCTCCCATTTCTTGAACTAATCCTTTCAAATCTTTATAATCCCTTGCAAAGACATCTTGGAATTCTCTAAGTAAAGTTACTATTTCAGCAGTTTGTTGCTCATTCCAATAGTCACCAATTTTGGCTATCTTTGGGCGATCATCATTTGAAATGTCTACCTCCTTAGTTCTTACTTTCGCATCTAACCATTCTGGAGCTTTGGCTTCATTGATCTGTCGAATTCCTTCCTTGAACTGTGAGAATGTAGCAGGGAAGTCGGCTGCAGTCATTCGGTCGGGGTCGGGTTTCTCTGTAGTCGCGACCCTTAGCACTGAGTGGATTGGTTTTGTTGTTTTAGCATGGTTGGATTTCCATCTGAAGCTTTTACCTTCGGTGTGTTCATTTTCCAATTGTAATCGGGTCGACTCGACTTTTGTTCCTATGTGAAGACTATTGCAGGCCTTGACCTGTCGAGGTTCTTTGTGTGTTTCAGTCGGTTGAATGAAATGTTTAATTTGTTGTGCAGGCTCGACTAAGTGTTTATCTTCGGGTATAAAGTTGAAGGCTTTAATGAAATTTTCTTTTAGTTCATTCCAGAAGAAGGTTTCACCTGTAGCTTCCTCCATCTTATACCATTTGCTAGGTAAGTCGTCTAGGGTGGAAGGAAAGAAGTGTGACCAGGCTCTCTCATCCTTATGTCCAAGTCTTCTCCACTCTTTTTCACAAGTTTTAATGTGTTCTTCAGGTTTTTGTCCCTGGGTGAAGATAGGGATCTTTGTTTGTGAGGTTAACTTCTTGCCACCAAACCTTTCAACAAAGTAAGTTGCAGCATTAGTCCAGGTCTGTAGTTTAGTCTGATGGGTGTCCCACCATCTAGCTGCTTGACCTGTGAAGGTTTCTACTAGGGTCTGTAGTCGGCCATGTTCTCCAATGTTTTTAGACACTTGTTCAACATGCATGACTGGGGATTCCCTCTCCTTATACCTAGGTTGTTGCCTGGTGTTTTCGTTGGTCGGTTGTAAGGTAGGGTGTTCTCTTATTTTTCTCTCAAAAATATTGGGGATAATTGAGACTATAAAGCACTGTCGGGTGGGTCTTTTCTGTACTGTTTGGATAGTCCAGCACCCTCTTGCTTGTGTTTCATAATTTTCTATTCCCCAGTCGTAGAGTTTAGCATCTAAATTATATCTGACTGAGTCGGGGTTACCTAAGTAAAGCTCCCCATAGCTATTTGGTTCAGTGTAGTCATTATTGTTGTGGATTTGGTATAGCTGTCTAACATCGACCTCGTCCTCAATAGGTTCTATCCAAGGCTTTCCTTGGGAAGGGTTGATGGGTACAATGACTTTTTGGCCATTTCCTTTTAGCTTGATCCTTTCTTTATCTAAGGAGATAGAGGCTTTCATCTTTCGACCCCAAGGTCGACCGACAAGGGCTGGGAAGGAGCTAGATCCTTCCTTAGGGTCAATAATTTCAAAATCAACCTTAGTCGATATACCTTTAATGGTTGTGTCTACATTTTTCCACACCCCAATAGGTTCAATAAGACCTTGGTCGGCCAGTTTTAGGTAGATGCCTGAATCATAGAGTCGAGGTTTACCCATTTGTTCCCATGTATCCCTAGTCATAATATTTACTTGAGAGCCAAAATCAAGGACTACTTGTCGTACGTGGTATCCTTCAATTTCTAGGTCGACCAGTGGGTCGACATCATTTTTATCTTTTTTATTTAAGCTATAAATGTTCTTAGTTTGTTCCTCGGGGTTTGTGCTTTTGATTTGTTGCAATAAATCAATGAAGTGGCCTACAGATTTGTCTGTCTGAATAAGATGGGTTAATTGTGGGGTCGAGCTAAGTCGACTATGAATATTGTCTTCGTGCTGTGCAAGATTTTGAAATATGTGTGTAGCTTCTTGGTATGTGTGTTGTTCCTTGCTAGGGTCAGGGTATGCATTTGTGTGTGTGATCTTGCTAATATGAGGGTTGTCAGGCCCTGTTTTGGTGCCTTGTCGAGTGACAATGTGTAAATTCTTACTGTTTATTACATCATTCTTCTGGACACAAGACAAGACATTAACATTCTTTTTATTGCTAATTTTTTCCAACATGGTAGGACAATCCTCCAAGGAGTGATCGCCTACACCACAATGTGTACAAAATTTAAGATCAGTCCTGTCCTTGTACGGACAGTCTGCGCATCTGTGCCCTTATTTGTAACAAATAAAGCATTGAGTAGGTCGACGACTTTGTATTTCTCGATTCCCAATGAATCGACCTGTTCTTCCAAACCCTGGTCGTCGATTGTCATTCCAACGGTCGTAGTGTCGGCCATCATTTCGTTTCCCATTCTGGTTATTATTATTGTTCTACTCTGTGTTCTGTGCTACAACATTAGTCTGGTAGACGGCCTGGTAGTTTTGTCTATTTTTGAGGTTAAGATGGCAGTCGGCCGTGTTATGATTTGCAGTCTCGTAGATAGCACACCAGGAATCCTTCTCATTCTTCATATTGTAAGGACAGTCGACCGTGGAATGGTCTCCTCGTTCCTGGCAGATGTCGCAAAACGCCTTTGTCTGTACAAAACGGACATCTTGTCGATTGAATTGCTGTCGACAGTTATCTTTTGTATGTCCGGCTATTGAACAGTTAGTACACCAGATGTCTTGGTTCTTCAAGGTCAGCTCTTTCAAGGACTTCTGCATATTTTCCAGCTGTTCTTCCAAGCAGTGGTCAGTCGGGCAGGCAGGTATGTCTTCATCCATCTCGACCTGCAATGCTTTTGTCAACGCATCTTCGTACGACTTGAAGGTCTCCAGACTGATGTGTCAGCGAACTTTCTGTGAAAGTCCTGCAAGGAACCATTGAATGAGTAATTGTTCGTCGATGACATAGTCCAACTGACTCAATAGATCCTTCCATCGTTTATCGTAATCGCGAACTGTTTCTCCTGGCTTCTGTTGGGTCATTTTCAGCTTCTTGGCTGCCAGGTGTTTAGCGTCTAGAGTCTTGAAAAATGATAGGAATTGTGCCTTTATCTCTGATTTTGTTGCTCTAGGTTGTCTTTCGGTAAATGTCATATACCATGTGAGAGCTCTTTTCCGAAGGGCTCCTGCGAACTGGGCTATCTGTCGGTCTTCTTCTGTTACTTTGTTAGCCTCCCATATCGACTCGCAGACAAACCAGTGTCATCTGGGGTCTTCATCACCCTCATAAAGGGGAATCTGAGCAGATCCATGACCCATGTCGGAGTCACTGTCACTACTCTCTGATGATGTCGGAGGTGGAGGTGGAGGAGGTGGTGTTGTAAGGGGTGGGGTTGTTGAGTCAGTCGAATCTGTCGGGGTGACGATGGGGTTTTGGTCGACGAAACTTGTGCTTCCGTCGGTTGTCGACTCTTTCTCATCGAATAGTGGATTGTTGATAATTTGTCTTCTTAATGACCCACTGTCACTTTGCATGCTCAGGTCTGACTCTTGTGTATCTTCTGAAGTTGTGTGTGGCAGGGGGGGTGCTCCTTCATGTGTCGGCAGGAGCAAGTGGATACTACGAAAGGAGGGTGCCGTTTGAAAGGTAACCCAATTCCCTTCGATCGGTCGACGTATTACAAGATGTCGACCCGGATATGGTTCGTCACCTAGTCGGATCCAGAGTGTAATGTCGCCAGCTCTTAGTCGAAGGTCATCTTCTATAATAGTTTGTATTCTGTTACGCGGACTTACTGTGGAAAGGGTTACTCCTTCGTCGGGAACAATTAGTTGGAGAGCTTCTGGCTACTCTATCCACATTTTGTCATCTTTAGGGGACCCCTCTTCTTCTTTGCCTTCTCTGCGTCGGTCATGACCCGACTCTGGCGGTACGTCATCATGGTCGGTCTCCCTAGGGTTTCACTATAGCTCTGCGGCTCTTTCTCGTCTGGCTTCCCTTCTCTGCTGTCTTTCGTCCCTTTCAATTCTCTTAATGTCCGACATACTTTCGTACAATACTATGCCTTCAGGTCCTCTTCGGTCGATTGTTCATTACTGGCGACTAAAACTCTAGTCGACTAGAATCCACTATGCTCTAGGTCCGACACACGACCAGCTACCCCCCCATGGCCTACCCGATGCTTTTTAGAAAGATCGGAGAGTGTCTACTTACTCAGGAAGTATTCACACTCCCTTTCAGCAATAAATTTTTCCCACTTCTTTTGCTTCTCCGCCCAGTTAGTATTTGAGGGTGGTTCACGTAATAGTGGTCGAGCTTCGACAATATGGCCTGCACCTTTTTCTATTAAAAACTTGAACAGCAAAGTCGGCAAGGAACACAAGAATTGATCAGTAAATTCTGTGAAAAATTTCTGTCGGACAGTTTCCACAGAAGTCTTGTCTTTGACTGCTTGTTGCTCACAGAAGTCGTCGGCTATCTTTTCGAACCACTCCGATAGATTTGTACGTCCTCCTTGGATCAGTTTCTGGAGCAACTGTTCTTCTTTAGTCTTGTCTGGTTTTCTCATCCAAAAGCTGCTTCAACAGGTGTGGCACGGATTCGACAAATTCTTCGTGAGTCTCAGTGAAAAATCTGGCTTTGGCTTCTGCGACTGTCAATCTGTTCCTTCTCACGTAATTTTGTAGATAGTTAGCAATTTTTCGCTCCCACCAGTCCTTTATCTCCTGCTCTGGTATCATATGTCAGCATATACTCCAGTTATGTACTACCGGCAATGGAACCAATGTTGTAATCTCACAGATCACATAAGGTTACCAATAATACATGCAAAAATATACAGAAATATACACAGATACAAGAGACAAGAACAGATAGGATGAACAGATTATATTATTCTCAATAAATCGTACAAAGCCAAGAACTGAACTTAGTTCTTGTGAGGCTCAACAGCCTAATATATACAGGTTACAAATAGTTACAATCATAACTACCTGTCGGTTCACCGAACCGACACGACTATTAGTTAACAGACTCTAATCACTGTGTTTACTCAGCCGACCGACTTAGTCAGCTGATCGACTAAGTCGGTCCCTCGACTTAGTCGGCTGATCGACTAAGTCGGTCTTCGTTCAAGTCGACTTATGTCGACTTTTCTCCTTCTACACCATACGCGGTGCCACCGCCTAAATCTAGTGAGCAAGAGGCGGTTCTACCTCAAAACCGCCTGTCAATAGCTTCATCTACGTGGTGCTAGGTGTTGGGCTATAGGGAAGACCCGAGATTTATACCATTAACTTCGCACCAACAAAAGACCCACAGTGTTGGCCCTTTCGACAACAACCTGCGAACAAATTGCAGTCTCACCCGAAACAACTATGGGATGTCATAGAACCAGGTTTCTGCAAGCAGAAGAGGGATATTACTGTACCTTATCCCTTAAAAACTTATATTTATATACACAAAAATTCAACATTCACATATATAACTTTGCAGCTAATTAAACAGACAGTGACTTGCATAACCCTTTACTGGGAATTCACAGCGAAGTTATTTAGTTAGCAGTGATCTTATTTATTAGATATATATTTATCAATGCATGAAAGAACATAACATAAACAACACAAAGAACCACAACACCATATATAAAGTGGTTCACCCCCAGTGTAGGGGTTACATCCACAGAATTGTGTTTTATTCAAATCTTTACTAAAATCACAGTTCTGATCTGTGCACTCAGTTGCAGATCCTTTCAAGCCCTTAAATCCATGCACACAGCTGCAAGCCTTTGCACACACAGCTGCAGATTTCCTTAGTCACCCAAAACCCTCTATCCACATAGCTACAGAGGTCATCCATGCACACAGCTGGGACTTAACCTTCTTACAAGACAAGCCTTAGCTTCGCATCAATTCATCTTACATCAAAAAGCCTAACCTCACTTTTTTTTACAAGAGTGCTTATTTATAGTGCACTTATTACAAAACCATGGGCACCACGAACCCTAAACCCTAGATTTAAACCATGGGTTTATTACAAAAGAAGGTTTTTACTCAACCCTGACACCCCTAAGACTATTTTGAATCATACCTCCGCTTACAAACTCCCATAACTCTGTGGAGTTACCCATCTTAAGGATCGTTAGGTTGCGCACCCCAACAGGCCCCAAGACTCACCAGTGGCCCGTCCCAGGACACTCAGCTACTTTTCTAGTGGTAGAATCTTGTTGGTGAAACATAGTGCACTGCTTTGTTGAATTCATACATGTAGTTGTTGACTGCTTGTTCCTTTCCTTCGTAATATGCTGGTTAAGGCCTTATGGATCTATCAGCGACCCCATCCTTCAATCTGCTTGCCAAAAATTTGACCATCCACAACTTAGGATCCCCAGAATTGTGTGTCAAGGTGCATAAGACAAACAGCCGCCATGGTTCTGCCAAACCAGGAGGATACATCTTGGGATGTTTCAAAGTTTTTCTGCCAAGACCGGTGCTGTTCTTTGTGCGGCTTAGAGCGCACTTCTGCCTTTCTTCCGACCCCTTAGAGCGAACTTATACCTTTCTTCGTGCTTTGGTCGAGCATGGCTGCCCAGGTGTATTACTTAGAAGGTTCAGTAGACCTCTCTCCCTGACCACTCGTAATAAATTCTGGACTTCATAGTCATTTGACATAGTGCTAACTGAAGACACTCAAAGACATGCACAATGCAGGAGTCGCAGGCCGATGTGGCTTCTTATAGAATCCCGCAATAGAATATGTCATCATGGTGCATTAATGACACAGAATCTGATGGAGTGGCAGAAACCTGTCCGCATGGCACCAAATTTTCCCAAGATCTCATTATTGTAGGCAGTGAGGGCAGTTCGCGTGCCGGCGCCGCCAAGTCTAGTTTGTCCCATCCGTCACATTTTAAGCTGCGACATAACTAGTAACTTCAGCTTCGCCTTGATAAGAACCTTCGACACAATATGCACCTTGGACCCATCCTGACCTATATGGAAACCAAACTTCAACCTTCAGACTTTGGTAGTCTTCAACACTTCGTAGCGTTGAGAATAGCTTCATTATAGTCTAGTACCCAATTTCAACTGTTCTTGGTACTTAGACTGTCTTTCATGCTGTTACTCCTGATCAAGGGATCCCAGTTTGTCCTTGTACTTCTTTAACCTACTTCCATTCACCATAGAAGGTAAAATTTCTCCATTTAATTTAGCTAACTGGACTGCGCCACTATCACTAATGTTCTGCACTATATATGGTCCTTTCCAATGTGTCTTGAACTTACCCGAGAATTTCATGAATTTGCTGTCATATAGGAGCACAAGATCACCCTGTTGGAACTGCTTCTTTTTGATGTGTCTATCATGCCATGATTTTTCTCTAGCTTTCTGAACTTGCTACTGGAACCCTGCAATGAATCTGTCCTCTTCAAGTTCTAGTATCTTTTCCAGCCTTTCTTTCATCATATCTGGGTCATCCATCTCTATAAAAGCAGATATTCTAAGGCTAGGTACAATGTACTCCATGGGCATGACTGCTTCTTGTCCATAAACCAGCCTAAAAGGTGTATGGCCTGTCAACTTCTTACAGGTGGTTCTATAAGCCCATAGTACTGCTGGAATTCTAAGGTCCCAATCATTTCTGTTAGCATTGCAAAACTTCGTCAGAGCGTGTTCAAGGATCTTGTTAAAAGCTTCGACAGTTCCATTTGCTTGAGGATGATAGGCAGTACTCTTCTGATGATATACTTGAAATTCTTCAGTCAATGCTTCAATAGTCTTATTTAAGAAATGTGATCCTTGATTGCTCATAAGAATTCTAGGACACCCAAATATTGACAAGATGTTATCAAAGATAAACTTCGTGGCTGTAGCAGCACTACAGGTCTTGACTAGTTGAGATTCATCCCAACGAGTAAGGTAGTCAGTTGCTGTAATTATGTATCTTGCTCCAGATTTCTTTGCAGGGGGATTGATAGGTCCAACAAAATCAATAGCCCATTTATCGAAGGGTTGTAAAGTTACCTGTGGAACTATAGGCATCACATCCCTCCTGGATGGTTTGCTTGTCCTCTGACAAATGTCGCAGATGTGGCAATATTCTCTTGCATCCTTATGGATTGTGGGCCACCACAATCTGGCTGTCTGAATCTTTTGTGCTGTAGCTTTTCCTGTGTAATGACCTCCTGCTGCCCCAGAATGTGCCTCAGCCAAAATTACCGGCTTTTCATGCTCTAGGACATATCTGCGCAGTATTTCATCTGGTCCCATCTTATATAGTTGTATTTCTATTAAGGTAAAGTCAGTTGCTCGAACCACCAACTGCTTCTTCTGCTGTGTTGTCATCTCGGTGGGTGGAAAAGCTGTAGACAAATACTGAACAATATCCTGAAAGTATTCATCAACCATCTAGATGGCAAACAACTGGCCATCAGGAAGTCCTTCATCCAAGCTGATAGGGTCTTCTCTCGACTCGAGCCTCAATAAGTGATCAGGACCTAGATTCAGTCTTCCTAGTTTGACTATGATCTCAAAGTAATATTCCTGAAACAGATCAGCCATCTGCATATCCTTCCACCTAGCATAGGATTTTGAACCAAATACTTCAAAGCAGAATGGTCAGTAAACATCTTAAAATGAGATCCTAACAGATAATGTCGAAACTTCTGCAATGCATACACCATATCTAGACCTTCTCGTTCTGTCATAGTATAATTTTTCTCTGCTGTGGACAATTTCCTACTTGCAAAAGAGATGGGGTGATCAATATTAACTTCACCCGACTGGGCCAATATTATACCCAGAGCAATGGAGGATGCATTGACATGCACATGAAATTCCTTATTCCAGTCAATGAATACTAAGATAGGAGCAGTTACCATCTTTTCCTTCAAAATATCCAAGCTTGCTTGACACTTAGGTGTCCACTCGAACTTAATATCCTTCTTCAACTATTTTTCCATAGGGGCTGTTATCTGAGCATATGCTTTAATAAATTTTCGGTAATAACTAGTATGACCAAGCGTAGTGCGCAGTTGCTTGACAGACTTCAGAGGTGGCAGGTTCACGATAATGGCTATCTTCGCACGATCCATCATCAGTCCTTGCTTACAGACAATGTGACCTAGAATAATTCCAAAAGGGGCACAGAAGATACACTTTTTCAAGTTCAAGGAAATATGATGCTGTCTACATTTATCCAACGTAAGTCTTAGACTAGCTGTGTGGTATTTTACTACCCGAAGATAGTCCAATCATCAAAATAAACTTCTAAGAATTTATGTATGAATTCCTTAAAAGCAGAGATGACTACTCTAGAAAACATGGCATGTGCATTCTTCAATCCAAAGGGCATAACTGTATACTGGAAGGATCCCATTTCTGTAGCGAAGGTTGTCTTATGTCGATCTTCTGAAGCAATTCGAATCTGATGGTAACCTGAAAATCCATCAGTAAAAGAGTACACTTCTTGACCTCCCACGTTGTCTAAAACTTCATCTGTAAAGCGAGTGGGGAAAGGATCATGCAAACAGGCATCATTGAGCTTCCTCAGATCGACACAGATTTTGATTTATCCCTTAGTATTCTTTTCTTGCACCACCATAGGACTGACCCACTCAGATTCTTCAACAGGCTTGATGATTCCTGTAGTAAGCATCTTATCCAGCTCCATTCGGACTTTTTCCTTATACTTAGGGTTCAACCTATAAGGGCGTTGTTTCATAGGCTTCGCATCAGGTTTCAACGGGATCTTTATCACTCCTATATCCCCAAGGATACCTTTCATCTATGAGAACTTCGTCAAAAAGAGATCCTGATATTCATGGAGAAGTTGGGTCACCTTACTTACCATTTTGTCATCCCAATAATCTCCAATGGTAGCATACTTAGGGTTTTCTTCTGACCCAATGTTGACGGTCCGCATCTTTAGGGGTTGAGTCACTTCAAGTGCCTCTACTACTGGTCCATGCACTTCGCAGTGTCCTTCTGATTCAGGAGTATTAATGTTGCGCGGATCGTCATCCTCATCAATTGCGAGGTTATAACATTCTACTGCATTGGATTCCTGTATCTTCCAATCAGGTTGATATTCTGTGACTTCTTGATCATCAAATACTTTAGTATGAATCAACCTAATAGTTGCGTCCAAAGTACAAGAAACCTCATTAATAGAGAATGTCAGCATAAAACTATCAACAAGAAAATCCCAACTTACAGTACCGTGGCGAAGCTCGACCTCCAAATACCAATTCTTTGTTATGGGTTCCAGGGTATGCACAAACCTATGTACCCATTCTTCATGATGTACATGCTTCCATGCCTCGTAGCATTGCTCCAAATGTCCCTGAGGACTAGTATTACCATTAAACCTACTTCGGACCACCTAAGGTTGGTCCCTAAATCTTAGGGAAAGGGACTTCTGGCATGCTTCCCAACTATGAATGTACTTCTTGTGACCATTCCACCATCTGGCTGCTATGGCTCTGAATGTTGAATCCAGAGTCTCCATTTTATGTGAGTATGGTACCTGTTCTGAGAATTGCACAATAAACTGTTATGGGTCTGTCGAACCATCAAAAACAGGTAAGGTTCGTGTCTGTGAGCCAAGCCATCTGAGAGACTTGGTAATTCTGGCACATCTATGTCCATGCAGCTCATAAATTCTGTTCTGCCAGTTTTCTAACCCATCATTTGAATCTCTCATGCAGGAGCTGTCACACTGCCAATCCATGATACCTTCGGTAGTAGGATCAACATAATATTCCTCCTTGGTTGTGATATTGTAGATGTGATCCAAAACATCCTAGTCTTCATCTTTTACTGGCTCTGTGTATCTCTCTCCTTGTGAGGGGTCCAGTGGGACTATGACTCGCAAATCTTTCCCTTCGAAATTCATCTGTCTCTACTTAAGGTTAATGACTGCCGCATTTCCCATTTCCCATTCAATTCCTAGCAAGGCTGGATAGGGGTTGTTGTCATCAATAACTTCGAAGTCTGCTATAGTACAGACGCCATCAATATCTACTGGGACATTAGGGAATCATCCTAGGGGCACAATCTTCTGCTGATTGGATAATCTCAACTGTATAGGTGACCAATCAAGGGTAGGTTTTCCCATTTGTTCCCAATTTTGCTTAGTTAAGACATTTACCTCTGATCCTAGGTCCAAGATAACATCAGCCATATCATACTCTCCTATCTGAGCATTCAATCTCATTTCCCTACCAATTCTTCTAACTCTATTAATGACTTTGGCCTGACCGGTACTTTGTTGAGATTCGCAGGAAGCAATAACTTTCTGCAGCTCACTTAAAGCATTCTGATTTCTTAGGAGCTTCAGACAGCTTTGTAAAAAGGATGACAGGGTACTTACTTTGTCCGTCGAAGCTTCTTGCGGCTGCAACTGCTACTGATGTTGTTGCGCAGGTGCTACTGATGTACTAGGATCAGCAAAATCTTTCTTGGCTTCCATGAATGTCTCTTTTTCTCTTCCGATATCAAATGCTGGGACTTTCACTGGGGCCTTATGAACCCAAGCCTCATTAGGCTGTTGCTCCTTATTCTGTACTTTCGTCGTAGCTCCACTCCGGGTAACAACATTAATGGCTGGGGCAGGTCTTTGCTCGACGGAAATCATCTGAAGATTCTGAGTAGGTGTATTGGTTATTTCCTGAATCTTATCTAGCAACTGCGGGTATTTCTCGATCACATGATCTACGGCTGGGCAATACCGACATGTCGTAGTGGGGTTCCGATAGTCTCTCGTGAGATTCCCAGCCTGGTTACAGTTGTAACACACAACCTGGCCTCTTCCTCTTTCGACTATACCACCTCGACCACAACCTCCAAAAGAACCTCTACCTGATGCACCACCACGGTAACCATATCCATCATTTCTCTGTCCCTCATTGTGTACCCGATAAGCATCATAAGTCTGTTCTCTCATGAGGTCAAAGCTGCGACACTCATCTTCATTGTGTCCCACCAATTTACAGAACTTGCAATAAGGGCTCTTAGGGACTTCCACATACCTCTGCAGAAGATAGCAGTCTTAAGGTCGATGCTGACCAGTTGTCTGACAGATCTCACAATATAGAATAATAGGGTTGAACGGGTTTGGTGCACCAGTATTTAGGTAGTTTATTACCACAGGACACTGTTCCTTGTCATGACCTTCTATCCGACATTGTGTACACCAAACCTCTTCGTGACCATTTTTTCCTTTCTTCATATCGCGAAGCTCCAGAGCCATCGCTGCCAACTGCGCCTGGATTTGAGCAATACTAGAATTATCTTCGACAAGAGTGGTTTCAATTTTCATCATGATTCCTAGAGCCTCCTGCTGGTCAGCAACCTTCTGTTGCATGAGTGGAGTTCTGATATGTGGTAGCAATGCTGCAATGAACCATTCCTTGTGCTGCGTAGGTCCAATGGTGAAACTAACTTGGTCTAGCAGAACTTTGAATATTTGATCAAAGTCTCACACTGATTCGCCACGCCTCTGCTCAATCTCTTTCAATTCAGTGATACACTGTGACTCTGATTTTGTCTTCTTAAATTCCTTTATCATTGCTTCTTTTATATCAGCCAATGCATGGTTCTGAGTGCTGGAAAACTTCATGAACCAGGTCAGAGCGCAGTCTCTGAAAGAAGTAACTAGCTGTGCTCTTTTTGTATCTTGGTCTGTAATGGTATTAGCAGTCCACACTGCTTCACATAAAAACCAGAACTGTTCTGGATCCTCTGATCCAGTTCCTTTGAAAACAGGTAGCTTAATGTCATCATGCATGTGGGCCATAGTGGATCTAGGGGGGGAGGGAGGGGGACTGGAAGTAGGCGGGGGGGAAATTACTGGGGTAGATTGACCTATGACAGGATCACTCAGGCTAGGTTGACTTTCAGACTGCGATGAGTTCTCAGGGATAATAGGTCTTCGCTGTGGGGTTACAGGAGGGTTTCCAACAGAAGGGGTTTCTTCGGGTTCTGAATCTGCAGGATTTACAGGGGAATACTCGTTATGATGACCCTGGGAGTAGGATCTAAAATCTTTCTTGTACCTTTTGCCACTTCGCAAAAAACCACTTTGCTCGTCGAAGGTATTTTCACTTGCAAACATAGGTTAGTAATACTAAATCTAACAGCCTGATTCAATTAGCAATATACCTTTTTCAGCTAATAGCATTTTAATTCTCAAACTAAATGAATTCAAAAACTTACCCCTTGGTCCTTTGAAAAACTGCCACTCGGATTCACTAAAGGAAGCACTCGTGTCGATGGCAAACTCCGTCACAAATGCTTCGAGGGTTCACGTTGTCTAGAAATCAACAGCATGGGATATCTCATTGTTCACCCTTTTCAGTATATTAATTCTTGCGGGGGTCCAATCAGGAAACTGACGTTCTCGAAAGTTCGTCCTTCTCTCTGTTAACCTAGACAACCACTAGTGCAATTCTATGTGGATACTACCAAAGAAAATTTCATAAACATCACAAAAAACATACCTGTGTAAAAATTCATTTGCACTACGATGTGGATCTTTGTTCTCTTGCTTAGCGAATTTCAGATAAGTCTCATCAAGCCTATCACTGATTTCCTTCATAGAGGGCCTTCATAACATAGCCCTCGAGGTACGACGTAAACCCCTCTTGAGCAGATACTGAGTTCAACTGGCAACAGAACCAATTTGTTGGGCTACAGGGTAGACCCGGGCTTTATACCATTAACTTCGCACCAACAAAAGACCCACAATGTTGGCCCTTTCGGCAACAACCTGCGAACAGATTGTAGTCTCACCCGAAATAGCTATGGGATGCCACAGAACCAGGTTTCTACAAGCAGAAGAGGGATATTACTGTACCTTAGCCCTTAACAACTTATATTTATATACACAAAAATTCAGCATTCACATATATAACTTCACAGCTAAATAAATAGACAGTGACTTGCATAACCCTTTACTGGGAATTCATAGCAAAGTTATTTAGTTAGCAGTCATCTTATTTATCAGATATATATTTATCAATGCATGAAAGAACATAATAGGAACAACACAAAGAACCACAACACCAGATATAATGTGGTTCACCCCTAGTGTAGGGGTTACATCCACAGAACTATGTTTTATTCAACTCTTTACTAAAATCACAGTTCTGATATGCGCACTCAGCTGCAGATACTTTCAAGCCCTTAAAGCCACACACACAGCTGCAGATTTCCTTAATCACCCAAAACCCTCTGCGCACACAGCTGCAGAGGTCGTCCACACACACAGCTGGGACTTAACCTTCTTACAAGACAAGCCTTAGCTTCGCATCAATTCATCTTACATAAAAAAGCCTAACCTCACTTTTTTTTACAAGAGTGCTTATTTATAGTGCACTTATTACAAAACCATGGGCACCCTGAACCCTAAACCCTGGATTTAAACCATGGGTTTATTACAAAATAAGGTTTTTACTCAACCCCGACACCCCTAAGACTATTTTGAATCATACCTCCACTTACAAAATCCCGTAACTCCGCGGAGTTACCCATCTTAAGGACTGTTAGGGTGCGCGCCCCAACACCAGGTAAGCGCTGTTCCAGACTTTGTATTTTCATTTTTGTGTGTTTTTGGCTTACATTTTTATGAAAATGAAGTGTATTTAAAAAAAATGGATTATGTATTCTGT
Organism: Pseudotsuga menziesii; assembly: GCA_001517045.1. Classification (NCBI taxonomy): domain Eukaryota; kingdom Viridiplantae; phylum Streptophyta; class Pinopsida; order Pinales; family Pinaceae; genus Pseudotsuga; species Pseudotsuga menziesii. Next base: position 394,144 of record LPNX010670053.1, on the reverse strand, counting down.
AGTCGCTTTGATTGTTATATTCCCTCTGCATTCAAAGAGAGTTTATGTTTCTTGCAGTGGATTTTGCATTATTTTCTTTGCTTGAAACCTCTTTCTCTTTTTTGTAGATATTATTCATTGGAATTGGAAAATACACATTTCATTTTCATGAGTAGGTTTCGGTTTGTTTTTTACTTGGAATGTGTGAGTGATCCATGTAGTTTTGAGTCTTTCTTTGCTTGGGGTGATTCTTGTTTCCTTTTGCATGCTGATTGTTTTAGTGCTTGGTAGGAAAGATTGGTTCTTCGTTTCCTTGTCTATTTCAAAGAGAAGTTTTAGTTTTCTCTCTCCTTTGATTTATTCACAAGCATTGTTAATAAATTTTCTTCTTGTTTTGTGCATATGATTGTTTGAAATTCTAGATCTTACTTTCATCAAGAATAAATATCTGTTTTCAGCTTTGCGTGCATTAGAGTTAGATTTGTTTGGAAACGTTAGTGAAATCATCTTTCCATCAAGTTTTTATGCGTCTTTTTCAAGCATGAAAAGATAGGAAACATTTTCATTTATGTTATATGTTCTGTATATCTCTTTCTTATTTGCTTTGAAGATTGTTTGGGGTGCATTGATATTTCACTTTTCGTTTGAAAAGATAGAATTGCATTCGCATTTGGGTGTGCATTTTTTGAAGAAAAGTAAATCTCTCTCCCTCTCTTAGGTAGAATTTCATTGAAGAGGAAAACTTGCATTATCATATAGATCAGTGTGCATCTTCTTTAAATTCAAGTTTCCACTCCATGGTTCCACCTAAATGCACAAGATAAAATTAACGGTAGTACTAGGTTAAAAATTTTAGCAATTTGAGTGATAAGTTAGAGACGTGTTTGGGAATCATTAAGTGTAGGAGCTGTCGTTACTTGTCCGTATTACATCCCGAGACTTGCGTGGTTCTTCCACATACCATCGGTATATCAAACAGCCTTTCATGTACCCTTGAGGTATATAGAAAGGTACTTCACGTACTCGATTGTATATTGGAAGGCCCCTTGTGTACGGTTATGCATTAGACAACACTACTACTAATTTGAGCTCCCACATATCTTGTGTATATCGGGAGACCCTTTTAGGAATCCTCAAACCATCTGAGTTATCCTTTTGGCCTGTCCTATGAGGTTCCTACCTCTTATCCACTCCTTTCACATGTTTGCTTGTTGCTTTTAGTTTGAGTAGTGCTTGCTTGTGCGTGGTAGTTAGGGGGTTATTAAAGAGTTTAGAGATGGCATCCTCATCTGGGACTACCACTCAAGAGGTCCATTTCCAAGGTGTATCTATTGTATTCCCTCCAAGCAAAGGTATTGTTCCTCCCTTTATTGACACTCTAAATCTTCTTGGATTAACTATAGGATTACTGGTCTAGCTATTTAATCCAGTAATACCTGTCACACCTAATGTCTCAAATGTCACCTCTCTTCTGGGAGAGGATCGACCTCAACCTAATCCCTCTCCTTCTTCGTCAGTTGTGGTTTCATCTCTTTCTTCTTATTCACTTGAGCAAAGCTCTATGGTTAGTAGTCATGTGGATAATAAGAAGAAGAAAGGGAAGGGTAAGAAGAAGAAGGATAAGAAAGAGAAAAAGCATCAACCATCTGCTCTTGATGGTGCTCATTCTAAGAGAACACTCGGAAAACCCAAGTTCCCTTGTAAGCTTTGCAAGGGGGACCACCTTCTTAAGGAGTGTTCCGGTATCTCCCATGTACAAGAAGAGTGGTCTAAAAGATCCAAATCATCTGTGTCATCAACCTCTGATCATCATGTGGACAATACTCCCTCAACTAGTGACCCATTGGTAAAAGGTTTTAAGGGTAAAGTCTTGTATCCTTGTTTGATATGCAAGGCTATGCATCGTACTTTTCTTTGTCCAAGCATGGATGAAGCTTCGTGTTGGTTGGAAAATATTGCTGATCATCAACAGGTGATTCCAACAAGTGATAGTAAATTATCCCTCGATCCCCCACCGGTTGACCAAGTGGTCAATTTGGATTTATCTGTGGTTGATCCCACTCTTCCTTCGAAGAGTGAAGTTAAAGTGGTCGAGTTGGTGTCATTTCCACCCGATCCTGCTCTTTCATCGGAGAGTGTTAAGACTGAAGCAGTCTCTTTGACCAAATCTCCATCTTGTTCTTCTCTTCCAATAGAGAATGAACCAAAACCTACCGAATTTTTAATGCTTCGTTCTAATTGTTCTTGACAAGAGGAATTTTTTTCTGTTTTGACAGAACCCTCTCTGAGTAGTGAGGTTATTTCCTTTGACTGGAGTAACCTAATAGAGTCTCGTCTTCATCCGAGTGTTCCTTTCTGCATGGTTGTGAATGTTACTTCTAGGAGGATACTTTTCACTATTGTTGATGAAGGGGCTTCTGTTAGTATTATATCCTCAACTCCTTGTAAAGCTTTAGGTTCTCCTCAGCTTGTGGAAACCACCTATTATATACTGGCTTTTAATCGAAGACCTATTGCACCTTTAGGGACCCTTTCTTATTTGCCTATTACATTAGGAGGAAAAATTGTTTGTATTGATGTTATGGTGGTCCAAGGTCCTTTAAATTTCAATATGCTCCTTGGAAGCGATTATGTTTATGCCATGAAGGTTGTTGTGTCCACACTCTTTCGAGTTGTGCATTTTCCCCATGATGGGAAGATTGTGACCATTGATCAGCTTTACTTTATTACACCTAACCATCGCATTACTCCTAGTAATCATACTGCCTTGAATGTGTCGCATGTTCTTGGTGTTCCTTCCCCTTCTTCTAGTTAGATTATTCCCATCATAGGTAAAATGGGGGCCATGGCTCTAGTCTATGGACATCATAATGGAGCTAAGCCACTAGATTTTATGTAATGGGGGCAACCTACCAACCTCTGGATATCATGTTTGGTAGGAGTAGGTTTTATAGCATAGTTTACTTTTGGTTTCAAGCTTGTTAAAAAATAAAACCACTCCTTAAGCATAGTTTACCCTTTTGGTTTCAAGCTTGCATAAAAATGAAACCATGTTATGAGCAAAGTTCCCATTCTATGTCAAGCTCGTTAAAAAATGAAATATATCTCCTCAAGCATAGTTTACCTTTTGGTTTCAAGCTTGCATAAAAATGAAACCATTCTTGAGCAAAGTTCCCATTCTATGTCAAGCTCATTAAAATATGAAATGGATCTCCTCAAGCATAGTTTACCTTTTGGTTTCAAGCTTGCATAAAAATGAAATCATTCTTTAGCATAGTTCATTTTCTATTTCAAGCTTGTAAAAAAATGAAGTAGGTTTCCTTAAGCATAGTTTACCTTTTGGTTTCAAGCTTGCATAAAAATGAAACCATGTTCCAAGCATAGTTACGTTCTGTTTCAAGCTTGCGTAAAAATTAAACAGATCCCCTTCCCTTGAGTCGAGTCTTCAATTTAGTGTCAGAACTTGAATCTTCTTTTCACCTTCCTGATTCTCGTTCTTCCTACCCCCCTGGTAAACATTTTCACATTAGTAGCTAGGTTTTAGGTTTGCTAACACCTTGCTACAAGGTTGAATATGAAAGTCTATACACTAGATGGATACATAGAATATTAGTAGCATAGGAAGCTATGTGTCACTCTGGTACAGAATGTTTCAGTGCATAGAGTATAGAAGACAAAGGGAGTATGATGCTCCACTTCAGAGGGAGTGATTACAGAGTATCCTGAGGTTTGACATAGTATGACAGGATGGACAGACTACTCATGACTCTAGGATCTACTAAGATTAAAGCAGATTCCAACCTTTGCTTCAAGGTTGAACAAGGAAGACCAATGATGCTCTTGTTATATGATGATGACTTGTTCCTGACAGAAAAGAGGAACTCATTAAAGTTGCAAGAAGGAGACTTGCTTCCAAGTTTGAGATGAAAGACTTGGGGATGATGCACTACATTCTAGGCATGGAGGTGTGGACAAGGGAAGTATGTAGTAGATATCCTAAAGAGGTTCAAGATGATGTACTGCAAGGCCATAACCACACCTATTGCATCGAACATGAAGCTATTGAGTGATGCTTCATCAAAGATGGTTGATGCTACGCTATATCATCAGATGACTTGTTCCTTGATGTACCTGGCGTATACGAGACCAGATGCTTGCTTTGCTGTGAACACATTGAGACATGTTCACTTGATTGCTACAAAGCATAGTCTAAGGTACTTGAATGGTACAGTTTATTATGGGCTCAAGTATGAGGTGAATCAAAAGATTAACCTGGAAGGTTATGTTTATTCATATTGGGCAGTGCCATCGATAGGAAGAACACTTCAGAGTGTTGCTTCAGTATGGTATCAGGTGTGATCTCTTGGTTTAGCAGGAAGCAGTCCTGTGTGGAATTCAGTACAGCTAAAGTAGAGTATGTTGCAGCTTGTTCAGCTAGTTGTGAGGCAGTATGGCTGAGGAAGATACTGTCTGATTTATTTGATCTCTAGTTAGATGCTACTTGTATACATTGCAACAATGAGAGTTGTGTGAAGTTGTTGGAGAACTTGGTGTTCCATGACAAGTCGAAGCATATTGAGATCAAGTATCAGTATATCAAGGATATGGTGCAGGGAGGAGCAGTGAAGCTCCAATATGTTGCGATGGGTGAATAGATAGCTGATGTGTTGACAAAGCCATTGGCCAGAGTGAAGTTTGAGTACTTCAGGGAGAAGCCTGGTGTTCTCTAGATCGAGGTTCCTTCCAAGGGGAAGTGATGAGTCTGTGATCCATTCTGACATGGTGAGATGATTGGTTCCTTCCATGGTCAGATGTAAGGGCTGAGCCATTCTGTCATGGTGAGAGGATTGGTTCCTTCCATGTCAGATATGATTACCGAGCCATTCTAATATGACTGTAGGATTGGTTCCTACATGATCAAATATAAGGGCTTTTGCTATTCTTGGAATGGAGTTTCCCAGTGAGTTACCAAGAATACTTATTCTAGGACTGAGGGCCTTTCTGATACGATTGTAATATGTAGTATTACATGATTAGATGTGAGTGCATGGTCATTCTGATTTGATTGAGGGGTGTGTTCCCACTTAATCAGATATAAGGGTTGTTGTCATTCTTGGAATGGAGCTGCCTGGTGATTTACCAGGAAAAATCAGTCTGGGACTGAGGGCCATTCTGATATGACTATGTGATGTGTTCTCACATGATCAGATATGAGTGCATGGCCATTTTGATGTGATTGAGGGATGTGTTCCCACTTGATCATATATAAGGGATGTTTCCAGTCTCTGCGAGAATGGAGGCACCTGGTCAGTTACAAGGAACCCTCAGTCTGGGACTGAGTGCCCTTCTGACATGGTTAGAGGATTAAGTTCCTTCCATGGTCAGATGTAAGTGATGAGCCTTTTCACAGATGGTAGTAAGTGTGTCCTACCATGCCAATGATTGTAAGTGCTATGCCCTTTCACAGATGGTAGTAGGTGTGTCCTACCATGTTGGTGATTATAAGTGCTGAGCCTTTCCACAGATGATAGTAGGTGTTTCTTATCATGCTGGTGGATGTGAGTGCTATGCCATTCCACAGATGATAGTAGTTGTGTCCTATCATGCTGGTGGTTGTAAGTGTTGAGACTTTTCATAGATGATAGTAGTTGTGTCCTATCATGCTGGTGAATGTGAGTGCTGGGCCTTTCTGATGTGATTATAGGATGGGTTCCTACATGATCAGATGTGAGTGATGGGTGTGCCTTTTTGACATGGTGTTGGATGTGTTCCTCTCATGGTCAGATGTAAGTGCTGGGCAGGCCATTCTGACTTGGTGTCAGATATAAGCGCTAAAGAAGACCTACATGGAGGCTAGGCCTACAACCAACATGAAAAAGGGCTGGCTCTATAGAACTTTCTCTGACAAGAAGAATCATGAGACAGCACCCATGATGATGATGCAGTAGTGATGATCTAGATCCAATGATGATGATCCACATCGAGTGATGATCTAGATCCAGTGATGATGATCCAAATTGAGTGATGATCTAGATCTAGTGATGATGATCCAAATCAAGTGATGATCCAAATCTAGTGATGTTGATCCACTTCGAGTGATCATCTAGATCCAGTGATGATGATCTAGATCGAGTGATGATCTAGATCCAGATGAAGATCACTTGAATATGATGAGGACTTGATGATGATCCAGATGATACAGAAAAGAATACTTGTGCTAATAAATTGTGTCAAGAGAATATCTTCCTAGTTAAGAAGGAGTGTTGATGTAATTGTAACTTCATAATGTATTCATCTGTATGTCTATGTATTATACCCCAATGTTTATTATGGGATGTGTTTGTAATGTATTTGATTCATATCATGCCCCGATGTTCCTATTAGGAGGTTCTATAATGTAAACAAGTCATGTCAAGTCATTGTGGGTAACCCTCCTATTGGTCAATGGTTAAAGTCCCCATAGTTGTGTGGCCCTAGGGTTATTAGACTATCCTAGAGAAGTTGACCCTAGGTGAGTCATTTTAAGTCGAGGTAATAGTCCCCACCTTTGTATTGAGGATAAGCCTCCTTGTTGGTCGGAGGAGGCAAATTCCCCACAAGTTGTGGGGAACTAGGGTTATTAGACACTCCTAGAGATGTCGGCTTTAGTAAGTAATTGTTAAGTGAGGCCAACATGTTGGAGTGGGTTTCAAGTGAATGAAAGAATATAAATAGAGAGTGAGTATCTCTATTTATCAAACACACACTCACTCATTGGGGTGCATGAGTGAGAAGAGAAGTTGCTGGGATCATAGAGAGAGACTATTGTTGTCGAGAGATCATCTTTATGTTTTTCGGGTTTTACTTTTGGTGTTGATTCTATCTCTGAGGAAGTTGCGGGGTTCTCTCCTTTATGGTTTCCCCAAGGAAAATTCTTTCTGTCTCTTGTCTCTGGTGTTTTATTGCTGTGCATGTTATTTTCTCAGTTAAAGATCCTAAGATCATAATGCTAGCTTGAATGATAGAAATCTAACATTATTTGGTATGGTTTGTGTGCATGTCCATTGTATTTATGTTACACTTGGTGGCTGCTTGTATGGTTTATGAATATTTCACAGATATTGTTTGATTAATTGCAGAACTTATAGCATGGGTAAGTTGTTTATGAAAGCAATAAATTGTGAACATAAATTTAAAAAATGTCATACATGAATCTAAACTATGGTAGACTTACTAGGTGATGGCCTTACACCTGTATTTCTCTTCGACCAGGAAAGAGTGTTGGGCTCTCAACACAATGGGATGAATCCCATCCTTAGATCCTCAGGTCACTCTCCAAGTGCAAGGTCAGTCAACAGGAGGACACGAACACTGTGAGGCCACCTAGGCCTACCACCCCCTCTACCTTCCAAGTCACCCATTTTTAGTGGTCTCAAAAAATTACAAATGAAGTGCCTATTACTATATGAGCTTCACCCTTTGTCTTATCCCAGAATACCCCAAAGGGTGATGACTGGGTAGAGGAGGAAGGGATAGGCAAGGTGTTAATTTCCAATTAAGAACTGAAACTTAACCTACAGTAATTTTATTCAAGACTTAAACAGATTCCTTAAACCACTAACCAGTTAAATTTATCATTGATTTACACATATTGTATGAAATGAAAACATATTGCTGGACAGAGGCGGTTGAGCCGCACTGACAGTCCAGACAGCTTAAAAAACCAAATCTTAGAGATAGATTGCCATTTTTGGGGTCAATGTGGAAAGGGGGTCGCTAAATTTTCCCAAAATCAGGCGAGGGGGTCGCTCAGAATATGAAAACAAGAGCGATATGATTCCTGAGAGGAAGTCTCACCTTTTGGGCCTGAATGAGTGATCTGGTCCAAAAACTAGAAATTTTTTTAACTTGACTTGGGAACGGGCGACAATAACTTGTAATGTGGCTAAACGAGATTGGTTTGGCATTAAGGAGGCTCAATTGTGAACTAAAATGCAGAAAAAGATAGATCTAAACTATATTTAATAGAAAATGACCTAGGTTAATAGAATAGAAACAAAAGACTAAAACTTTGAAAACAAAATCCAGGGATCCTGTGGGATCGACCTGGTATGGTTGCCAGTTCTGCAGTAGGTCTTTCTCCCTTACTACAGGTAGGAACAATTTCCTTCCATCTATAGGATGGAAGGGCATGGTTCCTGTTGGTTGAAAGAGAACCTCAAAACAATGTTAGACCTAAGCTATGAAACCCTGCATGAAATGGTTATGAAACAAACTATGGCTACAAGAAATCAAAGGGAAAATCTGCATCAAAACATTAGAGAACAAACCTGCAATTAAAACGAGCTAGTAAACTAAAATAGCAATGAAAAAATAATGGATATAACTTCCATTTGGGTGGAAAGGGGCCACCATTCCCTAGCTTGGGGAAGCACCTCTCTCTATGAGATGGAAGCTTGGATTGTGGAGCAATGGAGAAGAGGAAGGCTAAATGGCTTGAGAGGAAAAGGGTCTCAAGGCACTCAGATGGAAAGCATAATGATAGGGAGAGAAGGAGTGTTCTGAGAGTGACCCCCACCCCTCTATTTATATCTTTTTTCTAGAGATTTAGGGTTTTAAGCCCTTGGTTAGGGCTTTAGCCCCTTTTTTGGGATTTAAGCCCCTTTCACCCAATTCTTAGCTCCTTTGGGGGTTTTAAGCTCATTTGATGGGTGTTATCCCATTTTTGGAGTTTTCATCCCCTATGAGAGATATTTTGGCTCTTTTTAGGATTTTTTAAGCCCCTTTTTCATATTTTTGAGTCTTTCTAAGGGTGTGGGGGTCAAATGACGGTCGTACGTGGATGTATTTAGGTGGTATAGGTCATGTAGAGCTCATGGGGGGATTTTTTTAGGTTAACAGGGATTATTAGTGGGATTATCTTGCCTACTCACCACATATGCTAATCTCTTTTCACTATATAATCTTCTATGTTCTGAAAAAAAGGAATTGTTACATAGGACATGTTCATTTTCAATGTTCCTTTGATCTTTGAATTCCAAGACCTTAATTACACCATACCAAATTTGGGAGGAATATCATCCACTACCACATCCATGATAATACTCTTGGAAGGAATCTATGCAAGAGTAACTACCAAATCTTTGATTAGTCCCAAACATTTTACTTTTTTGGAATCAAAGGAAAAAAAATATTTATAAGGCCTTGTGATTTCTCATCCCAAGATTTCAACCACCACTCTTGGCATGAGATTATGTGATGCACCAGAATTCAACATAGCATTATGCAAGATCATATCATGAACATTAAGGCTAACATAGAAAGGTGGAACCTCTTCTTCATCAGTATCTTCTATCCTCGGACCAAGAACTATTGTTGGGGTATCATTTGTCAACTCCAGTGTATCTGGTTGTAATTATCCATCACTTCTAACCATTCTGGTAATATTTTCTCTATATTCATTGTTCTTCAAAAACTCATTGAAATGAATGAAAATATTTATCTTGGATATCTCATTCTGTAAACTAAGGAGGAAACTGTTTTGTCCCTTTCAATTGTAATTTCTTCTTTATTTTATTTTAATGTCTCTTTTTTGTTCTCTGGAACCTTTTGTACAATCTTTTATTTTTCTTTTTTCTTTTTCTTTTTCCACATTTTTTTTACTATTAGAAGGCTAATTTGGAGGAATCCTTCCTTTATTTATAACTACATCTCTATTTCTCAAAAAAAAAAAATCATGGAAATCATTTATAGCATTCTAATACCCTCTTTGGTATTGTTATGTTTCTAACTCAAGGGTATTACAGTCATCTTCCCTGAGTAAACATATTATGCTCCTCTTCTGTGAGATAAATTTCAGAGTCTAGATCATCAAAATGGTGTATCTAATTATCCATGGGATAATTATCTTCTTCCTCATCTGCAAAGTTATCTGGAAATGGTGGTGTTATCTGTTGGTCCACAACATTCCTTGGATTTATTTGATCTCTCTATCTAATATGGGGGGGGAGGTATTATGAAATTGGGATTCCTTATTTGTGGATCAAGTTTATCTATGTTTGGAGGAATATTATCCAATGCTAATCTATCCATAAAAATCTCCATGTATTTCATCATTATATCAAATTTTTCATTGGTTGAAGAAGAAGTGGAGGGTTGATTTTATTCCATATTTTTTCTCATATCTTCCTCCATTATTTGTTTCAGTTTTCCAGAAGCCATTAAGCTAGCTTCTACCTCCATATAATATTTAAACATAGAAGGACTATTAGCATATTTCCTCTCTCTCAATAACAAATAAAAATCATTATCAAATTCATCAGCATAGTCTAATTTAGCATCTCCTACAAGGGGTTTAATGTCAACTAGTATTGAATTATAAACCCTCATAAATATGCTAGAAAATTCATGCACAGACTCAAATTTACTTTTTTTAAATTGTTGTATTGGGATAAGACTTGCAAAGGGCTCTTTTTATCTTCCCAACTATCCACAAAAAGAGTTTTAAAATCCTCAAAAGTAGCAATAAATATTGCAGGAAGATCCTTAAACTGCCTATTTACTTCCCCTGATAAACATTATGCAAACAATCTCATTTTTGCACCATCATAATCCACTTCTTCTAAATCAATGAAATCATCAAATATATCCATATGTTGTATGGATGTGAAATTTATGTCCCCATCAAACAACCTAATCCTTTGAGATTAATTCTGTGGAAGGTCATGTAAAACACCAGGCAAAGCAAGTGGAGCAAACTTTGCAGCCATGGCCCTAGAAGGGTTTTGAGCAGCAGGAGGATTTTGAAGAATACTAGAAACTGGTGGTTGAGAAGTTTGTGCGGTTAGATTTCTTTCCTATGTTTTCATAGTGTTCTGGAGATTTGGCCAAAGTGAATCTAAAAGTGTAATATCCTGAATTTTTGACCTAACACTTATGGGCATAAGCCACATTTATTATGATGTTTCTTTGATGTTTTATTTTGTATATTGGTAATAAGACCCCATTGCACCTGAGAATGATGATTTGTTTGATATATTGGGTGTAATCCAATTGCATATGTTTTATGTATATGATTTCATGTGCTGAGCATGGACCCTGAAGTACATTATTTATGAGATGTTTGTGTTGAGCTCAAGCTCTGAGGCACATGATTATTTGATGTTTTTTTTAGAGAGAAGCTCTAGAGAACATGATTGTTTGATGTTTGTGTTGAGCACAATCTCTGAGGCACATGAGTATTTGATGTTTTTTGTTGAGCAAGAAGCTTTGTAACAAATGAGTGTTTAATGTTTGTGTTGAGCGAGAGGCTCTGAAGCGCATGAGTATTTTAAATGTTTTTGTTAAGAAAGAGGCTCTAGAGCGCATGAGTATTTTAAATGTTTGTGTTGAGCAAGAGGTTGTGGAGCACATGTGTTATGAAACCTTTGCGTTGAGAAGGAAGATCTGAAGCACATGAAAATATAAGAATTGGAAGTGTTGGGCATAAGCCCTCGAGAATTCCATGTTGATGTTGAGCATAATTTTTGGAACATCAGATCCTTGGCCATTGTATCCATAGGTGTATCCTACAAATACATCCTAGCATTAGTGTTGAGCGAGGAGCTCTGGAATTACACTAAGTTTGTAACTCCTTGTATCTTAGCGTTGAGTATGGGCTCTGGATAAATGCTAGGAGTTATTGAAAAATTAATATGTTGAGTGAAAATGACTCTGATAAAACATTGATCTCATATTATTTATTTTTAAGTGATTAAATGAAATTTTGAATTTTTGTATCTCATCAAGTACTGAAGAACTACCATGTTATACTAGGGAATCCAACATGCAAGGAAGGTTAGAGTTGTGTAACCTAGTTGACCTAACCCCTACCTGAAGGCCTTATTAAAGAAAGTGGCTAAGCTAAAGTAAATATGTCATATGCTTAGGGATCATGCTATATGATACCTAAAGTTAAAATGTTAACAAATGGTATATATATAAATATATAGTTTATACATGACATGTATAAGAAAATAAGCATAATAATAATACTTGTAACTATGAATAATAATGAAAGAATCTACATATTATTATTATTATTATTATTATTATTACTAATGATAATTAAATATTAAATACCTACAAGAATCAAAGTAGGAACTAGTGAAAAGTTCATAAGTTAGATTTAAATAAATATTCAACTTACCTAAATTAAATAAAAAATGTTATTTCAAGAAAACAAATGATTCTTGATTTAACTGCACCTTTTTCTGAAAAGTTTGTCTATAAGAACCCAATCCAAAGAGAGGCTTTGGGATATTTTGATGATTCCAAAATTCTACCTAATTTATTCTCAAGAGAGTTCTTGGAGAAAAATTTTCCTAAGAGGAAAAATAAAACTGGTACAGAACTTGTTATCCTAGATAGGGAAGCCTTACCTTAGGATCTCTAAGCTACTTTCATGTTGGAACCAGCTCGAGGGGATCCATATTGAAACCAAGAACAGTTTCACGTCATGGTTGGGTGGAACGTGGTAGTTCCCAAGTTATTCGGTTATCGAAACAGAGGTCAGAACTATCTATGAACTTGTTAATACTGTGTGTTAGAGTGTGTAGGGTTTCAATCCATTGAAATAGATTCCACTTGCAGGTATGAGATATCTTGATTTTCCTTATATTATATACATTTTTTCTTAATAAAGGAATGCATTATATTCTGGAAGAATGAGTAGAATCTATTTGTTGTAACTAGGTTAAATTGTTTACATAAACTTAAAAGCATTTAGGCATGTTTTAGTTTACATGTTCCTATAAAGATTTTGTTATAGGAGATTATAGACCAAATTCCTTATTAATTAAACTACCATATATGCTTTTATAAGTTTTCAAAACCATAGGAAATTTTACGGTCTTTATTATTTCCGCATTACTCTTCCACCTTTTTTATTCTTGAAATACAGTCTTCTCTAATGATGTAATCTTCCTACTAGAACCTAGAGTATCTAGGTTAGCTATATTTTTGTTTTTTGTCAAACTTATGTACAAAATTAAAACAGAAATTTTAACTATTTAAAATCCTACTCTAAATTTGTTTCCTCTGTTGGTGGATTACATATTTTCAGCACAATTTTTCATTTTAAACCTTCAAAACTATTACATATAGTTGTAGCCTAAACACTGCATAAAATATAAGTTAAAAACTATTGCTGAAACTTAAACCATTATAGGAAAAATTAAAATAAACAGAGTTAACATGTAAATTACATAACAAAGATAATTATTAAACCAACCCCAAACCATAATATCCATTTTACAAATCAATGCATAACATGCCAGCCATTGAGACCTATTAAGGCTCGGCTGTATGCCTAAATAATATATCAACTATCTCTACTAGTTACTACCTATCTAAGAATCGATTTTAAACATAATACAAACCAACTAATTAACAACATATCCATTTAAGAGAGTCAAGATCGAATCTTGTGGAGTTTCTGCCAAAACAAAATACACACATGCAGTATTCAAACCCAAATCCACACATCCGATGGCCCAAGATCGAAACTTGTAGGCTTACGTTTTATTTTATAACACAATATTTATCAAAACATGCTAGGAATTGAATCCTGTAAGATTCAATTTGTAAAACACCAATTCTATAAAGCCATACCAGTTTCAACAAAATATACTACTCTAACAGAACTAAAGGGAATGGAGGAATATCCATTAAAACTTTACACAGTCTACATATTGAAATAAGGGTTGAAATCATAGCTATCAAGCTCAAACATAAAACTCCATCTTTAAACTATAATCTAAACCACTACTCTGTCACAACTCCACTTTAAAATAAAACAAACAAAATATACTTGTTGTGTTTCCTCATCATGGCTCATGGCCGAGAGATAAAACCCCACTGTAATAACCATTACAAAACAAGAACCCAAACCATTTCAAATACATAGAAGGAAGTTATTAAAGCCCTACTATCAAATTTGTTACATCCACGACTTCTCAATAACAAATACGCAATAGTAATTCAACTTACGACCATCATAATAATAAACCTAGGCTTGTTCAATAAACCACATATCACACATTAATAAACATTTACAAGTAAAAATACACGTAAGTCATGATTCGACAAAGGTGCCATTGCATGCAATGGAACTTCCATAGTTCAAACCCAACATTTAAAACAAAAAATGCAAATATTCCATTAACTTATCAAATCATATGTTTAAGCTACCAACCAAAACAAATTACAAAGATGAGTCTCGTCAGGACAGACATGGCCTGAAGGCTCCACATTTAAACTAGCATCAAAATAATATTTACATATGCATCCCTGGATCCCCATTAATGCAAGAAGTCCCATAAATTTGAATCTCATAACCAAATATTCACCACATTAACCTTTACAACATAGAGCTCAAATCTCTGCTAAATATTTACACATAGAGGTAAACGACGTAAGATTATGCAGGACTTACCCATGAAGGGTATTGTACATGGTATGGTAAACACCCATGATCCGTGAATGGAAGCCCCTATCACCTACAAAGTGAAACATAGAGCTATTAGAATTATTCAAAACCTCCACCCGAAGTAACAATAATACAAAGTTGCAAAACCAAATAGATTGCATACCTTCCAAGCGTAAGGTAAGCTTGTTCCTCCACGCCGATATGAAACCAAGTTTCCAAACCATGCAGACAACCCACAGCAGTGTTATAGCGGATTTCACCACTCTAGGTGAATCACACTTTGTATGGCCTTCCCCTGTCCCGCTGCAGACTCTTTAGATCCCTGGACCATATTTTATCCTTTGATGTTTCCTTGATCATCCCTAAAACTATATGAAAAATGATATACGAGGATTTTTACCCGATAATCACGTACATACGTGGGTATGACCTCTATAACCACGTATATCGGGATGTGTGCATAATCCAAATTCTTTTGAAGTTTTCCTTGACATGGATCCGACTCATTCGACTCCTGGCCTTCCATATGCCTTCAGATCGCTCGGATTCGACCCTTCATTATCACTTGTGAAGCTATATAAGGAACCCCTTGGTACATTGAAGGAATATAGAGAGATTGAGAGCAAAGAAACTATATTCCATTGTTGCCGAAATTTGTACTTGATTCTGCATCCCTTTGTCCCTTGGAGCACTTTTGTGTTCTTCCCAAGCTTGCCTTTTGCTAGTGAGCTTGCTATCGTGAGATGGAGGATTGAGGTGGTGGAGGCCCAAGTGGGGGATTCAGTTTCTCCGGTTCACAGACGTGCCATCAGAGATTGTATCTATCTTGTAATATCTGATTTATATTAATGGAAATATCTTTTCTTGTCCAATGATGTGTATTTGATTAAGTATTGTATCCATTGGAATATGGAAAATGCTTTTACATTATTGATTATATATGCTAGAATAGATATAACACCATGATATATAGTATGCTTGTATTGTTTACTTGTTGTTGAGGAAGTATTATATCAATTCAAGCTGAAGATTGGAAAGCTCAACGGGGATCTACTTCAACCGTCTGGATTAAGGTACAAGGTTTGATCCTTTAGTGTTAGACATTTTATTTCTATTGCATATTGGGAAAGATTGATTTCTAGAGTCAAAGTTGTCTGTTTTGGTACCCCAAGCCATAGGAATTTCTCTCCATAACAGAATTGGTGACTCTGCTGGGGAGTTCCTAGTCATTTTGCCTTTGGGGGTTTTTATCGGTACAATGGGCTTGATATTATTGACTTGCTCTTTGTTTCTCCTTGTTTCTGGGTTGCATTTTATAGTATGTTCATCCATTGACACTCCCCTTTATTTATTTGACCCTTGGCCTGCTTTTTACCACTGCCTTCTTTGTATACGCAGGTTTTTGGCCAAAAGTCACGTACATATGCCCATCCATGCGGATTTTTGGCCAAAAGTCGCGTATATACGCAGCTGTTCTTTAAAAATTCGCATACATCCTCCCTTTTGGTGAGTTTGATGTTATGGGAAGTTGCTGGGTGGGTTGTGAGTGTGGTTGGGTCTTCCTTGGGTCTGATGTTGTCTGTTGGATGCTTCTTTTGTGACCAGAGACCGCCTTTTCATTGATTTTTCTTTGAAAGTAGTTTTAGTCATTTTTCCTTTTTGTCTTGCCATTAGTGCATTACTCTTTTTGTCTTGGTGTCTTGTTGGGCTTGTATTTTATACTTGTTGCAGAGACTGAGAGTTTTAGATGACTTTTATTGGATTTTTCATTCTTTTATATTGAAAAATACAAAGTAGTTGCACTCTTAGTTGCATCTTAGATATGGATTTGAGGAGGTACTTGCATTGGATTGCTTGGATGAGATTTGTGTTTAGGCTTTCATATAGGAAGGATTACATTGACATTCGGAAAGGAATATATATTTATGCATCTCATGTAGTGGCATACCCTATTTTTCATTTGACAAAGATTGCACTTAGAATTGTTTGTTATGGTGTGCACTTTTATTTCATTGCTGATTCTTCATATCACTAGTTGCATGGCCATTTCCCTTTGAGTAATTACAGCCAACTAAAATCAACGCTAAATTAAAATGAACTACACTCTTTTCTTTTATAGGGTGCACCAACAAGCTTAGGTTTTAGGATCTTGGAATAGTTCATTGTAAGTAAATTCTCCAAGATCACTAAACAACAATATCTAGGTGTCTGTCCAAGTGAGTGTGTGAAATCCTTGATATAACCAGTGTTTCTTAGGATCCTCCTCTGAAAAGGGAGTTAAGCACGAGGCAGTGTGAGTGGTTATTGATTGGGATGACCCCTAGTCATAACTGAGTAGAACTAGAGATATTTCTAGGATTGTATTCATATCTAGGGGCTCTTTCGAGAGTTTTGGGCTTTGCTACCCTGCCCATATGGTCAATCTCACCTGCGACTGTCCGCCTGAGCATTGAGTATATTGAGGTGACCTTAGTGGCCTTACCTAGGATATCGAGGGGGTGCTTGTAGAGGTTATTCTACAGGTGTCCCGGCCAGGTAGAGGTCGGACAGCACAGTCACTATATGCGTTGAAGCTAAGGGCCATTATAATTGGTTACATACCTCCGCTTGTAGTGTATGGGATTTTCGAGCCTCTCCTAGGTGAGACATACCTGCTGCATTCGGGATCTCACATATCCTCCCCTTGGTTTGCTTGTATTTTGGTTGTAGATTTTCTTAGGAGTGTGAGGCTTTGTGCGCCAGTTGGCCTTTGGGATCATGGTTACTTGAGTATAGTTATGCTCTCTTGAGTTTGGGTCCTTATATTTTCAGCATTCCTGGTATCCTATCACTTGTCCTTGGTCCTAGTGCGAAACCTGGTGTCAGACTTGGGTGCATATAGCCCCTTACCCTACTCATAGATTTGAAGTGGTCACATTCTTTCCTCTACTCCATTTGTGGAGGATGTTGACTCCCTTCTCTCGATCTTTACAATGGTGGTCACCCTCACGGGGGTGGTAGTGGATACGTGAACGTTGGGTCTACACCTTTCTTTCCTTTTCTATGTCCCATCATTCACTGCATTATTTCCTTTGGGTGTTATTGTCATGATCATTCCTCACTATATCCTATAGTTTGGATTCTTTATTGACTATTTTGGGTTGTTTTGGACTAATATGGTTACCATGTAGGGTCCAGTTTTGTACACTCTCTCCGAGGTTTCGACCCGTTCGTGCCTGTCACATGTATTATGTCTGAACTAGCATATAGGTTAGGATTTCACATCCACTTGCACTTATGCATTGCCTTATGATCGTTCCATCTGAACCTTAGGTACGAACCCATTCCATGGTATCACGGAACCTTCATGCTGCTGTTAGAAGTGGTACTATGTGAATGGTAGAGCTTTCCTATACATGGGTGTCCTAGTTAACTCCCCTTTGCATTTGGTACCCATGATGTGAGTCCTCTCTTAGGCCCGAGAGTCTGTTGTATAGTATTGCCATGACATTTCGCAAGAGCCTCATACTCCTCTTGATATTATGCTGGCCTATTTCCCTCAATACTCCCTCATGTCAAGTTGTGAATGCATTATCATGAGATTTTCCTGCCTTATTGAGCTTTATGCCGGATCCCCTGACATTGCGTTTCATCCATATAGCCCAATCTTGTCTCATGTCTAGCCATGCAGAGCCATTTTTTATATATATCCTTCGCAGCTTGATTTCCCTTTGTACCAGGAGGGGATTTTCCCCCGAGTGTCGATATCCTACACAGGTATCCTTGCATTGAGCATAGGTATGTTCCACTGCTTGGAACTAGTTTTTTTCCCCTTATGACACTCGTCTCCTCCTAGTTTGTAACTATAAAGCTAGTTTATTCTTTTTTCAAGCTTTTCAAATAACTGAAAAAGTCCAAAAAAAAATCAAAAAACCAAAAATACGGACAAGGAAAGATGTTATCTTTGGCAGCTGTCGATTCGTGTCACCTTCGAACATAGCACTATATATCACATCCATTGGTTGGGTTATAGTTTGACTTTCGGAGCTATACTCGTTTATCTGAGTTTATCTCCACCGACTGGTTAAGCTTCCAGTTCCTATGGAGCCTCTGTTGATGCCTCTTGTGTCACAGAGATGTCCCAATTTGTATATTGAGTCTATGTTTCCTTCATTCAGTCACCATATGTCATTATGCTCTTGTTCAAAGGAAGTTGAAACCTGTGTTGGCCATTCTTCAGTTATATTGACTTTTCATGTCGGCCATTCCCGGTACAGTTACTGGTTTGTGCACCTTATGATTGAGTCCTTCCACATTAGACAGCTTTGTTGAGTACCTCATGTTGGATGATGGGGGATGCCTTAATTCCCTCCTTCCAGTGGATTTCATCCCATCGACTTTAGATCATTTATTCTCAGATTGGAATCTAGAGTCCTTTTGAGTACCTTAAGACTTGCAGTCATCAGTGGCAAATTCTCTCGCCATCGACATTTTCTTGGGAATACATCAATTTCCCCTGATCGATGGATTCTCTCAAGTGTTTGACCTCAACACATCTATTCACACTTGTTAGTTTTCACTCTAGTACCTTGATTCCCATTTTCATTATCGGTGGGTAATCTTGCGTCTGTTAACGGTATACATTAATGACCGGTAATCAGACGATGGACTACTATGTTCGACCTCGACACCTCTCTTTGCATAGTAGGACATTTACTCATAGCGGTTTGTGTAGAAGACTTTCCAGATTGGTGGCAGCTCTTATACACTACCTCCTTGATCATGCCAGTGTTCATGAGATTTCAGCTCTCATGATTTGATACCAGTATATGACAAATATTTCCAGCCACTATGGAGATCTTGATCTATTGTATATCTTCAGCCATTTTGGAGACCATGATCCTTTGTATATCTTCATCATGGAGATTCTGATATATGTATATTGTACGTGGTGATGACCACATATTTGATATCATGTATTATGCCTATTCATGGCCATTGTACTCTTATGTATCCAAGACTGCTATATGTACTTGCAGTTATATGCAGAGTTGTATTATTGTACTATTTTTATTGGGTGGATAGTCTTCCATTTGGGATCCTCCATCACTCCACTTCTAGGATGGAATTATAATGTATTTCGGTCATCGTATGACCCCTCTGACCTCACACATTAGGGGGCATCTGTTATAGCGGATTTCACCACTCTAGGTGAATCACACTTTGTATGGCCTTCCCATGTCCTGCTGCAGCCTCTTTAGACCCCATGGACCATCTTTTATCCTTTGATGTTTCCTTGATCATCCCTAAAACTATATGAAAAATGATATACGCGGATTTTTACCCGATAACCGTGTACATACGTGGGTATGACCCCTATAACCGCGTATATCGGGATGTGTGCATAATCCAAATCCTTTTGGAGTTTTCCTTGACATGGATCCGACTCATTCAAATCCTAGCCTTCCATATGCCTTGAGATCGCTTGGATTTGACCCTTCATTATCCCTTGTGAAGCTATATAAGGAACCCCTTGGTACATTGAAGGCATATAGAGAGATTGAGAGCAAATAAACTATGGCAGAGTCACCAATTCTGTTACAGAGAGAAATTCCTATGGCTTGGGGTACCACAACAGACAGCTTTGACTCCAGAAATCAATATTTCCCAATATGCAATAGAAATAAAATGTCTAACACTAAAGGATCAGACCTCGTACCTTATTCCAGATGGTTGAAGTAGATCCCCGTTGAGCTTTCCAATCTTTAGCTTGAATTGATATAATACTTCCTCAACAACAAGTAAACAATACAAGCATACTATATATCATGGTGTTAGATCTATTCTAGCATATATAACCAATAATGTAAAAGCATTTGACATATTCCAATGGATACAATACTTAATCAAATACACATCATTGGACAAGAAAAGATATTTCCATTAATATAAATCAGAGATTACAATATAGATACAACCTCTAACGGCACGTCTGCGAACCGGAGAAACTGAATCCCCCACTTGGGCCTCCACCACCTCAATCCTCCATCTCACGATAGCAAGCTCACTAGCAAAAGGAAAGCTTGGGAAGAACACAACAGTGCTCCAAGGGACAAAAGGATGCAGACTCAAGTACAAATTCCACCAAGAATGGACTATAGTCTCTTTTCTCTCAATCTCTCTATATGCCTTCAATGTACCAAGGGGGTCCTTATATAGTTTCACAAGGAATAATGAAGGGTTGAATCCAAGCGATCTCAAGGCATATGGAAGGCCAGGAGTCGAATGAGTCGGATCCATGTCAAGGAAAACTCCAAAAGGATTTGGATTATGCACACATCCTGATATACACAGTTATAGGGGTCATACCTGCGTATGTACGCGGTTATCGGCTAAAAAGTTGCGTATATCATTTTTCATATAGTTTTAGGGATGATCAAGGAAACATAAAAGGATAAAAGATGGTCCATGGGGTCTAAAGAGTCTACAGTGGGACAGGGGAAGGCCATACAAAGTGTGATTCACCTAGAGTGGTGAAATCCACTATAACAAGCAGTAGACCAAATGAATCCCAAACAATGACATACCTAATCTTAGGGTTCATTTCCCCCCCCCATCCCAAGGAGCATGAACTACGCCACCCTGTCCACCACCATCGATGTAATTTTTACCTACATGCATATAGAACAAACCCCAAGAATGCAATTCGTATTGAAACCACCATCAAAACCCTCATTGGCATAGATGAACCAAGGTTTCATGGCATATAGAATATTCCATGAATGGAGCACCATATAAACCATAATATTTACAACTATAATATAATGTTGGTTAAGTCTTATGACTTAAGCCGATAAACTTAGGCATTCATACAGATCAAACTATATGTTATAAATACCTAGAAAGGGATAAAATTTATCACAGTCCCAATCCTTAATAACCATGTCAACCATAAAATATCCAGGCCTTATAAACCCCAACTCTACGTAAAAAATAATGTAACCAATAACACTAGGAATAGTTAGGCTAGGAATTTAGTCCTTTTTGTCTTCTATAGGAATATGATAGTGTAGAGTGGATAACATGATGTAGAATGTCAAGTTTAGTTGTCGTAGCTAGACTTTTCTGTCGAATGAACCTGCAGAAAAAGGAGAATTTTGCATTAGTTCAACATGAACTAAGTAAACCAGGTAATAGTAGGTAGAACTAGTTACCTCTCCAATTGGTCCCATAAGGGATACAAATCCTATGACTCTAACCCTTGACAGTTAAATATAAGTTAGGACTTTCCATAAACATTGAACAAAACTTATAACCGGGATGTAATATATAACCAAACGACCAAATGCATGATAAGTAATAATCAATAAGCAGACTAATCATTTAAATCGGTTCAAGTAAAATAAACATAGTACATAATTACATCAATAACTACATAGGAAAAACACATAGAAACGGTAAGGACACCTTACGACATTTCAAATTAGAAAAAAATTACCAACATATTTCACAGAAGATGAATTAATGTCCATAATAGGTAGTAATTAACTAGCCTACAAAAAAAAATTCTTTCTGAATTTTGGGGACATTACAAGTGGTATCAGAGCCCAGTTTCAACACTAAGAGACCTAATGGGCATGCCAAACATTCATTGCAGAAAATAAAGTATGCTTTTTTTAAAATTTTGTTAAACTAATAGAAATGTTTTCTATTATTAAAATTTTAACTTGCAGGACTCCGAGAACAATTCATATCATGAACACAGAAGAAGACAACATCCGGAAAGGAAAATTTAATACCCCCACATAGGAATAAGAACTGGTGGTTGAATTAAATTTTGATATATTGAAAACCATACAAAGTATCTAGGTAGACTTACATAGTTTCAAGTATGAAAAAATGAATGAAATAAAAGAATAGCAAGCAATCAATGAAGCTTTGTGGTGGAACATGATGGGAGGAAGCCCGCAAGGAAATCCCACTCATTGAACCAACAAGTTCAAGAAAGAGTTATTTCATAAACAAGCTACCATCCCAAAAAGAGATTATCAGAGTCTTTCTAGTGATAATTCCCTTTCTCCTTTCATAAAGAAATAGAGGAATGATGACAACCTACAAGGAGAGTTTAGAAAGATAAGAGCCCAAACCTATGAAGGGGATATGAACACCATACAAAGTCTCCAAGCAGACTTACATAGTTTCAAGGATGATAACATGAATGAAAGAAAAGAACAACAAGCAATTAATGAAGCTTTTTTGTGGAACATGACGGGAGAAATCCCGCAAGGAAAACCCACTCATTCAACCAGCAAGTTCAAGAAAGACTCATTGTCATAAATAGGCCAGAAACCCAAAGGAAGAAGGGAAAGAAGAACACACCCCTAAACCTCCAGAAAAGGATTATCAGAGTATTTCTAGTGATAATTCCCTTTCTCCTTGCAGAAAGAAACATAGGAATGGTGACAACCTCCAAGGAGAGTTCAGAAAGATAGGAGCCCCAACCTATGAAGGGGAGATGAACACCAGGGAAAAAGTTGAAGAATGGATTCTCAGTATGAGGAAATACTTTCGAGTACACAACTACTCGAGTGAGATGAAATCCCATTTAGCTATCTATAATTTAAATGGAAAATCATCTAGATGGTGGAGAGACCTAAAGCATACCAAGAAAGATGAGGTAAAAAAAATACGATGGAGTAACTTTTGCAGAATTTTCCACGAAAAATACATGTTTAAAATATTCTTCGAGTGAAAGGTGAAAGAGTTTAACGAGTTAAGAATGGTTTCCATGACTATGGATTCTTTCATTAACATATTTTTGGATATGTTACATTATGTTACATACATACATTAGGTTGTCTTCCTCCAAAATTTCTGGAGAGGATTGAATTTGACATGCCTAAAACATTAGACACCACCTTACACAAAGCTAGGCTTTGTCATGAGTATGGACACCTGAGATAAGAGAACATCAACAGAAGCAGAGACAGGTCTAGGACCTTCTTGAACAACCTCAAAATGAGTTATAACCCAACTCCTTACAGAAAATAGAAAAACAGTTTTCCATACAAATAGAACTTCAAAAAAATAGGTACGAAGTCATATGTACCAACTCCAAATGCTAACAAACCAACAACAAATGGGGGATCCAATGTTTCCCCACTGCAAATCAAATGTTGGAAATGACAAGGGCCCCATTATTCCCAATACTGTAATAACAAGACTAGTGGATTCTTTCACAACTTACAAGAAGAATCAACGGTAGAGGACATAGATGGAACACCACGGATTTATGTAGCCTTGGATGGCTGACAGGAAGACCATCAGGCTACCATGGTTGAGATAGAAGGTAAGGTTTCCAACACTTCTATTTCAATATTAATTGACCCCAGTGCTTTCCAAAGCTATGTATCACCTAAAATTGTTGATTTATGTAAACTAGAAAAAGTTAAACATGAGAAACCCTATATGGTACAATTAGCCATAGGTACAAAACAAAAGGTTTTTGAAATAGTTAGATATTGTGAGGTAAACTTTAATGGTTTTCTTGCTAGAATAAACCTGAACATCCTACCCTTAGGATCATATGATATACTTATCGACATGGACTATTTGGAACAACACCATGTCATGCTTGATTGTTTACACAAGTCGATGTTATGTACATGTAGGCAAGGGAATCAGGTAAATATTCAAGGAATACCTAAGAAAGTTTAGGTAAGGAAGATATATTCTTTACAAGCAAAGAAGTACATTAGGAAAGGCTACAAAAATTTTTAGTGAACATCCAGGAAATATAAGCTGAAAAAGAACAACACATCAAGGGATTTCCAATTCTCATATACTTCACTCATGTATTTCTGGAGGAGATACCTAGGTTACTACTGAAATGAGACCTATATTTTTCCATGGAACTGACATCTAGTTTAGTTCCAACTTCGAAAGACCCTTACCGCATGAGTGCACCAGAGTTGGTGGAGCTCAAACTGCAGTTGCAGGAGTTGATTGAGAAGGGATATATCCATCCGAGTATGTACCCTCGGAGAGCACTGATATGTTTTGTACAGAATAAGGATGGTACGATGCATATTTGCATCGATTACCAAAAACTTAACAATATGATAATCAAGAACCGATACCCACTCCCTAGTATTGATGACTTGTTCGATCAAGTAGGAGGATCCAAGATATTTTTGAAGATCGAACTACGATCTAGATACCATCATGTACAAATTCATGATGAGGATATTTATAAAACCACCTTTCGTACAATGTACAACCATGTTATAGTTGATTTTACCACTCCAGGTGAATCACACTTGTATGGCCTTCCCCTGTCCCTCTGTAGACTCCTTAGACCCCTTGGACCATTATTTTTCCTTTGATGTTTCCTTGACCATCCTTAAAAACATGTGAAAATTCATATACATGACTTTTAAACCCCTAATCGCGTATATACGTGGGTTTGACCCCTGAAACCGTGTACATTAGGATGTGTGCATAATCCAAAACCTTTTGGAGTTTTCCTTTACATGGATCCGACTCACTTGACTCCTGGCCTTCCATATGCCTTGAGATTGCTCGAATTCAACCTTTCATTACCCGTTTGAAAAGATATATAAGGAAATATTTGGTACATTGAAGGCATAAGAGAGAATTGAGAGAAAAGAAACTATAGTCCATTGTTGTCGGAACTTGTGCTTGAGTCTGCATCCCTTTGTCCCTTGGAGCACTTTTGTGTTCTTCCCAAGATTTCATTTTGCTTGTGAGCTTGCTATCGAGAGATAGAGGATTGAGGTGGTGGAGGCCCAAGTGGGGGATTCAGTTTCTTCGATTTGCAGACGTGTCGACAGAGGTTGTATCCATTGTAATCTCTGATTTTATATTAATAGAAATATCTTTTCATGTCTAATAATGTATGTTTGAATGAATATTTCATCCATGGGTGATTTCAAATGTTTGTACATTGTTGAATATATATGCTAGAATAGATCTAACACCAAGATCTATAGTATGCTTGTCTTGTTTACTTGTTGTTGAGGAAGTAATTTATCAATTCAAGCTGAAGTTGGAAAGCTCAACGAGGATCTACTTCAACCGTTTGGAATAAGGTACGAGGTATGATCCTTTAGTGTTAGATATTTAATTTCTATTGAATATTGGAAATGATTGATTTATGGAGTCAAGCTGTCTGTTGTGGTACCCCAAGCCATAGGAATTTCTCTCTGTAACATAATTGGTGACTCCACTGAGGAGTTCCTAGTAGTTTTCCTTTGGGGGTTTTCTATAGGCATTCAATGACTTTGAATTACTATTTTTCTCTTGTTTCTGTGTCGGGTCTGGGGGCATGTTTTCCTGGTAGTGTTTGATCAGTGTGAAGTTTGTCTCAGCTTGTCTGTTTTCCTTTATTTTTATGCACCTTTCTTCCTATATGTGAGTTTTTAACTCACAGTCATGTATATACACAGTTTTCACTGCTATTTCCACGTACACAGGTGGGTTTACTGCGAACAGTCGCGTATGCCATTATTTTTGCCTTCTAGAGAAGTTGGATGGTTTGTGGGTGAATTGTGATGATTGTTGAGTCTCCTTTGATGCTACTAGAGTCTGTATACACCTCTGTTTCTGACCATAGACATATTTTTTAGGGTAAAATTTATTTTTTAAGAATGTTCTTGTCATTGCATTTTCGATTTTTTGTTTTGGGATTAGTGCATTAGATTTCTTTTACCTTAGTGCTTTGCTTGAGTGTTTCTTGAGTGTGCTTGCAGAGTCTGGGGGTTGTAGAGCCATTCTTTTTCTTTTATATCTCATTTTTATTTCAAAAGATCCAAAAATATTTGCTTATCATCATGCATTGGATATTGCATTCTGCATTGTACTTGCACTAGATCTTCTTTGGAGTGTTAGTCAGGATTTCATATAGGAAAGTTTGCATTTATCATTTGAAGAAAATTATGCATTTCACATAGTAGCATACCCTGTTTTTCATGGACACAATGCATTTGCATTGATTGTTAGGTCTGTATTTTACTTCATGTTGTGTCATAACGCCATTAGTTGCACGGCCATATCCCTCTTTTCAGTAATAAAGCCAATTAAAATCAACGCTTAATTAAAATGAACTACACTATTTTATTTGATAGGGTTCACCAACAAGATTAGGTTTTAGGGTCTTGGAATAGTTCATTGTGAGTCAATTCTCCAAGACCACTAAACAAAATGTATGTGTCTGTCCAGGCGAGTGTGTGAAATTTTTTGGTATAACCAGTGTTTCTCAGAATGCTCCTCTCAAAAGTGAGTTAAACATGAGGCAGTGTGAGTGGTTATTGAATGGGATGACCCCTAGTCATAACTGAGTAGCACCGAAGATATTTCCAGGATTGTATTCATATCTGGGGGCTCTTTCGAGAGTTTCAGTCTTTGCTACCCTGCCCATATGGTCAATCCCACCTGCGACTATCCACCTGAGCATTGATTATATTGAGGTGACCTTAGTGGCCTTACCTAGGATATTGAGGGGGTACTTTGCAGGGGTTATTTTATGGTTGTCCTGGCCAGGTTGGGGTCAGACAGCATAGTCACTTTATGCGTTGAAGATGAGGGCCACAATAATTGGTTACATACCTCTACTTGTTATGTATGGGAGTCTCAAGCCTCTCCTAGGCGAGACATACCTGCTTCATTCGGGAGCTCACTTATCCTACCCTTGATTGCTTGTGTTTGGATTTATATTTTATTGGTGATTGCTCTGTGCACGTTAGCTTTCCTAGGGTTTGCATAGATAGAGAGTATTTTATATTTTTTAAGTCATTGTGGATTTGAGTGCGGCTCCTCGCCTTTCTCATCATTTAGTAGGACGTCCTCCTTCTACGTCTCCTCCTCCTTTGGGAGAGATAAATAGATAGTAAAGGCGGACTACTTCTCACATTGATTCACACACCATGGGAGACCATGTTGAAGGTATTCCTGAACCACCTTCTCCCATTCATGTGGAATATGGGGAGTTTACTCTTAACTATGATCCTTCGCCTGACTTGACTGAGTTAGTTCCTTTGATTTCTGAGATAGGTACTTTTCATGATAGACCTACTTACTCTATGGTTGATTCCCCATTGATGCATTGCCGGTATGGAATGCCGGAAGATGATGAGACTCATTTTGAACCCGTGAGCACTAGTTATGGTAGCTATGGTATGTCTAGTTTTCCCACACATGATTTGGGATTTCATGTCGAATCTGAGTTTGATCCTAGCACTATGCTTGGGGGCACTCTCATTCCTTACCATGTGGAGAGGTTTGGAAACACAAGTCACATTTCACCTTCCATCCCGACGGTGGAATCTACATCACATATTCCTCCTAGGTCTAGGGTTAGTGATCCTATTAGGATACCAGATCTGATACGAGTGACTATAGGGAATAACACGTACATAATTACTCAGGTCCCTCCATCCTCTATCCCTAGTTCTTCGAATGTTCACCCTCCACCTCATTCACGTGGTCCTTCGGGCCGAAACGTTGCTATGAGTCATGTCTGTATTGTGGTTACTAGACCAGTTGTGTCTCAGGTTCATGTACCACCCTTTGTTTCAGGAGGTTATGTCCATACTTCTATAGGTTAGGTTACTACTTCCGGAGCATATATTTCTACTTCCGGCATGTATATTCCTACTTCCAGAGCTTATATTCCTACTTACAGAGTGTCTCATGGGACATCGCATGTGATGACTTGTGGAACTTATTATGGGACACAGTATGGGTAGGGTTCTTCACCTTATGGGTGTAGGTATCAAAAACCCACTTACTCTCCAAATTACGGCTTTGTAGCTCCAAATAGTCAAGGTACACCACACTATGGTGCTTCCATGCCACCTTATACGAGTCAAATGGGAGGAGGGCACTATGGCCAAGGCCATGGTGGTAATCAGACCTATGTGAATTAGAACTATCAGGGAACGGTCAATCGACCTCATCATCTTAGGCTCCCTTTCCTCGCAATGTTGAATCTTCCTGACTTGTCGAGATTAATGAACAATCCTGTAGCTCATGACCCGGCTTGGCCGGCTGTCCCTACTAAGATTCCCTTGAACATACCCAAATTTGAGGGCAAACCGGGAGAGGATCCAAACGAACATGTTACTACCTTTCACCTATGGTGCTCTTCGAATTCCTTCCATCAGGACTCAATCCGTTTGAGACTATTTCAATGCACCCTTATAGGGCCTGCCGCGAAATGGTATATAGAGCTACCTAGGGGGGCATTCGCTTTGTTCGATGACCTAGCGATGACTTTTCTTAACCACTTCAAGCTACCAGTGCGTTATGATGTTGGTACTAAACTCTTGTTGACATTTCGATAGGATAAAGCCACAAATATCTCGGATCATATCCAAGAGTGGCGTAGATGGAAGAGGTTAATTAAAGCCTTTATACCGCCAGAATTCCTCCTTGAATGATTCCTTAAGTCGTTATTTCCATATATAGCGAAGGATGTGTCTAGATCTGGAGTGCAAAATGAGGAACAAGCCATTTTTAGGGTGCATGAACTAGATTTGATTTATGCTCAGTCCGGTTTGTTATATGTGCTCATTCCCAATGCTCCGCATTCTAGTTTCGACCCCAAAGTTAAAACTGGACCACATGCCAATGGCATTGTGGGTTGCGTGAGTGCTAAAACTGCAGATTCGATTACAAAACAAGTTAGTCAATTGTCAATCAACCAATCTGCTTTAGGACAAGACATAGATTCATCTCAACCCACCCAAACGGCGAGTGTGCTTTCAGTGCAATCGTCGGACCAGAAGGGTAACCAACAACTAGGAAGGAATAAAAAGAAGAACAAGAATAATCGTAAGGGTGGGAATAGGAATGAAAATGATAATAATAATGACAAGAATTCCCGTAATGCTGGGGGGGACAATCAAGCTAAACATAAGCTTAAATTCCCTTGAAAGTTGTGTAAGGACGATCACCTCACTTACTTGTGCCCTCGTATCGATGAAGCCTCGATATTCTTGGCACAGGTCCCAGCTATGCTGACTAACCCTTTACCTCACAATCAAAATATGAACTCAAGGACCCATGATCAGTCTGGTGGTGATCAAGATCTGCCGGAGGGTAGTGGTCGTGGTTGCATTAACATGGTTCGTGCTGCGAAAGTTGTGACCCGTGTGAAGGACTATGGTTCGTCACAACCCAACCTAGGAAAGGATCCTGATCCACCAGGGACTCCTTTACGTATTGAAAAACCTATGGAAAAACCTGAAGCTGCACCTCACATTCCTAAGGGAGTCCTTAAGCATTCAGGGCACCATCCTAATGCCCGAGCCGCCCAGAACTATTCAGTTGTCGAGGATTTGGCCCATACTCCTTGTGCGATGTCTGCACTAGAAGTGCTTCATAGTTGTCCTTCACAAAGGAAGGCTTTGCTTTCTGCCCTTGGTGTGAATTATGATAATTCTTCCTCCTTGATTAAATTTGAAACCGCAGGACTTCAGCCTCACTTTCCTTACTATGTTTCTCTTTTGATTCACGTAGAATGTCTTAATATGAAATTCAAGCACACTGTGATTGATGAAGGTGTTGCTACTTCTGTGATGTATTTATCATGTTGGAAGGGTTTAGGTTCCCCTGAGTTGTCTAAATTGATGACCATGTTAACTACATTCGATGGGAGATCGTTTAGGCTACACGGGATTCTCCCTTCCCTTAAGGTCCATTTGGGAGGGAAGACCATTGTGATAGATGTAGAGGTGGTTGATGCACGCCTTGACTACAATCTCTTGATGGGTAGGAATTGGATGTACAGTCATGCAAGCCATAGCTTCTTACCTATTTCATGTTGTATGATTTCCATTTAATGGAAATAAAGTTATGATTGATCAAATGTCGTTCAAGAATATGTCGGTTACCGCATCTTCGAGAGCTTTGATACCGATCGTAGAGAACTCTCAGCTGGCAACTAGGAGTGTGGGTGTGGGCATGTATCCATCCCTCATGATAATTTTTAGTTGTCCTGCACCTATCCTTATGATAGGGTCTAGTTCCGGTGAGGATTCAACATCTATGAGATCGGTGTCTTTTCACACGAGTCATATAGAAGATCCTTGGATTCTTCCTACACCGAGCACTTCAAGTGAGCCCATCATGACGGACGTGCCATTTTCTACAACTATGGTAGCTTATAAAGCTAATATTGAGTGTGTTGCAGAGCCAAGTCCTTCCTCTTCAATGATGGAAGAGGAAGACCCGTATGTGCTGCCTGCATGGGAAGTATAGTCTTCTCATGTGCATGACTGCCTTGATAATGTTTTTCCTTCAGATGAAGTGATTATTGAGTCCATTTCAGGAGTTGAGCCACCATGGAAAGAGCTCCATCATAGATATTACTTTCTTCCTGAGCTTGGCTGCTTGGAGCGTGAGGAATTTAGGGAGGTTCTTAGTGAGAGAATTGGTAGTCCTATGGTTCCATTAAGCTCTCTCCGATGGCTGATGGAAACATGGAAAATATATCTCCAACGTTTTACTTTCTTCCCGAGCTTGGCTGCTTGGAGTGTGAGGAATTTAGGGAGGTTCTTAGTGAGAGAATTGGTAGTCCTATGGTTCCATTAATCTCTCTCCGATGGCTGATGGAAACATCGAAAATATATCTCCAATGTTTTCTATCAATATCTCTTGCGATCCTGACAGGATAGAGAATGTCTATATTGGGGAAGAATGTTCCCATGCTGAGATTCAGGAATACACCGAGCTATTTAAATAATTCCATGATATATTTGCTTGGTCTTACGATGAAATGGCAGGTATCGAACCTCGTATTGTCAAACATGAGATTAAGACGTATACCAATGCTAAGCCTATTTGAGAACTCTTGTGTGCGGTGAATCCTAGGAAAGCACCCACAATTAAGGTAGAGATAGAAAAACTATTGAAATCTGGTTTTATCTATCTCGTTCCCTTGATGGAGTGGGTTTCAAACCCCGTTCCAGTGGATAAGAAGTAGGGAGCAATCCGCATATGTACTGATTTCCATGATTTGAATCGTGCCCTATCCTAAGGACAATTTCTCCACACCATTTATTGATCAGATTTTGGATGAGTGTGTGGGTAGTGAGGTTTTTTCATTCATGGATGGATTTTCTGGATATAATTAGATACAAATTAATCCTGAGGACCAACATAAGACTGCATTTATTTGTCCTTGGGGAACTTTTGCATATCGGAAAATGCCTTTTGGCCTTAAAAATGTTGGAGCTACTTTTCAGTGGGCAATGATCTTGATTTTCCATGATCTCAAGTCAATTATCGAAGTATTTTTCAATGAACTTGTTGCTCATTCTCATATGAGAATGCGTCATTCCTATCATTTGAGATTGGTATTCGAAAGGTGCCACCATTATTTGGTTAGGTTAAATCCGCACAAGTGCATCTTTTGTGTGAATTCAGGTCACTTGTTAGGATTCATCATTTCTAAAGAGGGTATAAGAGTCGACCCTTTGAAGGTTGAGGCAATACTTTAGTTGTCTCCCCTGAAGAATATTCATCATCTTCAATGTTTGCAAGGCATCGAAAACTTATTACGGATATTCGTTGTCAATTTTTCCAATTTGACTAGAGGCTTCATAGATATTTTGAATAAGGACACCACCTTTTGTTGGGATGAACGAGCCCAGGAGTCCTTTAATGCGCTCAAACAAGCCCTAGCATTGGCCCTAGTGATTAGTCCCCCAGACTATAGCCATGATTTACTAATTTATGTGGCCACGTCCATGGAGATGATTGGGATGGTTTTGCTTCAAGATGAGGAGCTCCAAGAGCATGTCATATACTATCTGAGCCAGAATCTTATTGACGCGGAGATTCATTATTCTCATGTTGAGAAGCTTTCCTTAGCTACTGTACATGTGGTTCAACGGTTGAGACATTATATTCTCCTTCACCAAACCTTGGTTGTAGCCCATGTCAATCCGTTTCAATTCAACCTCACTCAAAGGATGATTGGGGGAAAATATAATAAATGGATTTTCATCCTACAAGAATTCGATCTCGAGTTTTTTTTGGCAAAATCAAAGAAATCGTTAATTTTTCTAGAGATTATATAGAATTTCCCAAGTGAGGTAGATGAGTTGGTTTGTGAAGATACGTTTATCGATGAGCACATCTTCTTAATCTCAACTTTAGACCCATGGTATGGGGATATCATTATATATCTACAAACATTGAAGATCCCCACTCACCTCTCATGGGATGAATGACAACGATTACGTCACGTGTCTAAGAATTACCTCATAGTGGATAAAATTTTATACCTCCGTGGGGTAGATTCCATTTTACGTCATTTTTTAACTCATGATGAGGCTGAGGTGGTGCTGAATGATTGCCATGGAGCGGCGTGTGGTGGTCATTTATCTGGGATTTATATAGCCTAAAACATCTTAACAGCGGGTTATTTCTGGCCGTCAATCTTTAAATATTGTGTAGATGTAGATGCGGTCAACACCCTTGCTAGGTGTTTTCATGTAATATGCACTCAAAACCTGCCCTGTTACATCCCATCATCACCGTCGGTCCCTTCACTAAGTGGGGGCTTGATTTTATGGATTGCAACCCAGCTTCAGCTGGGGGGCATCATCATATCATAGTGGCTGTTGATTACTTCATGAAATGGGATAAGGCTATGCCTACAA
Organism: Pseudotsuga menziesii; assembly: GCA_001517045.1. NCBI lineage: Eukaryota > Viridiplantae > Streptophyta > Pinopsida > Pinales > Pinaceae > Pseudotsuga > Pseudotsuga menziesii. The sequence goes on along the minus strand of LPNX010670053.1, from coordinate 361,051 downwards.
TTAAATCCTATGGTGAGACAGCCATGCACTTCGTATTCAACCAAATTATTACTCGGTTCGGGATTCCGAAAGAGCTTGTCACCGACCATGGCTTGCATTTTTAGAATCGTATGATGGAAGAGTTGGCATCAAAGTTAGGGTACAAGCAAGAGCATTCCTCCTCTTACTACCCTCAAGCGAATGGATAGGTAGAGGTAGTGAACAAATCACTCAAATCCATTCTCCAACGAACCATCGCACAAAGCAAGAATAATTGGCACATCATGTTATATCCTGCTTTGTGGGCGTATAGAACCGTTGTTAAGACTTCCATGGGTTTTTCTCCATATCAACTTGTACATGGAGTGGAGTCAGTATTGCTAATTGAATGTGAGATTCCTTCTTTGAGACTAGCTGTAGAGCTCTTACCAGACACTTCCCCATTGGAGGAGAGTTTGGTCCACTCCAAGCAACTTGATGAGCAGCGTCTAGATTCCTTGGTGGCTCTAGAAGTAAATAAATGTCATGTAAAGGTCCAGTACAATAAGTCTGTCTGTCCAAGGAGGTTTAGTGAGGGAGACTTGGTCCTTTTGTGGGATCAACCGAAAGAACCCTTGGGGGAAGAAAATTTTAACCCCATGTGGTGTGGTCCTTACGTCGTCAAATGTGTGTTAGAGAAGGGTGCTTATGAGTTAGTGGATTATGAGGGAATGGCCTTGGCGGAGCCTAGGAATGGACTCTATCTCAAGAAGTACTATGCATGATTTCCAGCCAAGGCTGGTTATTGTATATTATTGTACAGTTTTTCATAGTTAGTCCTTTTTCTTATAGTGATCAGGTTTGTGATTAGTTTTCGTTTCTTTTGGCAGATGTCAATGGAATCTTCCACCTACATAGGATTCACGAATGGTGCGAGCCGTCACACTCAACACTCATCCTCTAATGCTTGGGTGATTTATACTCCTATGGGTCAAGCACTGTCTTCAGGAGGCATATGTTTACGACCATCTTCAAACAATGTTGCTAAATATAGTGCTATTATTGAGCTTCTACGGGATGCCATTTTACATGGTGTTCTCTCTCTTGAGGTACGTCTTGATTTGGAGTTAGTAGTGTCACAGCTTAATTGTTTGTACCATGTTAGAGATCCGACGTTATTAAGAAGATTCTTATGTGTGATATTATTAGAACAACAATTTGACAATATAACATACATAGATATTCCAAGAATTAATAATCAAGTTGTTGACTCATATCCTAACTACGTGTTAGATTGGCATTTGTTTCATACACAATAAATTCATCACAAACACAAATGTTTACACATGTAAATAAATAAAACGTTCATCATAAAAGTTTTTATAAACATCCAAAATGTGGTAATACATAGTGTCATGATACAAAAATGGGGCTCTCAAGCCACCAGAATATAATACATGGTAATACAAAATCTATCACTCCCAGGTATCTAAGATTGTGGAGGAGGAGGGGGGTTGTGATCATGGAATGTCACTACAGCTCTAGCTAGCTGTCGAAATAATCACAGCCATGCTCATGGTACACCCACCACCTGGCGCTGCATAGCCTCAGGTAATTCCTCGACTTGCACCATGGGAACTCTGTGTGTCAGCCTCACAAAGTTGGTATGAATTCTTTGGAGTGTCCACTCCGCATCCACACCCATGATATCATCTCCTCTTCCCCTAAGTCTATGATGAGGGAAGGCTTCAGGCTGCCATGGTCCCACATCTGCATGCATATGGTAGATGTCACTATGTATTGTCACCCAAAAACATGTCTTTTGATTTCATATAATCAAAAACTACAAAAAAATTAAATAACTAAAAAATTTAAAGAGAGGGTCGAGATTCATTACCTATGTCACCATATGTCGATCTTGGTTGTAGTGGCATGTCTGGGTCCCCCCAGAAATATATCCCTGCATAGGGGTAGTCATTGATGGCAAATATCTATCATCGCCACCATGGAAAGAACTTAGCTGGATAGGGGTTGGACACCCTACCTCCTTCCAATCTGCGCATCACATCCGCCCAATGCCGTTGGGCCGTATCTCGAACCCCGTGGAGAGGAACGTCAACTCTGGGGCTCAATCCTGGAACACGCTCGAAGAAAAATGTTCTCAGTATACTATTGAAACCGAAGTTTCACACTGTACCCATCTTACACTCACTGATCTAATGTTTCATGTTGCTCAGTAGTGTAGTGCTCCAGTCATATACCGTGGGTCTCATGCACTCCACTGCATAGAACATCAGAGGCTGTGAGGCCTAATGGAGTGAAGCCAAGCCTGCTATATTTCCCAGTGTCAGTAGGATGGCCTTTAGGCCTAGCACCTGTATATAATTTATTGGGATCTAACTCCCCACCTTCTCCGTGTCTGGATAGTAGTACACCGCAATGTACTCATCTATAGTCAGGCCACCTCCGGTCCCGTGAGAACGTAGGTTCACTACTTCCCCGTGTTGGGAAATTCCAATAATAAAGTATATGTCCTCCACCTCTATGGTGAGGTACATCCCATCTATCTGGAAAGACTCTGAGTCTAGATCCCAGTAATCCACCAGCATCTGCAATAGCACTGGTTTGGCCCTTAAGCCACCAAGACACCAAAATTCATAGAGCCCACATGCACGTAGCGCTTGTTGAGCCATTAGATCAGCCCTTACTGCCTCCTCTACATCACCATGTTCATGTTCTCCCCATTCTAGGACCATCCTGCACAAAAAATTGCAAGTTTACCCATTATAATACTTAAAAAACCTCATGTGTGGCCACATACGCGATTGTTTGCCAAACAACCGCATATGTACGCGGGTTTGGGGGCATTTTCTATGTATAGCCAGCCCTATACGCGGAAAAACCCTCGTTTTCTACGTCATCCGCAACGCCTATTTTGGATTGGCCTAGAAATCCCAAATAACCATGGAATTTGATAAAAATTGCATCAAAATGGAAGAGAAGAGCATGGGTAAGTACCTGGAAGAAATGGTAGTGGATTCCGCCGGCTGGATCTCCTGGAATTCACTGTTGAAAATCTAAGCTCAATTGGGTAAAAATTTCAAATGTTTTATAATGTTTTGAATTTTTTACTATTTATAGAAATTTTTCAAATTTTTGAAAATTTTTACCCCCTTTCCTATAGTTTGGACCATTTCTAATCATTTTGGACCGTTTTTGACCTAATTTATGATGTAGGAGACCTTTTTGAGTGTTGTTTCAGCCGTTGGATTGACTCGTTCGTGCCAATTTTAGGTATCATGTCTAAACTGGCATATAGGTTAGGTTTCATCACCTTTTGCATTTTGCATGACTTTATGATCGTTTCATTATAGCCTTAGGTACAAACCCGCTCTATTATGTCACAGAACCTTCTTGCTGTTTTAGAAGTGGCCTAATATGAGTGGTAAAGCTTGACCTTACATGGGTACCCTAGTTAGCTCCTTATTTGCATTTGGTGCTCATGCTGATGTTTTGTCCCTTAGGGTGTGGGAGTCCGTTGTATAGTATTTCCATGACATTTCGCAAGAGCCTCATACTCCTCTTGATCTTTTGCTGGCCTATTTCCCTCAGGACTCCCTTATATCAAGTTGTAATTACATTATCATGACCTTTACCTGCTTTATTAATCCTTACGCCAGCTTCCCTGACATTGAGTTTCAGCCATATAGCCTGAGCTTGTCTCATGTCTAGCCATGCAGAGCCATTTTAGATATCCTTTTCAGCTTGATTCCCTTTTTACAGGGAGTGGATTTTCCCCCGAGTGTTGTTATCCTACACATATATCCTTGCATTGAGTATAGGTATGTTCCACTGCTTGGAACTAGTATTTTTGTCCCTATGACACTCGTCTCCTCCTAGTCTGTAACTATAAAGCAGTTTTATTCTTTTTCAATCTTTTTAAATATTTGAAAAAGTCCAAAAAAAAATTTCAAAAAACCAAAAATATGGACAAGGAAAGATGTTATTTTTGGCAGCTATCGAGTCATGTCGCCTTTGAACAGAGCACTATATATCACATCCATTGGTTGGTTTTATAGTTTGAATTTAGGAGTTGTACTCATTTATATGAGTTTATCTCCACCGACTAGTTAAGCTTCCATTCCCCATGGAGCCTCTGTCGATGCCTCCTATGTCGCAGAGATGTCCCAGTTTCGTATATCAAGTCTATGTTGCTTTTATGTAAGTCAACATTCACCATTATTCTCTTGTTCGAAGGAAGTTGAAACCTGAGTCGGCCATTCCTCAGTTATCTTGACTTTGCATGTCAACCATTCTCGATACAGTTACTGCTTTGTGCACCTTATGACCGAGTCATGCTGCTGGAGATTATGATCTATGTTTATTGTACATGGTGATGACCACTTATGTGATATCTTGTATCATGCCTATTCATGGCCATTGTACTCTTAGGTATCTGGGACTGCTATATGTATTTGTAGTTATGTGCAGAGTTGTATTATTGTACTATGCTGATTGGGTTGTTGGTCTTCCATTTGGGATCCTTCATCACTCCACTTATGGGATGGACTTATAATGTATTTCGGCCATTGTATGACCCCTCTGACCTCACACGTTAGGGGGCATTTGTTATAGCTAATTTTACCACTCCAGGTGAATCACACTTGTATGGCCTTCCCCTGTTCCTCTGCAGACTCCTTAGACCCCTTGGACCATTTTTTGTCCTTTGATGTTTCCTTGACCATCCCTAAAAACATGCAAAAATTTATATACGTGACTTTTAAACCCCTAATCGTATATATATGCAGGTGTGACCCCTAAAACCGCGTACATCGGGATGTGTGCATAATCCAAATCCTTTTGGAGTTTTCCTTGACATGGAACCAACTCACTTTACTCCTGGCCTTCCATATGCCTTGATATCGCTCGGATTCGAGCTTTCATTACCCCTTTGAAAAGCTATATAAGGAACTCTTTGGTACATTGAAGGAATAAGAGAGAATTGAGAGCAAAGAAACTATAGTCCATTGTTGTCGAATCTTGTGCTTGAGTCTACATCCCTTTGTCCCTTGGAACACTTTTGTGTTCTTCCCAAGCTTTCCTTTTGCTTGTGAGATTGCTATCAAGAGATGGAGGATTGAGGTGGTGGAGGCCCAAGTGGGGGATTCAGTTTCTTCGATTCGCAGACGTGCCGACAGAGGTTGTATCCATTGTAATCTCTGATTTTATATTAATAGAAATATATTTTCTATCCAATAATGTATGTTTAAATGAATACTTCATCCATGGGTGATTTCAAATGTTTGTACATTGTTGATTATATATGCTAGAATAGATCTAACACCAAGATATACAATACGCTTGTCTTGTTTACTTGTTGTTGAGGAAGTAATTTATCAATTCAAGATGAAGTTGGAAAGCTCAACGGGGATCTACTTCAACCATCTAGAATAAGGTACGAGGTCTAATCCTTTAGTGTTAGATATTTAATTTCTATTGCATATTGGAAAGGATTGATTTCTGGAGTCAAGCTGTCTATTGTGGTACCCCAAGCCATAGGAATTTCTCTCTGTAACAGACCACTAAAAGTTTGTATTAATACCTTCTGAGTTAACCAATGCACCCATGAACTGTATGTGTATGATGAAAAATATCTTCAGTAAATACCTGGATAAATTTGTTTTGGTCTTTATAGACAACAACCTAGTTTACTGTAAGAGTAAAAAGGAACATGAGGAGAACCTCCGCATAGTGCTACAGTTGTTACCTAAACACCAAATCTATGCCAAGTTCAGTAAATGTGTTTTTTACAAACCATGGATACAGTACTTGGTTCACATCATATATGAAAAAGGGATAGCGGTGAGGATTGGCATACCCCCACTAGTTTCACCAACATTAGGTCCTTTTTGGGATTAGCCAATTACCATCGAAAGATCATTGAGAAATTTTTGAGGATAGCTTGTCCAATGACTTCTTTGAAAAAGAAGGAGAATAAGTTCTTATGGATGACCAAGTGTGAGTAAAGTTTTCAGAAGCTTAAATATATTTTGATGTCTACACCAATACTATGAATTGCAGATCCTGATGGGTATTATTTTGTTTGCATGGATGCAATAAAGGAAGGACTCCGAGGAGTCCTCTTGCAGAAAAATTGTGTGATCTGTTATGAATTGTGGAAGTTAAAAGAACACGGATAGAACTACCCCATGATCTTGAGTTAACAGCCATCATCCATGCCTTGAATTTGTGGAGGAACTACCTCATGGGGAATAAATTTCTTTTGAAAACAGAAAATATGAGTCTAAAGTATTTATTTGAGCAACTGAATATGAATTCTAGGCAAGCCAAATGGTTGGCTTTCGTTAGAGAGTACCATTTTGAGCTAAATCATATACAAGGAAAGGAGAACAAATTTGAGGATGCTTTAAGTCGATGAGCTCATATGATATACAAGGTGACTTTCAATCAAACTGATTCGTATTTACACAAGGATTAGAATGGCCAACAGAGTTGACCATTTCTATGTTGAAATCCTCAATAAGTTCGAAGAGGACACGTTGTTTCAGCAACAAAAAGAGTACAAGGTAGACGAAATGGGGTTTTTGTGGTCCAAAGAAAGATTGTACATTCCAAAAGGAGGGGACATCAGGTCCAACATCCTCACGGTATATCCTTGGACACCCTACTTGGGGAAATTGGGATATCAAAAGAATATATCTGTAGTAAAGAAACACTTTTTGTGTCCTAAGTTAAAGGTTGGCATAGTGTTGTTTATCACAAAATGTCAAGAGTGTCATTCAGTCAAATCTGAGCACCAACATCCTTTAGGGTTGTTGCATCCATTACCCAGTCTGGAATGAAAGTGGGAGGTCATTAGTATGAATTTTATCATGGGTCTGCCAAAGAGTAAGAAGAAAAATGTTTCTATCTTTGTATTATTTGACAAGTTGTCAAAAAAATCACACTTCATTCCAGTGAAGTCGACCTACAAGGAAGTACACATTGTCGACATCTTCTTAAAGGAGATATTCAGATTGCACGGGATACCCAAAGCAATCATCTTGGATTGATATACTATGTTTACCGAGAACTTTTGGATATCCTTATTCTTCAAATTAGAGACGCAGTTTAACTTTAGTACTGCTTACCACCCACAAACTAACAGGAAAACATAATGGGTAAACCAGATTGTAGCGGATATGCTTTAGATGTATGTCATGAACAACTCCACCAAGTGGGAATATTACCTACATCTTGCAGTTTTTTCACATAACAACAGATATGAGACCTCTACAAAGATGAGTCCCTTTGAGGTAATATATGGACGGAAGTGTAGAAAATCAGTTACTTGGGATACCCCGGTGGATCGGCTCATGTTAGGGCCTGAGTTAGTAAAGGGATTGGAACAATTTGTTACAAAGGTGTAGCTGAAACTTAAAGAAGCATAAGAATTCTAGAAGAGTTACGCCGATAAGAAAAGAAAAGATAAATATTATCATATAGGTGACCATGTTTACTTGAAAGTAAAACTAAAAAGAATCTCATTGAGCTTGTGAAGGTGTGGTAAGTTAACACCAAGATTTTGTGGACACTTTGAGATACTAGCCAAGAGAGAGCCAGTGGCATATGAACTAGCTTTACCTTCACACATAAGATTTCATAATGTTTTCCATGCATCCTTCATAAATAAATATGTTTATGATAATAAACATGTGATTGATTAGTCCTTGTTACAGGTGGAACCTGAAGGGGAGTTTGTACCTAAATCCCTTCATATAATGGACAAGAGAGAGGTGCATCTCAGGAAGCGCACCATATTCTAGTTGAGAGTGAAATGGAATCATTTTGAATCCAATGAGGATACTTGAGAGAATGAATCCACCATAAGAGAGGCTTACCCCACCTTGTTTCATGATTTCATTCTAAGTCCCTAGAACACCAGGGATGGTATTGTTCTAATTGGGGAACACCAGGGATGGTATTGTTCTAATTGGGGAGGGATGTAAGATCCCAAATTTTTGACCTAAGACTTATCGGCATAAGCCCCATTCCTTATGATGTTTCTTTGATGTTTTATTCTATATATTGGGAATAACACCCCACTGCACCTGAGAATGATTATTTGTTTGATATATTGGGTGTAAGCCAATTGCATATGTTTTCTGTATATGATTTCATGTGTTGGGCGTGGACCCTGAAGCGCATAATTGATGAGATGTTTGTGTTGAGCATAAGATATGAGGCACATGAGTATTTGATGTTTTGTGTTGAGAAAGAAGCTCTGGAGCACATGAGTATTTGATGTTTTGTTTTGAGCGAGAAGCTTTGGAACACATGAGTATTAAATGTTTGCGTTGAGTGAGAGGCTCTGGAGTGTGTTATCACTCCAGGAAACTCCTCTAGATTGCAGCTCAAGGATGCCTGGTAACTTACAATGTTGTTTTGGGTTTTCTAATATGGATAAAGTTAGGTGACCTATATGACCTTCCTTTCTCAAGACATGCATGAAAATCAATCAGGTACAAGGCTTTAGTTACCATTGTTAAAAGGTTGACAATAACGTGCAGGGATGGAGAACTCATCAGGCTGGTAGATTTACACACAAAAAAGATACATATAAATGGTTAAATAATGATAGGGATGGTACTTATAATTCAAATCACATCAACATGCTAATAGGGTGACAACTATCAGTCATTAATTAACTTGAATATAACCTGAATACACATTCAAGCATAAGCACAGAAAGACAGAAATGGAAGCTTAACAAAATGATAACCAAAGAGATTATATTAAATCATGAGCAAAATGAGAAGCTGACAATAGTATAGGTATATAAGTCCCCGAATCCAAACCCTTTCAATAAAATAAGTCTTAGGATTTATAGCCTTTACATAATACCCAAATCCTGAAAACTAGGATCTATTTTAACAAAAATAAACAAAATAATTGTTTTTCGCAAATTAGGTCAAAAAACCCTAATTAACTACTTGTCTAACTAATTGTACAATTAGTTCACTGTATGAACCTTTAGATAAATAAGGTAACTGCTGGAAATCACAGCCACTGGCCCTCTGCTGGTTAAGTCATTGTTTTGCTTTGGAAGCTAGGTGTTGGTGACCTTTTCCATTGTTATGTCATAGTAAAATTGAAACAGACCTTTCCTGATGCTTTCTTCTGTGTCTTTCATCTTTAGAATTTGTCCCCAAGCCATCCATATTCACCCAAAACTGATTGTGCATGTCAAAATTTAATTTTAAGCCTCTGTCTGCTTTCAGTGGTTAAGAGGCTAGACTATTGGAATCATTAGTTGCCGAAAGAGGCACTTTCAGTGGCTAATGAACTGCCCCAGTGTTCGCCTAAGCCATCGAAAGCCCTATTTTCAAAAATTCTTAGGTTTCTTCCAAAACTGTTCTTTTAGGTCTATCTACTCAGCTTTGTTCTTAAGCAAGCTCTGTGCTAGGAGGTTTAACAGCATCCTAGCTTATTTTTGAAGGATGAAGGCTAACTGCAGCTTCAGCTAGGGTTTCCAACGTGTCGTGGCTACTAGGGTTTGCCTTGGCCTCCTTCAACTACAGTATTTGGAGCATAATAATCTTGTACAATATAGTATTGTATTTCAGGTACCTTTTATTTAGTCTTTTTAGGAAATCATACATTTCTCTTAGCTCTAGGTAATATTTATGCAGCATCTTGTTCCTGCTAGTCATTGTAGCATTATTCTTCTTTATCTCCCTTTCCAGAATCTCCATCTCATAAACTTGCCTCAACAACTAATTTATCCTTTGAGTCTTGGGATTTCTAGAGGAAGCCTTCTCTTCTAGTTCATCTTGCTCTTTTGGTGTAGGTGATGGTAGTCCTTCAATCTCTGACGTCAATTGCTCTGTTAGGTCAACTTTTCCCCTAAACGTTTGGCCAAACTGCTGAAAAATGGGGCTCAAAGATGGATTTGTTCATTCAAATATGTGATACCTGGGTATAAAATGAGAGAGGTTTTTGTATATTGGTATGTTCTTAGAACAAATCCTCTCTCAGGTTTTTGGAATTCATTTTAATTTTCCTGGGATATGGATTTCAAAAACATGTGTCAAACAGGAAATTCTCAGATCCAAAAATTAGGTCTCAGAGATGGATTTGATTCTCCCAATCTGCAACACTTATAGGAAAAATGAGATAGGTTATTGTTCTCTGACCTGTTAGGAAAAAAAACTCCCATATTTTTGCAAAATGATTCTCCAGTCGCTCATAATCACCGTTTTAAAATGATTCCTTTTCATAGTAAAACGCCCCTTTCAGCGGCTTACAGTCTTAGCTGCCAAAATTCTACTTTCGGTGGCTTAGAGACCATTTTGAAACCATACTTAGCCACAGAAACCTATGTTTTGATTTTTTTGAGCGGGTTTTTTTCCCAACGCATTTTTTCCTGCTTTTGGTGGTTAACGCCCTTCTTGAATTGTTCACTAAGCTGTTGAAAGCAACACTTTTCGGTGGCTAATGAGATGTTTGAAGTCTTGCTTAAGAAACTAAAAGTGATTTCACCATTTACTTGCTCGGTCCTGCTTTCAGTGGTTAACCTTCATCCCACGTTATACTGTTAGCTTTCGAAACAAAGCCTTCCAGTGGCTACTAAGCAATTAAGAACCCTGCCTAAGCCATCGAAAGCTAAAACTTCTAATTTTTTCAACCATAGCAAAACCAGAGACCTTAAATTTGTTACTCATATTTAAATCTTTCATAACATGACTTGAACTCTTCATACTATCAAAATAAATTCATTTTGGGAGATACCATCTAGCTCCTACTTGCGGATGGGAACCTCCCTGTGAGGTCCCAAGAACCCTAGACCAAAATGCCTTTCTTGAAAAAATAATAATTAAAAATATCTTCTAGTGTTCCATTGGGCATGGAGTCATTTGTCTTTTATAACTGATCCCCTGCAATCTTCCTGTAGCCCGCTTTTCTTATTCACGAAAAAAACTAAAAATGACCTAGCTGATCATATTAAGAGCTTATTTTCCTATCTACTCCTACTCCTAATTATAATCAGTAGATTATTCTTATAAAATTACATCATGCTTCCAATTAATCCAGGTCAGAAGCTGATATGCAGAACTTATCATTGATCTTGACCCAAAAAATAAATGAAACCCTAGCATTCAGCAATGTAGTTTCGAAGGGTGACAGAACCAGCTATCATCTGAAAAAAATATTTCGATATCTATGCTGCTCATAAGTTCCAGATAGTCAGCAACAGGTTCATAAAATCCAATAAGAGATACATTTTTATGTTGTTGTTCCAACTTAATGAAATGCTGTTGCTGGCTACTTTCAGTGATCACTACATTAACTATAGATTGCTCAACCTCTGACTGAGAAGGATGAGTTATGGCTTGGTGTTCTAGAATTTTCAGATCATCATCTTCCTCTTCATATTTGTTTCATTCTTCCTTTGTCTACAAATTAGAAAACCAGGGGCTGCCTTTAGTATTTGTTGTAGATCCAAATTTGTTACATGTTGTTCCTTCAATCTGCTAATTATCTTTCAGGTTTCCAAAGGGGACAAACTGATCTTCTTGACACCCTAAGTCAACAGATGCATTTGGTACAAATTCAAAAGCATCTATATTATGATTAACATTATGAAAATCATTAATATCTTGATCACAATGAGAGGTGTCCCCTATTGCAACATACTCTTCATAGCTATCATTAACCATAGCATGCATATGTCTCTGATCATCTTTTTGCTAAAAATTAGAACTAAAATAAATTCTAGAAGTGGACAAATCCTCACAAAACTTAAAATCTTCTTCTTCATCATTAGCAACCTTTCCATCCTAAGAATGCAACTTATATTGTTCATAACAATTATCAAATGCAAACTCATCTGAATAGTTCCTTTTACAGTGCTCAGTGAATGCTTTGTGAAAATCCTTCAATGATGAAATACTAAAAGGAGGTAAAGAAAAATACCACTGATGTGCATCACTATATAATGAATACATGAACATGTTCATGCTATTGATCTAATAGATCCATGCATTCGTGAAACTTGAGGAGGTGTTCTACAGGACTGTCTTCTTCCTCCTTTTTGAAGACAGGTAGAAAATCTCCCCATTCAGACATATCAGGTATTGGATGTGGGAAACCAGGAACGGAAGAGAAGTCAAAAGGTGCAAAAATTTGAGCCAAAAGAGTAGCAAATTCTTTTGACATCTTTATATTGTGGAGTCGCCACTGAGTTCTTCCTTCATGGAGTCGCTAGGGATGAGATCTTCACAAGCAATAGTGCTTGAAGATTCGTCAACCCTAAAATTTTCTAATGTCTTTATAAATTCTTGATATTTGTATGTTTCAACAGAAGAAATAATAGCAGAAATATTTCTTGAAATACCTAATGTAGCTTCCCATGCATCACTTCTGGTCTGCCTTAGTGAAGCCCTAGCTCTTCTCAGAATCTCTTCTGGATCTGAAACAGGTGTTATTGGTGTCCCTTTAGGGTTTACTCTAGTACTTGGTCTTCTTGGAGCCACCTTATTTCAATGTAGTCACCAAATAGATGATTTACAACCATAATAATCCCCAAACTTTGTCTATCATCAAAGCAGGATCTATGTCATCTCCCAGGGAAGCTGAGCTTCAGTCTCCTCTCCTCGGCAACCGCGCCAATTTGTTATCACTCTAGGAAAATCCTCTAGGTTGCAGCTCGAGGATGCCTAGTAACTTACAATGTTTTTTTGGGTTTTCTAATATGGATCAAGTTAGGTGACATATATGACCTTCCACTCTCAAGACATGCATGAAACTCAATGAGGTACGAGGATTTAGTTACCATTGTTCAGAGGTTGACAATAAGGTGCAGGGATGGAGAACTCATCAGGATGGTAGATTTACACACAAAAAATGCATATAAATGGCTAAATCATGATAAGCATGGTACTTATAATTCAAATCACATCAGCATGATAATAGGTTGACAACTATCAGTCATTAATTAACTTGAATATAACCTGAATACGCATTTAAGCATAAGCATAGAAAGACAGAAATGGAAGCTAAACAAAATGATAACCAAAGAGCTTATATTAAATCATGAGCAAAATTAGAATCTTACAATAGTATAGGTATATAAGTCCCTGAAGTCAAACCCTTTCAATAAAATAATTCTTAGGCTTTATAGCCTTTACAAAATACCCAAATCCTGAAAACTTGGATCTGTTTTAACAAAAATAAAGAAAATAATTGTTTTTTGCAAATTAGGTTAAAAAACCCTAATTAACTACTTGTCTAACTAATTGTAGAATTAGTTCACTGTATGAACGTTCAGATAACTAAGGTAATTGCTGGAAATCACTACCACTGGCCCTCTACTGGTTAAGTCACTATTTTCCTTTGACAACTAGGTGTTGGTGACCTTTTCCACTATTATGTCATAGTAAAACTGAAACAAACCTTTCCTGATGCTTTCTTCTACGTCTTTCACCTTCATAATTTGTCCCTGAGCCATCCATATTCGCCCAAAACTTCTCCTGTGTGTCAAAATTTAATTTTAATCCTCTGTCTACTTTCGGTGGTTAAGAGGCCAGACTATTGGAATCATTAGCTGCCAAAAGCGGTGCTTTTGGTGACTAATGAACTGCCCCAGCGTGTGCCTAAGCCGCCGAAAGCCATGTTTTCAAAAATTCTTAGGTTTCTTCCAAAAATGTTCTTTTAGGTCTATCTGCTCAGCTTTCTTCTTCAACATGCTCTATGCTAGGAGTATTAACAGTATCATGGCTTGTTTCTAGAGGCTGAAGGCTAGCTGTAGCTTCAGGTAGGGTTTCCAGTGTGGGGTGGCTGCTAGGGTTTTCCTTGGCCTCCTTCAGCTGCAGTCTTTGGAGCCTAATCATCATGTATAATCTACTATTGTATTTCAGGTACCTTTTATTTACTCTTTTTAGGAAAGCATACCTTTCTTTCATATCCAGGTAAGATTTATGCAGCAACTTGTTCCTACTGGTCAATGTAGCATTATTCTTCTTTATCTCCCTTTCCAGAATCTCCATCTCATAAAATTGCCTCAGCAACGGATTTATCCTTTGAGTCTTGGGCTTGCTAGAGGAATCCTTCTTTGTCGGTTCATCTTTCTCTTTTGGTGTAGGTGATGGTATTCCTTCAATCTCTACTGTCAATTGCTTTGTTAGGTCAACTTTTTCCCTAAAAGTTTGGCCAAACTGCTGAAACTTGGGGCTCAGAGATGGATTTTTTCTTTCAAATATGTGATACCTAGGTATAAAATGAAAGAGGTTTTTGTATATTTGTATGTTATAACAACAAACCTCTCTCATATTTTTGGAATTATTTTTAATTTTCCAGGGATTTGGATTTCAAAAACATGTGTCAACCAGAAAATTCTGAGATATGAAAATTAGGTCTCAAAGATGGATCCTATTCTCCCAATATACAACCCTTGTAGGAAAACAAATATAGGTTATTTTTCTATGACTTGTTAGGAATAAAACCCTCCTAGTTTTACAAAATGATTCTCCAGTCGCTCATAATCATTGTTTTAGAATAATTCATTTTCACAGTAAAACGCCCCTTTCGGTGGCTTAGAGCATACTGAAATTTCGGTCTTAGCTGCCAAAATTTTTATTTCGGTGGCTTAGACCATTTTGAAACCATGCTTAGCTATAGAAACCTATGTTTTTAGTTTTTGGAACGGGATTTTTCCACAACTCATTTTTTCCTGGTTTCGGTGGTTAACACCCTTCTTGAACTGTTCACTAAGCTGTCAAAAGAAACACTTTTTGGTGGCTAATGAGATGTATGAAGTCTCACCTATGTTAGAATAATCAACCCATAGTTATCTACCTTAGACATTAAGTAATCCATTTTTGTCTTATTTGCCTAGTTTCCATATTCCACCTTATGCAAGTTCTCATCTACACATCCATAGTGGTCAAACTTGCTAATTTTGAGTCATGGAGCACTTGGGAAACCTCCTGGAATCAAATCTACTTTATTCCTGGCCTCCCTAGTGCATGTCTACTTTTTCTGCTCTATTTCCTGCTTTTTCAGTGTTTTAAGGCAATTGGGAAAGTTTGACTAGGTGAGGTTAACTTGTTTTTTTCCTACACATCCTCCACTCTTTTATCCTATGAAAAGCATGTATGAGTTGTCCTTCCATTACATTTTATCTTTCCTAATTTATTTTTCCAATTCGTGAGCTCCTTGACAGTTTTGGAAACTGCTTTATGCACCTATGGGGGATTTGCTTAGATTTAGTAAGCCTGCTTTTGACTAGATTCGAATGGCATCTTCATGCATTCGAATCCCTCATGTAATTATTTATTGTGGAATCCTATGACTTCACAAATTTGGCTATTGTACACTTATTCAATACAGTTTAGTGTTCAGCTCCATATTCAGTCTCTTTTGTGAGTAATTTTCCATGTGTAATTGGAAATTTATGTGAGTGTAATTGTTCTAACACTGGGTTCAATTTCCACATGGTATCATAGCATTTGTATATCGATTTATCTCCTTCCAATTTGTTTTGCAGGTTCGACATCATTGACTGGGAGCATTCTATTGCTTGTTGGGACAATTTCTGAGCTATGGATCAATCTCAGAAGATCATCTTGACTCCATTTAACTTATTTGAATGGAAAGAAGAGATGGAGATACTGTTGAGAGTGAAAGGCATCTACAGAGTGACTATGGAAATAGAATCATATCCCAATGCAACTGCAGAGAAAATAAAATGGCACAATAAGAGGGATGACGCCTATGGTCTCTTGTGTCTGAGTATATCTAGAGACCTCCTTTTCCATCTTGATGGATTGACATCACCGAATGAAGTATGGGAGAATATTTTTTATCTTTTTGGAAATACAGATGAGATGAGGGGACATCAAATCGAAAATGAACTGATCTCCCTGAGTCCAAATAGCTTTGAATCCCTTTAACTCTATTTCTCCAAGTTCAAAGCACTTGTTTTGCAGCTAAAATAATGTGGGATTGAAAAGGAGGATGATCAGCTGGTATTGGCCATACTCTCGAATCTTGGCCCTAACTATTCAGTGTTTTTTTTGACCTTCTATGCCACAAAGTTGGCAGCTCGAACCTGGAAGATGCCTAGCCTTGCAAATTTCATGGAATCTCTCACACAAGAACAAGATAAGTTGGTGATGATGGGCACCATAAAACAATCCAAAGACCAAGATCTAGTTGCTGGAGATTCAAGGGTGGATTCAAAAATAAAAAAGAAAGCTAAAAATCCACCTGAGCAAAAGAGAGACAAGAACAAGTCTCTGGAGGAGCCTCAAGGTTCCAAGAAGAACTACCAGAAGAAGAAAAACAAAGGAGAAATGAGCAAGTGCACATACTGCAGTAACGGAAATCATTATGAGAGCTCCTGCATGAAGAAGCAAATAGACATGCTGACCCAACTCCTGGAGAAGAATGGCATCTCCCTTCCAGACAGCTCAAAGAAGAGGGAAGGAGGATCAAGTTCAGAAGACAGAGAGAGAGTTCATGCATTGGTTGCTGGCACATCAAGCTCACCTAGTTTCATCATTGATTCTGGAGCTTCAAGACATATGGTTTCGACCAAGGAGGCATTTACCTCACTTGACATGTCGAAAGGTCCACCAATAGTATTGGGAGATGACTCTCTCACTGAAATTTTGGGCAAAGGGAGGATTGATCTTGATCATGGTAAGTTCAGCAATGTGTTGTATGTTCCAGGTCTTGCCTCTAACCTCTTATCAGTGTATCAGATGACCCACACAAGGTCTCCAAATAAATTCATATTCTCCCTTGATGAAGTTGAGATCATAGAGATCTCAAGTGGTAAAGTCATTGCAAAAGGAGTTGCAAATCATACTTCAAAGGTATACATGTTCTCACACTTCCTACCCTACTCAAACCCCTCTGCTCTTCTAATTCATGCTAATGAGGCAAGAAAGATTTGGCATGAATTATTTGGCCACCTAAATTACAAGTATCTTTCTGATATTAGTGAAAAATAGATGGTCATAGGGTTACCAAAGATAAAATTTTCCAAAGGAGTCTGCCAAGGTTGCATCCTAGAAAAAAACCTAGAGCATAAATTTGAGAGAGCTAGTCATGAGAGAACCTATGCACCTCTTGAGTTGATCCACAGTGATGTTTCTGGCCCATTCCCTCATATTTCCATGAGTCAGAAAAAATATGCATTGACTTTCATAGATGACTTTTCCAGGTATTGCTGGGTTCACTTCCTGAAACACAAGTCTGAAGTTTTTGGCCTCTTCAAAGTCTTTAAGGATTTGGTTGAAAACTAGTTTGGGAGGAAACTAAAGGTCCTCAGATATGAAAATGGTGGTGAGTATGTCAAGTCTGAGTTTATTCAATGTTGTGTAGATGCAGGTATTCAGATGCAACATTCTATCCCTTACACACCACAGCAGAATGGTGTTGCTGAGAGGAAGAACAGATCACTGAAAGAGATGGCAACTTGCATCATGGAGGCTAAGACTTTGCCACCAAAGTACTGGGCTGAAGCTATAAAATATGCAGCCTATATCCAAAATAGGGTGCCTCATAAACAGCTTTATGGTATGACTCCTTTCGAAGCATGGAGGGGGCACAAGCCAGATGTGACGCATTTCAGGATTTTTGGCTCAAGGGCTTGGGCTAGAATTCCAACGGAAAAGAGGAAGGCTTTGTAGCACCAAAGCCAAGAGTGTCTATTTTTTGGGAACTCTGAAGATTAAAAAGGGTACAAGATGATCAATTTGAGCACAAACAAATCCTTCATTGAAAGGTGTGTTCAGTTTCAAGAAGAACCCCTAGCAGCAGTGGAAGTTGGAGAATCCTCTTCACCACTAGAACCTCTGAATGTAAGTGAAGATATAGTTGAACATGATGATTCTGATATGTCTAATAGTGATTATTTTATTTCAGATCCTAACAGCCATACAATGCAAAAATGGGCAGCCAAGACCATTCATGCAGCTAGAGAGATAGCTGGAAATCCTAATGACCCTAGGAGGACTAGATCTCAATTTGAGAGTGCTCTATGCATGAAATATCCTATGTTTGCTAAGAAATTATATCTGATGGTGGAATCAGATCCTCAAACATATGAATATGCATCATAATATCCAAGATGGCAAGCATCCATGAAGGAAGAGTTCATCTCACTCCAGAAGAGCAACACTTGGGAGCTGGTAGATCTTCCCCCAGGGAGGAAGCTAGTTCAGTGTAAGTGGGTGTACAAGACCAAATTTTCTGCTGATGGTTCACCTCTAAATTAAAATTCCATATTGGTAGACAAGAGCTACTCACAGGTTCATGGCATAGATTACAATGAGACCTTTGCACCAGTGGCAAAGATGGACTCCATCAGGCTAGCCTTAGCCATTGCAGCTTCAAAGCAATGGGAGGTACATCACATGGATGTAAAGTGTGCCTTCCTGAATGGAGATCTCACTGAAGAGATATACATGCAGCAGCCTCAAGGATTTGGTACTAACCCATCTCTTGTGTGCAGGCTAAAGAATTCATTGTATGGGCTTAAGCAAGCCCCCGGGGCTTGGTATGCCAAGATTGATAGCTTTCTGCTATCACTAAATTTTGTTCAATGAAAATCAGATACAAATGTATATTTGAAGATTATTAATGGTTCATTAATGATCATTGTTTAATATTTTGATGACCTTCTCATTACAGGAAGCTCAAAAATTGAAATTGCTTCCTTGAAGGGTGCAATGAACCAAGCCTTCTCCATGACAGATTTGGGGCTATTGAGCCAATTCTTGGGGCTTAAGATTGCTCAAACCAAAGCTGCAATCAAGGTGCACCAGTCCAAGTATGCCTTGGATTTGCTGAACAAATTCAAAATGAAGGATTGCAAGCCAAGCAAGACTCCTTTCCTTTCAGGAGTGAAGCTTGAAGAAGCTGATTCTTCACCTATGCTAAACAATACACTGTATAGGAAATTGATTAGATGTTTGTTGTGTCTTACACATACTAGACCTGATATTTCTTATGTAGTAAGTGTGTCTTATAGATACATGGATCAACCAAATGAGATCCATTGGAAAGCAACCAAAAGGATCCTTAACTTTGTTCAGGGAACAAGGACACATGGGATATTCTATAAAGCTAAATCTGATCTAGATTTGATTGGGTTTACTGACAGTGATTGGGCAGGTGACAGCACAGATCAAAATTCAACATCAGGATATGTGTTCATGCTTGCAAAAGGGCCAATCAGCTAGTCAAGCAAGAAACAGAGTGCCATTGCACTCTCATCTACAGAAGCAGAGTACAGAGGAGTTGTAAATGCAGCAACTCAATGTTTATGGTTGCAGGGGTTACTTGGAGAGCGTGGTTTCGAATCAGAATACTCAACTACTATCTACTGTGATAATCAGAGTACCATTTGAATCTGTAATGATCCAGTTCAGAAGCAGAGAACCAAACACATTGAGATCCATATGCACTACATCAGACAACTTGTGCATGATGGCACCATTCACCTACTCTTATGTTCATCTTCAGAACAAGTAGCTGATATCTTCACCAAAGTTTTTTGTGAGAAGAAATTCAGCAATATCAAATCACTGCTGGGGATTGCTGATCATGCTGTGAAGCATGAGTGATGACAATATTTCCAAATTTTGTTTTACAGTCCATGTTTAAGGGAGGATTTTCCCACTGGGTTTTTGCCTCTTTCCTTGGTTAAATGGACACGCAGTATGTAAAGGGTGACTAATCCTTGTTGCTAGGACCTATAATTTTCTGATATATTACTCATAATTTAGGCTTAAGGGGGGGTGTTAGAATAATCAACCCATAGTTAGCTACCTTAGACATTAATTAATCCATTTTTGTCTTATTTGCCTAGTTTCCATATTCCACCTTATGCAAGTTCTCATCTACACATCCATAGTGGTCAAACTTGCTAATTTTGAGTCATGGAGTGCTTGTTAAACCTCCTGGAATCAAATCTACTTTATTCTTGGCCTCCCTAGCGCATGTCTGCTTTTTCTGCTCTATTGCCTGCTTTTTCAGTGTTTTAAGGCAATTGGGAAAGTTTGACTAGGTGAGGTTAACTTGTTTTTGTCCTACACATACTCCACTCTTTTCTCCTATGAAAATCATGTATTATTTGTCCTTCCATTACCTTTTATCTTGCCTAATTGATTTTTCCAATTCGTGAGCTCCTTGACAGTTTTGGAAACTGCTTTATGCACCTATGGGGGATTTGCTTAGATTTAGTAATCCTGATTTTGAATAGATTCTAATGGCATATTCATGCATTCAAATCCGTCATGTAATTATTTATTATGGAAGCCTATGAATTCATAGGTTTGGCTATTGTACACTTATTCAATACAGTTTAGTGTTCAGCTCCATATTCAGTCTCTTTTGTGAGTAATTTTGCATGTGTAATTGGAAATTGATGTGAGTGTAATTGTTCTAACACTGGGTTCAATTTCCATATCCTAAGCCACCCAAAGTGCTTTCACCATTTACTCACTCAGGCCCACTTTCGATGGTTAACCTTCATCCCGCGTTAAACTGCTAGCTACTAAAACAAAGCCTTTCGGTGGCTAATGAGCTGTTAAGAACCCCGCCTAAGCCACCAAAAGCTAAAACTTCTAATTTTTTCAACCATAGAAAAACCAGAGACCTTCAATTTGTTAGTCATATTTAAACATTTCATAACATGACTCGAATTCTTCATACTATCAAAATAAATTTATTTTGAGAGATAACAGAGTGCATGAGTATTTTAAAAGTTTGCATTGAGCGAGAGGCTCTGGAGCGCATGAGTATTTTAAATGTTTGTGTTGAGAGAAAGGCTCTGGAGCACATGAGTTATGAAACCTTTGTGTTGAAAAGGAAGCTCTGAAGCACATGAAAATATAAGAATTGGAAGATTTGGGGATAAGCCTTGGAGAATTCCAAGTTGATGTTGAGCATAAGATTTGGAACATCGGATCCTTGGTCATTGTATCCCTAGGTGTATCCTACAAATACATCCTAGAATTAGTGTTGAGCGAAGAGCTCTGGAATCGCACTAAATTTGTAACTCCCCATTTCTTAGGGTTGAGTATGTTCTCTGGATAAACTCTAGGATTTACTGAAAACTTAATATGTTGAGTGAAAACAACTTTGATAAAACATTGATCTCATCTTACTTATTTTTAAGTGATTAAATGAAATTTCTATTTTTTCTATCTCATCAAGTACTAAATAACTACCATGTTATATGATGGAATCCAACATGTAAGGAAGTTTAGAGTTTCCTAACCTAGTTGACCTAACCCATACCTGAAGGCCTTATTAAAGAAAGTGACTAAGACAACAGAAAGGTGTCATATGATTAGGGATCGTGATATACGATACCTAAAGTTAAAATGTTAACAAATGGTATATATATAAATATATAGTTTATACACGATATGTATAAGAGAGTAAGCATAGTAATAATACTAGTAACTATGAATAATAATGAAAGAATCTACATATTATTATTACTACTAATGATAATTAAATATCAAATACCTACAAGAGTCAAAGTAGGAACTAGTCAAAAGTTCATAATTTAAATTTAAATAAATATTAAAATTGCCTAAATTAAATAAAAAGGGTTATTTCAAGAAAACAAATGATTCTTGATTTAACTACCCCTTTTCCTGAAAAGTACATCTGTAAAAACCCAAACTAGAGAGAGGCTTGGGTATCTTTTGATGATTCCCAAATTCTACCTGATTTATTCTCTAGAGAGGTCTTGGAGAACATTTTTCCTAAGAGGAAATAGGAAATTGATACAGAACCGGTTATCCTAGATAGGGAAGCCTTACTTTAGGATATCTAAGTTACTTTCATGTTGGAACCAGCTCGGGGGGGACTTTATTGAAACTAGAAATGGTACCGGGTCATGGTTGGGTGGAACATGGTAGTTCCCAAGTTATTCGGTTATCTGAACAAAGGTCAGAACTTTCTATGAACTTGTTAATAATGTGTGCTTGAGTGTGCTAGTTTCAAGACATTGAAATAGCTTCCACTTCTAGGTATGAGGTTTATTTATTTTCCCTATATTATATACAAGTTTTCTTAATAAAGGAATGGATTATATTCTAGAAGAATGATTAGAATCTGTTTGTTGTAACTAGGTTAAATTGTTTACATAAACTTAAAAGCAGCTAGGCTTGTTTTAGTTTACATGTTCCTATAAAACCTACTTATAAATATTTTGTTAGAGGAGATTATATACCAAATTTCTTATTACTTAAACTACTATATATCCTTTTATCATTTTTCAAAACCACAGGAGGTTTTATGGTCTTTATTATCTCTGCATTACTCTTCCATCTTTTTTATTCTTAAAATCTAGTCTTCTCTAATGATGTAATCTTCCTACTAGAACCTAGAGTATTTAGTTTAGCTAGATTTCAGTTTTTTTTCAAAATTATATACAAAAGTAAAACAAATATTTTAACTATTTAAACTCCTACTCTACATTTTTTTCCTCTGCAGGAAGATTACATATTTCCTGTAGGCTTGTTGATTTTAAACCTTCAAAACTTTTACATATAGTTGTAGCATAAACACTATGAATAAAATATAAGTTAAAAACATAATTGTTTAAACTTAAACTATTATAGCATAAATAAAATAAATAGAGTTAACCTGTAAATAACATAACAAAGATAAATATTAAACCAACCCCAAACTGTAATATCCATTTTATAAATCAATGCATAACATTCCAGCCATCGAGACGTGTTAAGGTCTGGCCATAGGCCTAACTAATATATCAACTATATCTACTAGTCACTACCTATCTAAAAATTGATTTTAAACATAATACCGACCAACTAATGAACAAAGTATCCATTTAAGAGATCCGGGATCAAATCATGTGGAATTTCTACTAAAACAAAACACACACATAGTATTGAAACCAAAATCCACACATTCGACGGCCCGGGATTGAATTTTGTAGGCTCGCATTTTATTTTATAACACAAAATATTTTTCAAAACATGCCAAGAATCGAATCCTGTAGGATTCAATTTGTAAAACACCAACGCTATAAAGACATAGTAGTTTCACATAAAGAAACTATGCTAACATAACTAAAAGGAATGGAGGAATATCCATTAAAAATTTACACATATTGCGTATTCACATAAGGGTTTAAATCGCATCTACAAGCTCGAACATAAAACCCCAACTTTAAACTATAATCAAAATCACTGCTCTCTCACATCTCCACTTTAAAATAAAACAAACAAAATATACTTGTGCTTCATCATCACAGCTCATGGCCAACAGGTAAAACCCCACCATAATAACCATTACAAACCATGAACCCAAACCATTTCAAATACAGAGAAGGAAGTTATTAAATCCCTGCAGTCAACACTGTTACAACCGCGACTTATCAATAACAAATATGCAATACTAATCCAACTTACAACCATCACAATAATAAACCTAGGCATGTTCAATAAACCACATATCGCACAGTAATAAACATTTACAAGTAAAACTACACACAAGTCACGATTCGAAAAAGGTGCCATTACAAGCAATGGAACTACCATAGTTCAAACCCAACATTTAAAACCAAAAATGCAGATCTTCCATTAACTTATCTAATTATATGTTTAAGCTACCAACCAAAAAAATTACAGAGATGAGATTCATTTAGATAGACATGGCTCGAAGGCTCCACATGGCCTGAAGGCTCCCATTAATACAAGAAGTCCCATTCAGTTGAATCCCATAACCAAATATTCACCACATTAACCTTTACAACATAGAGCTCAAAGCTCTGCTAAATATTTACACGCAAAGGTAAATGGACCTAAGCTATTGCAGGACTTACCCATGAAGGGTATTGTAGAAGGTATGGTAAACACCCACGACCCATGAATGGAAGACCCTGTCACCTACAAATCAAAGCAGAGAGATATTAGAAGTATGAAAAACCTCCATGCAAAGAAGCAATAATATAATGCTGAAAAACCAAACATAGTGCATACCTTCCAAGACCAGGGTGAGCTTGTTCCTCCATGTCGAGATGAAACCAAGGAGCCAAAACGTGTAGACAACCCACAATAGTATACCAAATGAACCCCAAGCAACAATAGACCCAATATTAGGGTTCATTTTCCCCCATCCCAATGAGCATTAACTACACCACCTTGTCCACCACCATCAACATAATTTTTACCCACATGCATATAGTCCAAACCCCAACAATGCGATTTTGTATTGAAACCACCATCAAAACCCTCGGGCATAGGTAAGTCAAGGTTTCATGGCATATGGAATATGCCATGAATGGCTGACCATATAAACCATAGGATTTACAACTTTAATATAATATTGGTTAAGTCTCGTGACTTAATCATATAACCTTAGGAATTAATACAAACCGAACTGTATGTTATAAATATCTAGTAATGGATAAAATTTATCACGGTCCCAATCCATAATAACCATGTCAACTGTAAAATATCTAGGCCTTACAAACCCCAACTATGCGTAAACAATAATGTAACCAATAGCAGTAGGAATAATTAGGCCATGAATTCAGTCATTTTATCTTCTATAGGCATAGGATAGTGTAGATTGGATAGTATGCCATAGAATGTCAATTTTAGATGCCGTAGTGAGACTTCACCATTCAATGAACCTGCATAAAAAGGAGAATTTTGCATTAGTTAAACATGAACTAAGTAAACCCCATAACAGTAGGTAGAACCAGTTACCTCTCCAAGTGGTCCCATAAGGGATACAAATCCTGCCACTCCAACCCTTAACATTTAAATATAAGACAAGATTTCCCATAAACACTGAACAAAACTTATAACCAGGAATTAAGATATAACCAAATGAGAATACGCACATGCATGATAAGTAATAATCAATAAGCAGAGTAATCATTTAAATCAGTTCAATTAAAATAAACACAATACATAATTACATCAGTAACTACATAGGAAAAACACATAGAAATGGTAACGATAACTTACGACATTTTGAATTAGAAAACAATTACCAAGACATTCCAGAGAAGATGAATTAATGTCCAAAATAGGTAGTAATTAACTAGCCTATAATTTTTTTTATTTCCAAATTTTGGGGACATTACTAAAAGATAATACTGAAGTCTATTTCGATTGATTTCAACTTGTTTTAAATATGATTCTTCTTTAGAACTTAAAAGAGACTGTTCAAACTTTGTTTCCAAATCAAAATCTTGAAATATGAGAAATTATTCTTGAGTTTGAGAAAATAATATTTCTATTTGAGAACTACCTTCCTGTTCTTTTCCTTTTCTTTTCCTAATTAATTTTTTTTGATATACCACACTATCCAAAGTTTTAGTATTAGGGTTACCTCTTGTGTGCGCTCTCCTGAAATACAGTATGTCGTATTTGAAACACCTTCTTTAAAATTAATGTGGAGCTATTACACCAAAATATTGCACTCTTGATCCATGTGTTAACCCTTTGCCTAATCCCCAAGTTTCTTTCTGCTAAAGTTGATTGAGATTGAGGTTTTTCCTCCTTTTTTCTATCTCTAGTAAGGTCCCCACTCTTGTCCTTCATGATAGGATCACCGAAGTCATTTTTTCCCTTCATTCTAGGTGTGTCAGTGCTCTATCTCCCACTGCTAGGAGCACCAATGATGCTTTTTCCTTTCCTGCTAAGAGCGTCGGCGATGTTTTGAGGGGAAAAAATGAATATTCAAGACCCTTCTTGAAGGTGGATGAGGTGTTGGTTTATCCCTATTATTTAGGTGAGGTGGCATTTCGGTTCCTAACCTATAGGGAAGATCCCTTTGATTCCTCCTCCTAATCCTCAACCTATTCTGTCCCTTTAGCCTTATAAATTGAACCCTCTCTCCATTTGGAAGGGAGGAAGGTCTATGGCACTCTTATGCTGGTGGAATTTTTAGGTGGCTTACTTCTTTCTTTGGAGGATTTTGATTGGATTGTTGGATGGAAGATTGTAGCATTAAGGCTAGGTTGTAATGTTCTTTCTTTATGTAATTCTATGTATCTCCCCTGATTACATTAATACAAATCTATTTCCATAAACATTGTTGTTGTTAATAATGTTTATAGATTTATTCCTTACCTATTAGCTTAGATCAATTATATGTTTGGATACGCATATGTTTTTTTCTTGTTTCCACATGCTTTACAGGGTTTTGAAACTATAGATCTGAATATTCCGGAGCTTGGATCAACAGAGAGAAAAGGATATGCGAATATCAGGTAAGTGATCTATCTGTCACTTTGCATTTTTTATTGATCTAGGAAAGTAGATTGTATTCTGTATTTGATTTTTTCTAGATCCACTTGGACTAGGGAGATCTAGCTTGATTCCAATTGAGTAGATTTATCCGATAGCAAAATTGGAGAATCTGTTAGGGATCTTACATAGATTTGATTTCTTTTTTGTTTTTAATTTCATGTCTTTTTATTCAATCCTTTTGCTAGCCTCTAGAGACCCTCCTTCCTTCTTATTTTTCCTTTGAAGAGTGTCTTGCATCTTATTGATGCTCTTTGGATCACTGTTAAACCTTCTGCCCTTCTTCCATAGGAGATCTGGATGTTATTCTATTTTGTTTATCCACTGGCGCACCTGGTCTTTGTAGATAGAGCACCACTAGTTTCATTTTTTAATGTGGTAAGTGTTGACTCTATCGGTGCCCTTTTCCTTAGGAGAAAATTCATTAGCGGTGCTTTTACACTGTGTTGTAAGTGCACCGCTACCCTCATACGTTCTTTTCTGCAGTGTTATAGGAGCATCAGTTCCCTCATAGGAGATTTTATATAGTGTTATAGGAGCATCGGTCCCCTCATAGGCACCTTTTTTCATTTTTATAAGAGTGTCGGTCCCCTCATAGGCGCTCTGGTGGAGTGTTGAAAGCATGCCGCCCTTTGAAACTCAGTTTTTGGCTCAGATTTCCTTCATTTTTGGGTTTTAGTTTGATGGATTTTGGTTTTTAAGCTGCATGTGATAGTCATAGACCCCCTAGATCCATAATTATCTCTTACTCCCTCAGTCATTGAGTCTTGGTTGCATTTTGGTTGTTTTGGAGTGATTCTTGATTGTTTTGGAGTTGTTTGGGTGCTTGTCATATTCCTTTTAATCTCTGAATGAAAGGAGTGTTGTAGGTGTTATCTCTTTTTCTATTTGTAGATCTGAGAAGAGAATTATCCTTTTCTTTATTGTTCGGATTCATATTTGTTTGAAGAGGAAACCCACACCCCCCCCGGACCCCCCTTGCTCGTGTATGACTTCACAAGTATTTTCAAGAATTGTATTTGATGTTGATCTTTAAAAGATTCATAGTTTCCTTTGAATATAACTTGGTTTTCTTAGATCTCTGATTTCTATCTTGTTTTAACAAAAAACTTTTGCCTACCTTAGGCAGTTTTCATTGAAAGAGAAATGTGCATTATCATGTAGCTAGGATTTGCATTCTTTTTACATTTCCTATCTACACATCATGCATCCACTTAACCGCTCAAGATAAAATTAACGCTATCTTAGGTTTAAAATCATTTAGTAACCGTGTGTAAGTTAGTGATGTGTCTGGGCATCATAAAATGTAGCAGTTGTCATTAATTTGTCTGCACTACAACCCAGAACTCGTGTGGTTCTTCCATGTACTGTCGGTATATCGAACGGCCTTTCACACACCCTTGAGGTATATAGAAAGGTACATCACGTACTCGATTGTATATTGGAAGGCCCCTTGTGAATGGTTGTGCATTAGAAAACACTACTACCGATTTGAGCTCCCTCGTACCTAGTGTATATTGGGAGACCCTCTTAGGATTCATGTGACCATCTAATTTATCCTTTTGGCATGTCCTGTGAGGTTCCTGAATTTTGATCCACTCCTATTCACACAGTTTGCTTGTGGATTTTAGACTTGAGTAGTCTTTGATCTTGTGTGGTATTTCAAAGATTCTCAGAGAGTTCAGATATGGGAGACTCTCCCAAGACCACTAGTTAAGGGAACCCTTTTCAAGGTATATATTTTGTTTCTCCCCCTTGTGGAGCTATTGGTCCTCCCTTCATGGCCACTTTGAACCTTCCCGGATTGACTATCAGATTACCTATATGGTTATTCTCCAATCATGTCATACCAAATGCACCCTTTGTGTCAAATCCTGGTCCTTTACTGCATGAGCATCAACCTCATGTTAACCCTTTGCCTTCTTTCTTGGATGTTAAATCAACCTCCCTTTCTTCCTCTTCACTTGTTGAAAACTCTAATGTTAGTAAATGGGCGCGTAAGAAGAAGACCAAAAGGAAGGCTAACAATAAGAATGCTAACGAAAGGTCATCACTCCAACCTCTGATATTCATGTTGGGAGCCCACCAACCACTGGTCATCATGATGTGAGTATTGATATACCTATTTTTGACACCCGTAAAGATAAGTTCCCTTGTATACTTTGCAAGGGTGATCACCTTCTCAAGGATTTTCCCGGTCTTTCCCTTGTGTCAAAAGTGTGGTCTAAACATCCTATGTCGTTAGTCTCTGATCATCATGCTAATGATGCCCCTTCAACCAGTGACTCTTTCGTTAAGAGTCGAAAAGGAAAGGTTAAGTATCCTTGCTTTCTATGTAAGGGTATGCACCATACTTTCCTTTTTCCTCGCATGGATGAAGCTTCAAAGTTGTTGGAAGATATTACTATTCCTCAACAACAGCTTCCAACTGATCATCATAAGTTGTCCCTTGACATCCCATTGGTTGATCAAGTGGTCGATCCAAGTCCATCCTTGGTCGGTCCCACTCTTCCGTTGAAGAGTGAAGTTGAAGTGATCAATCCAAGTCCATCCTTGGTTGATCGCACTCTTCCTTTGGAGAGTGAAGTTCAAGTGGTCGAGTCAATTTCATCTTCACCCAATCCTTTCTTTCAATAGAGAGTGTTGATACTGAGGTAGTCCCTTCGATAGAGTCTTTGTCTTCTCCCTCTCTTCCACTTGAGAGTGAAAACCATCCTGCTGAAGTTTTCATAGTTAGTTCTAATTGTTCTATGCACGAAGAAGTTTTGTCTCTTTTGACAGAACCCTCTCTGAGTAGTGAGGTTATTTCCTTTTACTGGAGTAACCTAACATAATATTGTCTTCATTTGAGTGTTCCTTTCTAGATCATTGTGTGAGTTTCTGCTAAGAGTATACTCTGCACTATCATTGATGAAGGGGATTATGTTAGCATTCTATCCTCTACTGCTTGGCAAGCCATAGGTTCTCCTGTGCTTGTGCCATGAAAGTTGTAGTTTCCACACTCTTTTGAGTGATGTATTTTCCCCATGATGGGAATATTGTGACCGTTGATCATATTTCCTTCATTAAACCTGATTATCGTGTGACTCCTAGTCATTAGACATCCCTGAATATATCACATGTTCTTGTTGTTCCTTCCCCTTCGAGTTAGATTCTTCCCATAATAGGTAAAATGGGGGGCATGGCTCTAGCCTCTGAAATCATACAAGAGTTAAGTATCTAGCTTCTTATCTAAGGGGGAAACCCACCAACCTCTGGACATCATATTGGCTTAGAACTTGTAGTGAGCATAGTTCCCATTCTGTGTCAAGCTCATTAAAAAATGAAATAGATGCTTGTAAGCATATTTATTTTTCTGTGTCAAGCTCGTTAAAAAATGAAATGGATGTCCTCAAGCATAGTTACTTTCTGTTTCAAGCTTGTGTAAAAATGAAACAGGTTCCCTCAAGCATAGTTATTCTCTATTTCAAGCTTGTGTAAAAATGAAACAGGCCACCTTGAGCAATGTTTATTCTTAGTTTCAAGCACTTTAAAAAATAAAACTGACCTTGAGCACAGTTCCTTTTTCCTGTCAAGTTCATTAAAAAATGAAACGGATTCTTCTATTGTGTCATGACTCAATGGAGCTTGGGGCGCATGTACCCTATCTCTTTGTTAGTGTTAAATTACTTGACAGTTATACTGGGGGCAAGTACCAACCACTGGACCTCATGTTGTAAAATAACCCAGCCATGGAAGCCATTTTCAGCATAGTTCATTTTCTATTTCAAGCTCGTTAAAAAATGAAGTAGGTTTCCTTAAGAATAGTTTACCTTTTGGTTTCAATATTACATAAAAATGAAAAAATGTTTTGAGCATACTTTATTTCAGTTTCGAGCTCGTTAAACCATGAAACGATCCTTTGAGCATAGTTCTTTTTCTGTTCCAAGCTCGTTAAAAAATGTAGATACCCTGAGCATTCTTTCAACTGATCTTCAAGCTCGTTAAAAACAGTAAGATGGCATTGAGCTTACTTTTCATTTTTTGTGCTATGGTTAAAACATGAAAACTGGTTTGATCTTACTTTATTGCTTTTTTCATGCTCTAGTTTAAACATGAAAAAGGTTCTGAGTGCGTTTTATACCTTTAGAGTACTCGTTAAAAACTCAGTGAAGAGGTATTGAGTATAGTTTTACTATTTTTCATACTCATACAAATTGGATTATGAAAAACGAACTCATTCGGGTGTTATATTTAAGCTCTTTTTAGTCTCCTTAAAAACACAAAAAGATTACCAAGTGAGCTTGTTACGTTCACGCTTGTAAAAGAATCAAAACAGTCAAGTATTCGGGGGTAGGTTATCTCTTTTTCAGACCGGCTAGCCTTATTTATGAAAAAGGACCTTTTGGTGTCTTCTTATTCATTTCAGACTCTCTAAACATGAAACGACAAATGAGTTTTCTTTCATCAGACTCATAAAATTAAACGATGAAGGACCCTCTTTTGGGAATGAACCCATCCTTTCTCAGGTTTGTAAAACATATGAGAATGGATTCTTCCAAAGGACAAGCTATATTGAACGTTTGTTACCCTTTTCCATCTCGTTAAAAAGAAAAGAGGCACTCATCAATCATGATGGGGAAATTAAGGAAAGAGTTTGTATTTTGTTATGGTATTACATAGTCACTCTTGAACATGGCACTCATTTGCATATACATTTAGTACTTGAGTAATCCATTTGTCTTCGAGTCCTGCTAATTCCTAGAGTCTTCTTACTCCTTTGAGTTGTCCCAGAATACTCTCACCGTCAGTTGCATTGGGGATTGGTATCATTCTCACGTCAGTACTTCCAAGTCATGCCATGCCCATGTTCAAGAGAATTTTGGTAATTTATTCATTATCCGCAGTCAGTTTACCTTCTATCATGTTGGTCATCCTTGAGTCAATATTATACGTCATTCTGTTGTCCGGTTCGCTTCAAACATCTTTGATTATTTTTTGTGTCGTTGATGGGGGATTCATCATGGCCCCCCTTCGATGGGTCTATTCCTATTGACTTCAGCTCCTTATCCAAGAATTTGACTTAGAAACCAAGTCAAGTACCTTGGGCCTGCATGACTTAATGGCAGGTCACCTCACTTTTAACATGAGTTTACATCATTGACTCTTGATTGAAAGATCTCATCGAGTGCTCGACTACAAGTCCTTTATTCACATTAGATGGTATGTACTGAGATACCTTAGGAATCATTAACATCAATGGTGATTTCCCTCGCACTTGTTAACAATTTACATCATTGACTAGTAATAAAGTGGTTTCTACCATGTTCGACATTAAGACATTGTAATCACATGGTTAGATTCGTATCATTGCAGGTTCGTCGTGAAGACCCTAGGTTGTCAGATATCTTCGCCTAGGTTGCGATGGAGTTTGTTTGAGTCATATTACATGTATCCACCTTTGTATTGGTTGTGGCTGTGTTATCATCTCATCATGGATCTACGTTTATGTCTAGTAGCCATGATTGTGTTTAGTCGGTCTCTACTTCCATGGATTTGCAATGTATTGGTCGGCAGCCATGTTATGAGTTATTTGAGATTTGAGTCAGTGGTACTACAGAAGCTTCCATCCATCATCCCTGCCTTAGATTTATTCACTTTACAAAGCATTCACCCATCACATTCCTCTAAATTCATGCTTTGGGGGGCATTCTATTATACCAAAATCTTGCACTCTTGATCCATGTGTCAAACCTTTGCCTAATCCCCAAATTTCTTTATGATAAATTTGATTGAGATTGAGGTTTTTCCTCCTTTTTTTGCTCTCTAGGAAGGTCGGCACTCTTGTCCTTCATGCCAGGAGTGCTGAAGTCATTTTTTCCCTTCATTCTAGGTGTGTCGGCGCTTTGTCTCCCACTGCTAGGAGCACTGACAATGCTTTTTCCCTTCCTACTAAGAGCGTCGATCATGTTTTGAGGGAAAAAAATGAAGATTCAAGACCCTTCTCGAAGGTGGATGAGGTGTTGGTTTATCCCTATTATTTAGGTGAGGTGGCATTTCAGTTCCTAACCTATAGGGAAGATCCCTTTGATTCCTCCTCCTAATCCTCAACCTATTCTATCCCTTTAGCCTTATAAATTGAACCCCCTCTCCATTTGAAAGGGAGGAAGGTCTACGGTACTCTTATGCTGGTGGAATTTCTAGGTGGCTTACTATCTTGCTTTGGAGGCTTTGGCTTGGATTGTTGGATGGAAGATTGCAGCGTTAAGGATAGGTTGTAATGTTCTTTCTTTATGTAATTCTATGTGTCTCCCCTTATTACATTAATACAAATCTCTTTCCATAAACATTGCTATTGTTAATAATGTTTATAGCTTTCTTCCTTAACTATTAGCTTAGATCAATTATATGTTTGGATATGCATATACTATTTGCTTGTTTCCACATGATTTACAGGGTTTTGCAGCTGTAGATCTGAAGAGTCTAGAGCTTGGATCAACAAGGAGAAGAGGATCTGCGAATATCGGGTAAGTGATCTATCTGTTACTTTGCATTTCTGATTGATCTAGGAAAGTAGATTGTATTTTGTATTTGATTTGTTCTAGATCCACTTGGACTATGGAGATCTAGCTTGATTTCGATTGAGTAGATTTATCCGATAACAAGAGCCGCCAGGGAAAAAATACAACCAATTTTGAATGCAATAACTTCTGTTTTCCCACAAAAATCCCATTTATTGAAAAATGCAATTGTTCTTCCATGGGAAGATTTGAACTCTCACTCCCCAACAATGACATCAAGATGTTATCATGTGGAATTTACCCTTGGTTGTGAGAATATAATCCCAAGATACATTAGAGGAAATTTCAGTTTAAAATGGTCCAATAAAATTTTTTTTAAATTCAGAAAGGGAGCACCTCTTAAACAATTTTTTAATATAAATTTGGGGATAGGTATCACAAAAAACCTACTTTTTTTGTTCGTATTTTGGACATATCTCCTTATGTTTTACATCAAATTTTGATTGGGAGAGTTCGTTGAATGCATAATTAAATTCCGCATACAACAAGTACCCACTCGGCATACTTTTGACAGGCCCCTCTACCCCAAAAACAAGAAATACCTGAAAAAATGTGATGATGACATCATCATCATGTTTTTTCACGTATTTCTTGTTTTTTGGTTAGATTGGCCCATAAAAAGTATGTCGAGTGGGTACTCGTTGGATGTGGAATTTAATTCCACATCCAAAGAGCTCTCTCGATCAAAATTTGAGTAAAAACATAGGGAGATATGTCAAAAATATGAACAAAAAAGTAGTTTTTTCTTTTCTTCCTTCAAAATTAATAAATATTATTTTATTATTTTAACTATTATTTTATTAATTTTTCTTAGGAGGCCCATTTTGAGTTGAAATTTCCTCTAATGACCACAAAATCAATCTTTAGGAGGAGAGTTGGCTTGTTTCCTTCTAGAGAGATATCTCTCAATAGATAAACACAAAGGAGAGATATATTTGAAAGAAATGAAATTTAATTGGAATAATGGCTACAAAACGGGGGTCATTGGGCATGAAGTCAAATGTGAAAAATAATTAAAAACAACATTTTGCAATGGATCTCTTAGCACAGACAGGGTAGTCACTCTTTTACAGTCAAAATCTTGGTTGTCTGGTGATAAGAAAGAAAAAGAAACAATCCATTAATATAGGAATCTAAAGATGAATCCAATATTAAATTTAGTGGAAAATATTGTGAATGCTTGAAATCAAAGAATCAGAGCATAAAATTATGGATTCTAATCCAATATACACGTATTCAAGCATGAAAATATAATAAGATGGAAAGATACACAGGAAACACATTCACATGAAGGAAAGAAAGTACAAAGTGTAAAATAGATAACTGTTGAGCCCATAATTGGTCCCTTTTTAACCATCCTCAATCACCTTTTCTTCCCCTGTCCTACACCATTCAGCATGCTAATCAGACTTGTTGTCCTCACTTTATTCCCCAAACTGCCAAGGTATGACTGGTCATTGCTTTATCTTATTAATGCTTACGATTGTGATAATTAAAGCTGTGTATCTCTCAAATGTGCTAACATGTTATGATTTATGAAGGTAGTTTGAGATAAGTGGACTGCAGGAAGATGGGGTTGAACAAGTCTTGAAAGGAGGAATATTCGCCACTCAAGATGATCCTCAGCCCTCCTATCATCAATTAAGGCACGTGGTTTTAATGTGACATCCTAAACAGAGCTGTGACAAGGCAGATGTAACAGAATGCGCTACAATTGGAGATCTTTAGTACATTGCTGCTCGAGTATAATTGTGATCAGGGAAGATCGCCATTCCTGGGCCAACTAACATCTTTCCTGTATTTCCTATATCTTTACTATGCCACGTTTGTAACAGCTAGTTTTATTTAGGGCGCCTGAAGATCAGAGATCTTCATGGCTGCCCTTTAATAGGATCGGATGTTATGATCTACATGTATAAATATGGGGAGCTGTCTCAACCCAGAGGGTTGCTGAACATATAATTCATTCATTGTATTAGAAGTGGGATCAATTTGTGTAATCATTCTCTTTTTAATATAAGGAGTTACCTCTGGTTTAAGAAGTTTTACATTGTTCAGTCAGCATCTCTGTGTGAAGGATGGGCCCGCCTTCCACAGAGATTGCTGTGTTAATCTAGGATTTTCTAATTCATCCGTTGTGTGATGTCTTGTTGATTTTATTCCCTTTATATGCAGTAAGTGTGGATTTACAGTATAATTGGTGTGGCATTTCCTTGAGATCTATGAGTGGTACAGAGTGACAGTCGACTCAGTAGGTAACTATATTTTACACAATTCATGTGGTAGTTGTACACAGCTTTGTTCATCCTACAGTTTTGGCCATTATTCCACGAATCCTTGCAGCTTATCTTTACTGTTACGATTGTTGAATTTCATTTCCGTATTTCAATTTCTGAGAGTAGCTGAACTCAATCCTTTGCAATTGAATTCCTAGATTAACATTTGATTTATGCTTGTGGCTTTCAAGAGTAATCAGATTGAATAGGTGAATTACTTGTTCAGGGATGTGAATAGGATTTCCTTTTATCTGTAATTGTAATTTGAATATTATGTTATTTTCCTTGATGCATGGTAGAAAGTTAGAAGATAAGTGGGATTATGCTGATTCTTGGGATGAGCATAGTTGTTAGGGGATAATAGTGTTTAATTGCAGCGACTTTGTGTTTAAGCATATACTGTGCATTTATCCTTTGAAATACAAAGACTTTCTCAGGTTGACAATAAATATTGTACACTCTGTATGTTGGTAGTAATCTACTTGCATATCGAGAGCTTGACATTTTGGCACCGTTGCCGGGGAAGGATAGAAATTAAACACCGTTGTTAGTTGTAATTTTTGCAATTGTTTCTAGTCGGTCTTTTGTACTTTCTTTGCTGTAATGATTTGGGTTGCATGAATACGAGAAGGGTAAAGCATGATCATCTTTCAGACCCCAAAACCCCACAAAATACTAACAGTGCAGGTGGTTCGAGTCGCGGTCGAGGTCCACCACTGGGCAGGAGGACATTCATCAATGATCTTGTTGACAGAACTGATTCATCCACCAGGGCTCGCCATCAAGAAACTCTTATTAGAAGAGACCCTGCCGATCCTGGGGCGCCAGCATTAGGATCCACGGTGGAGGACACACGAGCAGCCGTGACTTCCACAAATATCCCTGCAAGAGAGGACACAGCTGTTACAACTGGACCTGCTGGTAGAAGTCCGATCTACCATATTTACAGGAAAGTTGTAACTGAAGAAGAGTGGACACAGTTCCACCAAAAGATTACTGATCAGTGGAAGAGAAAGGAAAAGAAAGAAGAAAAGAACGAGGAACAGAGGAAGAAAGAAGAAAAGAACGAGGAACAGAGGAAGGACGAAGAGAAGAACGAGGAACAGAGCGTAGGAACAAACAAACAGGAGGAAGCAGAAGAAGATATGAGTAACAGACATGAGTCCGACGAGGAAGAGGAAATGGGGGAAAACTATCATCATGAGAATCATTCTCTGCCTGAAGGAATGATGGCTACACTGCAATTTCTAATTCAGCAGCCAGAGGGGACAGCTCCTATGAAAAATATCTCACCATCGGTGTTGCCTCACTTCCATGGAAGGGTGGGAGAAGATCCAGATGAATTCCTTTTTGAATTCGATATCCTCTGTCGCAGCTATGATTATGTCACCGATGCCCAAAAGCTAAAACTTTTCCCTGCCACCCTGAAGGACAACGCATTACGCTGGTTCATGAGCCTTGGGGGAGGAACTGTTGCTAATTGGGATAAAATGAAACAGGTGTTCCTAGAGAAATATCAGGAATATTGCAACACCAAGGACAAAAGAGAGGAATTATTCAAAATGGTGCAGAAGGAGGATGAAAGTCTGGAGGATTTTGTGGAAAGGCTGCTCTACAATGTGCAAAGAGCTGGGCAGATGAACATGGGGCTGGATGTGCTCAAGATAATCTTGCTTCGTGGGATCAGGGATGATTGTTTGGACATGTTAAATTTGCTAGGAAAGGGAGATATCTCCAAAGAACCTTTTGGAAAGATTGTGTAATTATGTAAGAGATACTCCAGGGGGTCTTCCAGGAACAATAAGCGGGACAAACGGGATAAACTAGAACATGATGTCTTCGATAGAACTCAGAAGTTGTCCAATGGAGGAGCTACCTGTGTAGAGATAGGAAATCTCCTTGAAAATTTTAAGACAGAGATGATGAGCTCCATCTCCTCGGAGATCAATGTCCTGAAGGAAAAACAAAAACAGGCAGTGGAGGATCTCACACTAGGTGTGTTCTGCCCCCGATGTAGAAATAATCATCCGCTAAGAGAATTCCTGCTTGATAAAGTAGAAGTATGTCAACTATGTGAGCTGAACCATGACATGAAAGAATGTCCCTCACTTCCCCAAGTGAAGGCTGTTCTGCAGGCATCAACTCCAGAAGTGGAATCGGCCTATTTAATTGCACAGAATAAAACTTAGTAGCCTCGAAATCAAGGTATGCCTCTAGACTCATTTCCATTTTTGAATAATATGAGAAATTGGAATAATAATATGCAAAATGTGAATACACAATTCC
Organism: Pseudotsuga menziesii; assembly: GCA_001517045.1. Taxonomy (NCBI): domain Eukaryota; kingdom Viridiplantae; phylum Streptophyta; class Pinopsida; order Pinales; family Pinaceae; genus Pseudotsuga; species Pseudotsuga menziesii. The sequence goes on along the minus strand of LPNX010670053.1, from coordinate 323,650 downwards.
CTTCAAGTTATGCTCAGTGGAATCCTTCGCAACCTACAATGCAAAATTATAACTCATGGAATCCTTGGCCACAGCCACCACACCAACCTACGTCCTGGTCTCCTGGATGGAGGAATTTCCATCCTGGGAACCAGTTTCCTCAACCACATCCACCACAATAGTCACCATATTCTCCTCAATACCCTCAATTCCCTCAATATCCTCAATACCCACCTCAGCAGTCGCAGCTACAATTGCAGAACAATTATGTCCCGAATGTACCGATGCAACCTCAACTGCCTGCTCAACCTAATCCTAACCCAAATAATAAAACAGTCCATCAATTAGAGATTGTTAACATTTCGGCCTACTCTCTTTCCCCTGTACCTTGTAACGATATTCGTTTATGATCGGGGAAAATAGTAGAACCTATAATTACAGAAGATGCTCCACCTTCTGTGCATAAAGAAGGGGTGAGTCCTCAGCATCCACCCAATATAATTTCTATTATTGAAGATGTTGAGCATCCCTTGGATGGGACGGCCGAAACATCAAACGATAAATCTTACAATACGCAGTATACCCAGCTGATAAGGTAACCACCATGCCCCGAGAGACTAATGCTACCAAGGGAGGGGGGGGGGGGGCAACCTCAGTTTAACCTCCTAGGAGAGTTAAAGAATCTCTATGTTAAGATCCCCATTCTTCAAGATCTTCAAGACATACCTATTTATGCTAGAACCGTTCAGGACCTGTGCACTAAGAAACCAGGAAGGAAACCCAGAGATCCTCCCACTGTTCACGTCATAGGGAATTTATCTTCCTTGATAACAGGAAAGACCCCAGTGGCTAAGTCTGACGACCCTAGAAATCCTACTGTCACTGTACAGGTAGGACATACACAGATACCCAACGTGATAGTATATTTAGGAGCAGCGATCAACGTCATAACAATTGAGACTGTAAAGAATCTTGGGCTCACTAATCTTAGACTGACCCCCACCATTTTGGAATTGGCGGACAGATCCACCATTAGACCCGAAGGAATTCTGGATGACCTTGTTATCTCAGTGGATTCATGGGAGTACCATGCTGACCTTTTGGTGTTACAACCAAAATCACAGCTGGGAGGACACCCATTGATCCTGGGGAGGCCTTGGTTGGCCACAGCTGATGCTTGCATCAGCTGTCAATCAGGGTCCATGACTATATCTGATGGCACTGAGACTAAAAGCATCACCCTTTATCCTCCAGCTCGGCCAAGTCTAGATGCTGAAACTTCTCTCTGGATAGAACCGGAGGAAGAGGAGGGTGTTCAGCCACTATTAACTATAGGGAAGGCCTTAACTTTTAAAAATGAAACGGAAGACGATGCTATTAATAATTTTATTAGTGAAACCACTTCAGTCGATAAAAAAGTTTATCAAATCCTGAACATTACCCTGGGCAAGGAAGAACAAGAAAATATTACAGAAGAAACATTAGTCGGTGACACACACATAATCCCAGTAATGAAAAATTTGAAAAGTATTCCTATAGAGGTAGAGCCTAGAAAAACCTTGAATATTAACTCTAATCTCTCCTTAGATGAGCAGAAACACCTGATAAGTCTCTTGAAAGAACACAAGGGGGCATTTTCCTAGGAGTATACGGACATGAGGGGTATCCCCTCTAATCTATGCACCCATAATATTTATATTAAAAGTGACTCCTGGCCTGTGTGTCGGCCTCAACGATGAATGAACCCCAATTTAAGGGACATAGTGAAGGAAGAAATCTAGAAACTCTTGGAAGTAGGATTTATATATCCTATTTCAGATAGCAAGTGGGTTTCCCCACTCGTAATTGTACCCAAGAAAAATGGTAAATGGAGGGTCTGTGTTGACTATAGGGAGCTGAACAAAGCTACACAAAAGGACCACTTCCCTTTGCCCTTTATTGACCAAGTACTCGACACCTTATCAGGGAAGAAGTTCTTCTCCTTCCTAGACGGGTTCAGCAGGTACAATCAGATTCAGATTGCTCCTGAGGACCAGGATAAAACCACCTTCACTTGTCCCTGGGGAACGTTTGCCTATAGAGTGCTTCCCTTTGGTTTATGTAATGCACCAGCAACATTTCAAAGAGCTGTAATTGGCATATTCTCTGAGTTAGTTAATGATAGTATGGAAATCTTTATGGACGATTTTACTCCCTATGGCAAGGATTTTGAGGAAGCATTGGAGAATTTAAAGAAGGTTTTAATTCACTGTGAACAGACTCAACTCTCATTAAGCACTGAAAAGTGCCATATGATGATGAGTGAGGGGGTGGTATTGTGGCATTTCATCTCCGTCAATGGAATTCAGGTGGACCCCTCAAAAATCAAGGTGATAAAAAATATACCTACCGCTTCAACTCAGAAAGAGGTGTGAAGTTTTCTGGGACATGCTGGATATTACCGAAGATTTATAGAAAACTTCTCCAAACTTGCTTCTCCTCTGTTCTCTCTGTTAATGAAGGATGCACAGTTTGCGTGGAGTGAAGCATGCCAAACAACGTTTGATAAGCTTAAGGAGAAGCTATCCACAACTCCTATCTTAAGGGGACCTAATTGGACCCTACCCTTCCATGTTTCTTCAGATGCCTCTGATATTTCCATTGGAGCAGTTTTAGGACAGCAGGATGGTCAAGTACCTTATGCCATCTATTATGTTAGTAAAAACTTAGCCCCTGCTGAACTTAATTATACTGTCACTGAAAAATAATTCCTAGCTATTGTTTACTCCATTAATAAATTTCGACATTACATTACTGGATACCCTACATTTGTGCACACTGACCACTCGGCCATTAAATATTTAATGAACAAACCTGTCACCAATGCCAGAGTGACCAGATGGCTCTTGTTATTGCAGGAACTTGATATTACCATTATAGATAAACCTGGGAAAGAAAACGTCGTCGCTGATTTTTTATCTCGTTTCACTAACAGTGATGATAGTTTGCCTGTTGAGGACTCTTTTCCAGATGAACATCTATTCTCACTTTCATCTCATTCCCCCTGGTATGCAAACGTCACTAATTATTTGGTTGCAGGAAAGCTTCTGCCACACATTTCTAAACGAGAAAAGAGAAAAATCATCCAGCAAAGTGCCAGGTATTGTTGGCTAAATGGTCATCTCTTCTACACGGGACTTGATCTTGAAATTAGAAGATGTGTAAGGGAAGATGAAATCTTTCATATATTGAAGGCCTGTCATGATGAACCTTGTGGGGGACACTTTGCAGACAGGAGAACAGGGCACAAAGCACTGAGAATGGACTACTATTGGCCGAATATTTTCAGGGATGCTAAAAGGTATGTTCAGTCCTGTGACACCTGCCAAAGGATGGGCCAACCCAATAAGACAGATCAGATGCCTCTACAACCTCAAGTAGTAGTTGAACCATTTGATAGATGGGCATTGGATTTTGTTGGCCCTATCAGCCCTCCTTCCAAACAGAAATCTTGCATTCTGGTTTGTACTGATTATATGACCAAGTGGGTAGAGGATGTAGCTTTGGCTAAGGCTAACGACCAGGTGGTGATTGATTTTATGTACAGTGAAATATTTACCTGCTTTGGGGTACCGAAGGAAATAGTTACCGATGGGGGACCACAATTCATGTCACATCAATTTGAATCCCTGCTCCGGAAGTATCATGTGCAGCATAGGGTGGCTTCACCTTACCACCCCCAAGCCAATGGTTAGGTGGAGAGTACTAATAAAGTTATTGAAGCCATCCTTACCAAAATAGTCAAGATCCATCAAAAGCATTAGACTGACAGGCTTCCAGAAGCACTATGGGCATATCGCACGACTTGGCGCAACACCACAGGTTTCTCTCCTTATGATTTAGTGTATGGAAAGAGTGCCATATTTCCAATTGAGTTTGAAATCAAGACCTTGAAGACAGCCACTGAAATGAATTTGGATGTAACAGATGCCCAGAAGAGAAGATTGAATCAACTAAATGAATTGGATGAGAAGCAGTTAGCTACAATGGACCAGACTGTGTTGCTTCAGCAATAGAGATCCAATTGGCATGATCGATTTATTAAAAAGAAAATCTTTTGTGAGGGAGATTGGGCGTTACTATATGAATCCAGGTTCAAAAGGGATTTTAAAGGTAAATTACGTACAAGGTGGCTAGGTCCATACTTGGTCGACATGGTATTTGACAATGGCACTGTCCGCCTGGTGACCATTGATGAAAACCGCATACCATTATTTGCTAATGGCCACAGACTGCGACTGTACCGTAAGCCTATTTCAAAAGATGCATTTATTTCACAAATTACCGCCAATCCAGATTATCAGCTAGCACCAGGGCAAGAACTTCTCTCTGCCTTTGCCAATCCTTAAACTGTAAATCGCACTTGAATTATTGTACATAAATAATGGTTTTTTTTTCTTACTTCATTATATATATATTTTTTCCATTTGCATTTGATCTTCTCGTTTGCTGTTGTTTTTCAAAATTTGCAGGGAAGCGCCAGGGGAATGACCAGATTGGGCCTGTCGAACGAGATTCGTTTTCCTATGCCTTCCCGTGCCGCATTTCCTTTTCCTTAAAATAAATTTCTCGGCGGCTGTGACATCTTTCCCGACAGCCGTAAATATTTTTCCCCGATGACCGTAAAAACCTTTTTCCCGGCAGCCGTGAACCCTTTCCCGGCGGCTGCGACACCTTTTCCAGCGGCTGCAACATATTTTTCCGACAATCGTGAACCCTTTTCCGGCGGCTGCAACATATTTTCCGCGGCCGTGATATTTTTCTGGAAGCTGCAATTCCACTATATTTCGCCGCTGTCCCCAGCATTAAGGGCCGCCTTTTTGTTTCATAACCTATAGTGGTAACTCCTCTATTATTGGAAAATTGCTTCCTACATTGTTCAATCTGCTAGATATGGCTCTGATTCCTCCTCGTGTCGGCAAGCTGGTCCATAAGGTGACGGTCTTTTTCATAATTCCGACCATGTGGACACGATGGTTTGTGTTTCACAGGTGGAAATAATTATGGCAGTATCCCTATTATAATGATGAAATCAATTAATACACACGCATTTGGCCTCCACAACGTCAGCAACCGCACGTTCCACCAGTCTCCGAAGGATATCCAACACACAGATTCACAAGGTATGGCTTTATTTATCATGTGATTAAGTATTGATATGATTTAACGATATCATTCATACCTTTATTCGTATCACCATTATGGCCTAATTAACTCTTTCCCCCATGCGACGTAAAACCTAATAACTGCTACCTTCCCCAATTCAAAAAAAAAAAATTCAAACGTTTTTTGTGCTGAACTTTCCAAAGTTTCCTATTCTCTAACATCTCCTCCCAGCGATTCGTGCATCCTTTGTGCTGTAACCTCCATTTTTGGGCTCTATAATCTGTGGGATAGCTACCTTAGCTTGAAATCATAACCATGGGGATTCCAGCTCGTTACGAACCCTCCAATACACAGGAGCTCAGGAAAAATGCTACGGTTTTTGCCATCTTTCAAGCCGCTAGGTGGACAGAATTTTTCGAACGTCTGGACGGATTCAATCATGAAGCAGCCTTACAATTCGCTCTAAACCTTACAGAAACTTATTCAGAGTTTTGGGGGCTGTGCATCAAAGTATCTGAGGCCATTATCTCTGAGGTGACTGCCATCCGTCAGGTGGGAAGGGCTTGGTTTGAACGTCGAGTCCCTAATGCTACAGCATTAAAATCCTTTTTAATAGAGGGGGAGAAGGTTCAACCATCAAGAAGAGAGATAGCACTGCACTCATTACCGCAGCCATGGGACTAGGTTTCCATCTTCCTCAAGAAGTACATCACTTGTGAAGGTAGGTACCAAACTGTTTATAATTCTGAACTACCTTTACTTTCTCATCTCCGCCATAGGACTTTGTTGAACATTCCATATTATATCCTTCATGATTTACATCATATGGTGAGATTCGTGCAAGCTGCTAAGCATCCATTTGCCTCACTGACCCACCACGGTCTTATTAAATTAATAATTGTAAGAACCCTTGCTCGGCATCATATAACCTGGGAACAATTCATAGCCAAGGCTCAGGCACCTTCTCCCTTACCGGGTCTCCCAATAGAACAGGAATAGGTTCATCCACAGCAGGGGGGACACGAACCACAGTAGGAGGACTGGAGCCCCTCCAATGTAGTTGGGCAGGGGGGATGGAACTGGATCTGAAGGAGAGAAACCAGGGGTACAAATAGAGCAATTGAGGGAGAATATCGATAAAAACCTTGTGGAAAACTCAGATAACAAGGCAGCTCTGGAAGTAGAAGGTGAAATTGGAGCAGCACTAAATGCTGTGACAATTGAGCCTGAAGGTGACAGAGCCTTGGCAACAGAAGAAAATATCTAGCTAGTGACCATTGAATCCTCACCTGAGTGGGGAGGAGGAACTTTAATTGAGGAAGAACATCCTGAGGAGCAATAAAACATCCCTTCGACCTCAGCTGTGAATCCCGATGTCCCAACTCCACAAAAGAAAACACCACAAAGGAGAAGGAAGAGATCAATCAAGGAACTTAACATAACCTCACCAATTAGAAGGAAAAGAACTAAATCAGCTGCAGCAACAGAGGCAGCCAGAAAAATATGGGCAACCCTAGAGGCACAGGTTGAGTTCCCGATCCTTATACCGAGGCCAATGGATGCTCCACAAAGGCCAATCGAAGAAGAACCCTGATTTGAAGAACTTTTGGCTAAGAACATATTATTAAAAGAGGACATCCAAGTACTTCGAAGGGAATTGGAAACATGGAAGGAAACCTACAGGAAACAAGGTGAAAGGAAAATGTACACATTGGTGGAGGCTGCATACCAACTGGAGGGATCAAACTCTATCAAGCCTAGCAAGGAATATGATTGAGTGGTCTGTCCTACCTGTGGGGAAATATTCAAGGAGGCAAGCCACAAGATTATAATTCGTACCTGTACAGCACAACAGTCTACGCCTACAATAGAGGAAGCTGCACAAAAAGAAGATGCTACTACACAAGAACCAGCATATTTAACCATCCTTGCTGAAGTTTCCACAAATTCTGTGACAGAGGAGCCAAAGGATGAAATCATGTATGATGATGGGGACAAAGATTGCACTATAACCCCAAAATGCTCCTATGACACAGAAATTATAGAAGCTGAGCCACAAGGGAAAGATATTGATGAACTTGAACAGGGTGTTGTAACACAAGAACCAGCATCCCTGAGTGTGATTGTCCAATTGGCCAAACAAATGGGAAAATAATCTGGAATGGAGGACACTCTGGAGCTTAATGAATAATTTTGCACTATAACCCCAGGGTGTTCCCATGATATAGAAATCATAGGAGAAGAATTGCAACAATAGGAGGATGAAGAAGTAAGCCAGGATGTTGTTACATAAGAACCAACATCCTTGGAGGTTGCAGCAAGGACCCCTGAAATGCAACTAGAATATAACCCTGTAATGGATATCATTCCCAACATACATTGGAGTGAGGATGAACAGGTACAGACACAATCCTCAGGTGACACCAAAATCCTTGAGGAGCAGCTGCACACTGAGGAAGACATCCAATCTCAGTAGCAGAAGGACAAAGAAGACACTGTCACATAAGAACCAGTGTCTCTAGAAGTAATGGATGTGGCTGTTGAAGGAAATCCAGGAGGAGTGGCTGTTACACAAGAACCAGCAACTCCCAATTTAGCCTCAACTGTGCAGAATGGCCAAAAAGAAGACACTGTCACACAAGAACCAGTGTCTCTAGAAGTAATGAATGTGGCTGTTGAGAAGAATCTAGGGAAATTTGCTGTCACACAAGAACCAGCAACTCTTGAACCAATTTTAGAAATGCAGGGTAACCAAGAAGAAGACACTGTTACACAAGAACCAGTGTCTCTAGGAGAAATGGATGTAGCTGTTGAAGAGATTCTAAAGGAAGTTGTTGTCACACAAGAACCAGCAACTCTCATAGTAAACTTAGATGTGCAGAATGCCCAAAAGGAAGAAACTGTCCCACAAGAACCAGTGCTTCTACCCCTTAGAAATTTCATTGATTTGGACTCGGATCAAGAGGAGCATCATAAAAAGGAAATCTTGAACCTCACAACAGAAGTCTCAACTCTGAGGCTGGAGGTGACCAAATGGAAAAGCTAGGTGGAGTAACACCAGAGAGGCATGATATCTCTCAGTGAGCATAGAAAAATCATCAGGGGATTGGAAGAAAATTGGGCAGAAGAACGTATGGCCCACAGAGTTCGGGAAGAAGAGCTGCAGAGCAAATTGAGAGAATTGAAAAAGTTCCAATCCATGCAGCAGGAGAAGGAGCAGATGTATGCTCTCTATCAAGAACTCATGGGCACCAGGAATCCTTCTTCCTCTTATCCAATATTCCTATTTGAACAATTTGTTTGGTTTAAATTGAAGGCTGTACAGGAAGGGAGGTCGTTCGAAATCACAACCTCAACAAAGTTCTTGAAGACATTCTTTGGAAGCAATTTTGAGGAGCATAATTTGCTGTGTGAACTTTACTTGCATGATATGTCTTGCCCTCTGGACCACCACTCAAATGCTATTCCATTTGCAGGGGATGTTTAGCTAAGAGATTTTTCCTCTTTTGTGAGAAATCACGCTCAGTGGGAAAGGTCTTTTCAAACCTTTTCTCATAATGAATCTCACACTAACCTATGGATTCAAAGTGAGCCCTAGAATCCTGGTATTCTTTTGGCTCGGTACAGAAATTTCCTTTCAAGTCCTCTCCAGGCACAGCATATAATGAGACTACAGGAAGAGGTGATTTCCACTTGCACCAACTACATTTCCAGACACTAGTAGGTAGCATTGGAAGGGAGTAAGCACAGATGGCAGGCTGCCTCCTCTGCACTCAGAAGCCGAGATCCCTACTGTTTCAAGAATTTCAAGCAGGCACTTTCCAGATTCAAGGGCTATGTGGGAAGTATGAGGGAATGTGGGGTTAATTGGTTGGGCTTGAAATTTAAATTCCCTCTCATTTGGTGGCCAGAAATACCGTATAACATGGATTTTTCCTTAACTAGGGCAGAGGAGCAGTGATGCTAGAAGTATGGGGTTACTCACAGAGGCTTTTTAAAGAAAGATGAGGTGCCTGAATTTCCCTACAATTTTTCCTCCGTCCACGAGCAGAGCTCAGTACAGGATTCAGACTCCGAATGATGCAGGTTGTTGCATGAGGACATGCAACAGGATAGTTGGGGGGAGATGTTGAGCCCATAATTGGTCCCTTTTTAACCATCCTCAATCACCTTTTCTTCCCCTGTCCTACACCATTCAGCATGCTAATCAGACCTGTTGTCCTCACTTTATTCCCCAAACTTCCAAGGTATGACTGGTCATTGATTTATCTTATTAATGGTTATGATTGTGATAATTAAAGCTATGTATCTCTCAAATGTGCTAACATGTTATGATTTATGAAGGTAGTTTGAGATAAGTGGACTGCAGGAAGATGGGGCTGAACAAGTATCGAAAGGAGGAATCTTCGCCGCTCAAGATGATCCTCAACCCTCCTATCATCAATTAAGGCATGTGGTTTTAATGTGACATCCTAGACAGAGCTGTGACAAGGCAGCTGTAACAGAATGCGCTACAATTGGAGATCTTTAGTACATTGTTGCTCGAGTATAATTGTGATCAGGGAAGATCGTCATTCTTGGGCCAACTAACAGCTTTCCCGTATTTCCTATATCTTTACTATGCCACATTTGTAACAGCTAGTGTTATTTAGGGCGCCTGAAGACCAGAGATATTCATGGATGCCCTTTAATAGGATCGGATGTTATGATCTGCATGTATAAATATGGGGAGCTGTCTAGACCCAGGGGGTTGCTGAACGTATAATTCATTCATTGTATTAGCAGTGGCAACAATTTGTGTAATCATTCTCTTTTTAATATAATGAGTTACCTTTGGTTTAAGAATTTTTACATTGTTCAGCCAGCATCTCTATGTGAAGGCTAGGCCCACCTTCCACAAAGATTGTTGTGTTAATCTAGGATTTTCTAATTCATCCGTTGTGTGATGTCTTGTTGATTTTATTCCCTTTATATGCATTAAGTGTGGATTTACAGTATAATTGGTGTGGCATTTCCTTGAGATCTATGAGTGGTACAGAGTGACAGTCGACTGAGTAGGTAACTATCTTTTACACAATTCATGTGGTAGTTGTACACAACTTTGTTCATCCTATAGTTTTAGCCGTTATTCCACAAATCCTTGCATCTTATCTTTACTGTTAGGATTGTTGAATTTCATTCCCGTATTTCAATTTCTGAGAGTAGCTGAACTCAATCCTTTGCAATTGAATTCCTAGATTAACATTTGATTTATGCTTGTGGCTTTCAAGAGTAATCAGATTGAATAGGTGAATTACTTGTTCAGGGATGTGAATAGGATTTCCTTTTATCTGCAATTGTAATTTGAATCTTATGTTATTTTCCTTGATGCATGGTAGAAATTTAGAAGATAAGTGGGATTACGCAGATTCTTGGGATGAGCATAGTTGCTAGGGGATAATAGTGTTTAATTGCAGCGACTTTGTGTTTAAGCATATACTGTGCATTTATCCTTTGAAATACAAAGACTTTCCTGGGTTGACAATAAATATTGTACACTCTGTATGTTGGTAGTAATCTACTTGCATATCGGGAGCTCGACAATAACACAAGAATCTCTGGTAGAAAATCGACTTGCCTATAAAATATATGTATTAATCTTGAAGCTCTCTTAGAAACATTAGTTCTTTCTCACTAGTTCCAACCCTCATTACATTACAAAATGTTTCTTAAATACATTCAAAAGTTATCCTTGACCTGAGAACTACTTACATACTAAAAATAGGAGAAATTAGCTCCCTTATTACACTTGTCACTTGACTCCTAACAAACTAACTATTCAAAAATCAATTACATGATTCAGAATAAAATGTCTCTTCAAATTGGGTAAGGCCTTATGATGAACTCTTTATTGATGTAATTTATACTTTGTTCTTCGAAATTTTCCTATTGTTTTCCACTGGTCTACAGATGGTAGCTCAAGATTCGCCATTTCTTTCTCCAACACTCTCAATTACACATGATCTACATATGAAATAAGTGGAAACTAGGCACAAACTATCCTAAATGTATTAATTATCTCAAAATCCACTACCAATTTATCAATCGCAATTTTCCATGACAAAATTGGTTCATGTCTTCAAATTTCTTAGGATCCAATCTACATCTGACCATAATTCCTGATACTCTGACTGAGAAAATAAAATCCATCTTCTTCCCAAAAGGAAGGAAAACCATTCTAAAAAGGGGACAAAAATGAGCCTTTGAAAATCTTTACCTGATGCTCCATTATATCAATATTAGTCTGCACAGTTTTTATCTGCTAATGTTTTCCTACCACTTTTCTAGCCCAAGTGATCACTGTAATTATCTCCTTGATACCAATTGTTCTCAAATATTTTTCAAATAGAGTATTTAGGAAATTAATTGTGTTTTTGGTTGTGTCCACTAGATTTTTATTCAAGGCCTCTTTTATTGTTGTGAAAGTTTGTTTAGGAGCGTTTATTACCATCTCTTTCTCCCGAATATAATTTAAGTAAGGCCTAATTTTAACAACTTCTGCAATTATCATATCCTAGATGAGATGTATGGCTCCCTACATTAGTAATTGTCCAAATAGTTTCTTTACTATTTTCTCATTTTTATCTAGAAAATATTTATTTTTGTTCTCCAATGAGTTCCTCTCTTATTATTTCTTTTTTTCTACATCAACCATATTTTTAGACTTACCTGTGACATAGATTGTACAATAGATTCAGTATTTGTTTTTGCATTAGGCTGAACTATTTGTACTTCATCTTCCTTATTTTTATATTATTTCTCCTTTTTGAAAATGAAATGATGTCCATTTATAACATCTATCTTGGAAATCAAGAAAGCTCTTTCTTTTTCCCATTTATTTTTCTCCTCATCAAGCTTCAATAGATTTTCTTTACTTCCATTGAATTCTTGAGACAACGTATCCTTTTATTTTTCCAGTTCTATCAATTCATAAGCCTGAATTAACTATTTTGCAGGGATTTTCAACTTCTTTTCCAACAATTGTATGGTATTATCCTTCTCTATCATGATGTTATGTGTCACTTCTCCTTTATTTGCTTCCTTTTCTATGTCTAGAAAATTTCCCTTAAGCTTCGTTCTTTGCTTCTAGTGAAATTTATTTTCCACATTCTCTTGTCTTAGTTGGTTTTCTACTTTAGACATGGTATATTGCAGCTTGGATACTTTAAGAGTATCTTTCATCAAGTCACTGTAGATAACTTCTCAAGTTTTCTTATGCAAGTGAATCATATCGGGAATGAATGGTATTCAGATTTAATCTCATCTCAGCTATTTTGTTCCTCGAGGAAACTGCTAAATTTAATTTATTCTTGGTATGTTTTTTAATAGTGACCAGTGAGACCTCCTTGCTTGATATATTTCTGACTTCTGAGAATAGTTTTGAGGATTCTTTTAAAGAGATCTACTTGTATTTCTTATAATGGTCATACAAGTGTGTTCTATATTTGAATTTATCACTTGATGATTATGGTACTTCTGAAAACTCATATTCTTGTATTTCAAAGGATTGGTAATTGACCTTTCCTTTTCCTTTCTTGTTTTCAATTTCAATTACCTAAACCAGCTATTCCTCTGACTCAATTTTCTTTCTTTTGGATGCTTCTTAATTTTACTTTGCCCCTGTATCCATGGCCACATAATGAGTTCTCTTGCGTGGAATTTCTATTTTACTTTGAGGGGGCACGATTACTTCTATCAATTCTATTATCGCCAAGGGATTTTCCTGCAAAACCTATACATATTTCATCTATAATTGATACTCCATCCAATTATCCTTCTTAGTTAATCCTTCCACTACTTGATGCTCAAATTCCTTGTTCTTCTACATATTCCTCCTTTGTGAAATAATATGGTGTGGGTCATAATTGACTACAAAATTTCCTAAAATTTATCTCCTATAGCAAACTTTCTATTACAGGGAGTGAAGCTCTATTTTTAATAATGAATGCCCCAACTACCCAAGGAAACTTAATCTCATAGGCTTACTTAAAACTAATAAAATGTTCATTCTCCACATTTAGTATATGTCTTATAAATTCCAAGGAAAAAAATCTAGGGGTCATTAATGCTGGAAAAATATATGGTTCATCAGTAAAGCAATACACCCTGATTATAGTATGCTCCTCTTACAAAAATCATTCCCCTATTTTCCTATCAGGAGAAAAATGCAAAGTCTCCTTCATCTCTAGTAACACTCTAGGAAATTTGTTTTGAAAGAATACATTAAACACCTCTTCCATCAATAGGTTCATATATTTGAAAAAAAATCATCACTGATCTCTGTAGTAAGTACCATCTATGGGAGTTGCAAGTTTTCTTCATCGAGAAATCAACAAACTATTCTCTGACCTTCAAGAAGATTCACCACCATATATCCATGACCCTTCACCCAACCATACCTCCGCCAACCCAATCACACCCGGCCATTCACCAACGCCATCACCACCTCTCCCCAACCTAGAACATGTACTCAAACCAACTGCACTAGAACTACCTCCGCCACAACCATTAGCACCAACCGCATCCACATTTGGACCCTCTGTATCCAACCAACCAGATGCATAAATAGCTATAGTAGTCATCCAACTGATCCAACCAGAAATACCATCAACCACTGCTATCCAGCAACCAGACAATCCAATTCTGAGCATTGCAGGTACACATGTACCAAAACAAGCAGAGCAGCAAAAACACAAGAAAAATAAAGAGAAAAAGAAGAAGGACCATCAAGGACAAACGACAATGGTCCATATCAGTCAACTTGGGTCGACCACTGCAGTCGATGCAACTAAGATAAGGGATGGAGAATTAGGGAAACTCCTGGAAAAATTGGCAATAGAAGAAAAAACAAGGAGCCAAAACAGACATAAGGAGCTCTACAACAATGAAAAAGAACAAGTCGAGTTCCTTAACAAATGCAGAAACCTTGTGCAATCTCTTCTACCAGGACCGATAGAGGCCGACACTGACAAGCCACTAGAAAAATCTTATCAGCTATTTGAGAGCATGGTGTCGATGCTACAGGCACAGATGCAAGACATAAGAGAGGAGCAGAAAGAAGAAACATCTTGATTGTTGATGCAGCAGCATATAGCTTTTATAGAAGCATACAAGGTACTCCAAGATCACATGGAGGAGTCAGTTATTACGGAAGAAGTACTAAGATACTAGTCTGCTTATTATGGGAAAGTCTATCAGCAAACCCAATAGACCCGACAAGAGATCCAAGCACTCGAGAAGAGAAAAATCATAGAGGAGGCACTTAGAAGCACAATTGAAAATCAAATAGTGCTCAAAACAACCAAATTACAGAAGCAAGAGCGACAAGCGCATCAGTGGGTGCAGCAAGCAATTCCAAGTTTAGAAAAATTAGACATCATCTTCCCGTAGATAAAATGACTTTTTGAAACTGTAGAGGAAAAGGACCAGTTTATGGGTCCTGACGTGGAAAGAACAGTAGAACTTTCCATTCAAGAAAAGATGTCGATATCATCAAGTCTGACTACATTAACCATCGACATTCAAAAAGTACTGCAAAGTTGGATGGAATTCTAACATCAGCTCGTAGTAACAACTGAATCAATTGTTGAAGTCTGTGTACAGAAGAGACCAACCATCAGACTTCACCACCCATGAAGATCAAACACAGAAATAACTACTTATGACAGGCACAGAAATTTTGGTACCTCCCTGTTTCTTCGGGATGAAGAAACATTTTGTTTGTGGGGGAGATGTTGGAGGAGCAAGTCGGTGAGCTGACTATAACAATATTCAACTTAGTCAATCAGCTGACTAATTAGAGATTAAGTTGGCCACATAAGGTCATGTCAGTTGACCGAACCGACATGTAGTTATTTGTAACTATTTTGTAATTCATATATATTAGGCTGTTGAGCCAGATGAGAACTCGGTTCAGTTCTCTGTATTGTATGGACCCTTTAATGATAATATAATCTATTATTCCACTTACTTGTTCTTATCTCTTGTCTTTGTTATGTATGTATGATTTTAATGTGTATTATTGGTAACCCTATGTGATCTGTGAGATTACAAAACCCTACTTTCCCATAATTTTGTTGAGACTTGTTGTGTGTATATGAGCTCATATGACATAGTAAAACTTTAAATGCTCATTATTTTATAGCTTCGGTTTAGTACAAAATACATGGTAGTGAACCATGAAAATATTGTAGCTAGATCAAATAAAAATATCATGGCTATATAGATCCAAAATTTCATCTAATATATCCCTAAGTATTCCCTTAACCATCATCCCTAACTGAAAATGATTGACACCAAATGAAGTAACATATACTACCTTGAATAATGGACATTGCAAAAGAGACAAAGTTGTCGTTTATCTTGCACTAGTGGAGAATATGAAGGAAAATGGTTGTGATCAACCAAAAATTCATACTTACATTAATAATCCTTTGATGACTGGATTTCACAAGGAAATTGACTTGATACAAATAAGGAGGTTGAGAGGGTATACCATGAAACGAACCATGTATATTAGCCTATTGTAGTGGATGACATGAAGTTAAATAATGTAATAACCATGGCTTAAAATGCATTGATTGTGATGTTTATTTGTAGAAGGATGGGGTCAGTGAGTTTGTTTCAATGTATTCAAGTGCACTAGTAATCAATTTTAGCTTACTACATAAGGGATGTCATTAATTGTTTCATCTGAGGTTAGATGTTGAGGTTACAATACCCAAACATAGAATTATTTCTAGTCGATATCTACTACATGCATTTATACGTAGGTGGATTTACCGGTTACTTGATCAAATTAATTACATATCATTAAAGGCCCCATGTCAATAAGTAAGGATACCATAAGGATCAAATAATTGTACTAAATTAGTCTATTTCCATATACTATCTTATGATTCTACATAAGATATATATTTTCTCTTTGATCTTCTATTTGTAACTACTGGCATCATGATATGACTCATTATTATTTCTTGCCTTAAAAAGAGATCTACCATATGCAATATTCAAACAATTATTTCTTTTTTTTTCTTGGTTTGATTGATGATCTCTCTTCTTATGGAGATCATATGAGCTACGATTTATATGGTGGTATTCCTTATAAATATACTTTATTAATTAACATATCAATTAGGTAACGAGGGATATTAGAATAATTATGAGAATAAATATACGGTGTTCCATTTAATATATATATGCTTTGCATAAGTTTGGAAATTCATTAATACATTCGTTAAGGTCCTATGTGTAGAAAACCTACAAGATAACCAATATAATCCTCTTCCAACCATATGCAATTCTTATAAAGATAAAAAGAATTTGAACCGACATTAATAACCTATGTATTTTAGACCTGTATTATACCATTGAAACTATTCTCCTAATGATAATCTGATAACTTGATTGATGAACCATATGAATAATGATGTGACCCCCACCTCCTTATAAGTATAATTTTTAACCTACAATGTCAACCCTCCATCTCTTTATAAATATCAAACAAATTATAGGTATATTATACCTACTAATGTAGGTGTTAATAATGATGGAAAGGACACCTTTCTAATTCCTACAACACTTGTTATATGAACTAGTGAACCATAACAATATTGTAGTTATATCAGAGAAAAGGACAGCTATATAGATCCAAAATTTCATCTAAACGATCCTTAAGTATTCCCTTAACCATCATCCCTAACTGAAAATGATTGACACCAAATGAAGTAACATATACTACCTTGAATAACAGACATTGCAAAGGAGGAAAATTTGTCATTTATCTTGCACTAGTGGAGCATATGAAGGAAAATGGTTGTGATCAACCAAATATTCATACTTACATAAATAATCCTTTGATGAATTAATGGATTTCACAAGGAAAATAACTTGATAAAAATAAGGAGGTTGAGAAGGTATACCATGAAACCAACCATATATATTAGCCTATTGTGATGAATGACATGAAGTTAAATAAAGTAATAACCATGGCTTATAATGCATTGAGTATGATATTTATTTGTAGAAGGATGGGGGCAATGATTTTGTTTCAACGTATTCAAGTGCACTAGTAATCAATTTTAGCTTACCACATAAGTGATGTCATTAATTCCATCTGAGGTTACATGTTGAGGTTACAATATCCAAAAATAGTATTATTTCTAGTTGGTATCTACTGCATGCATTTATACTTAAGTGGATTTACCGGTTACTTGATCAAATTACTTATATATCATTCGAGGTCCCATGTCAATAATAAGGATACCATAAGGATAAAATAATTGTACTAAAATTGTCTATTTTCGTAGAGTCTCTTATGATTCAACATAAGATATATATTTTCTCTTTGATCTGCTATTTGTAACTACTAGCATCATGATATGACTCATTATTTTTTCTTGCCTTACAAAGATGTCTATCATATGCATTCAAACAATTTTTTCTTGGTTGGATTTATGATCTCTCTTCTTATGGAGATCATATGAGCTAAAATCTATATGGTGGCATTCCTTACAAATCTAATTTCTTAATTGACATATCAATTAGGTAACGATGGATATTAGAATAATTAGGAGAAGAGATTTATGATGTTGCATTTACTCTATATTCTCTCCATAAGTTTGAAAATTCATTAATACATTGGTTAAGGACCTACTTGGAGAAAACCAACAAGAACCTATATAATCCTTTTAAATATTAAGAATTTTTATATAACCTCTTCCATTAACCATATGCGCCAATTATTATAAATATAAAAGGAATTCGAACCATTAACCTATGTATTTTAGACTAGTATTATACCATTGAAACAATTATCCTAATGATAATCCGATGACTTGCTTAATGGACCATATGAATATGATGTGACCCCCATATCCTTATAAGTATAACTTTTAACCTACAATGTCAACCCTCCATCTCTTTATAATTATCAAACAAATTATAGGTATATTATACCTAGTATTGTAGGTGTTAATGATGGAAAGGACACCTTTCTAATTCCTACAACACTTGTTATATGAATTAGTGAACCATGACAATATTTTATCTAGATCAGAGAAACATATGGCTATCTAGATCCAAAATTTCATCTAATATATCCTTAAGTATTCCCTTAACCATCACCCCTAACTGAAAATGATTTTCTTATCCAAACATAGTATTATTTCTAGTCGGTATCTACTGCATTACCTAGGTGGTTTTACTGGTTACTTGATAAAATTACTTATATATCATTCAAGGTCCCATGTCAATAAGTAAGGATACCATAAGGATAAAATAATTGTACTAAATTAGTCTATTTCTATAGACTCTCGTATGATTCTACACAAGATATTTTCTCTTTTATCTGTTATTTGTAACTACTGGCATGATATGACTCATTATTGTTTCTTTCCTTACTAAGAGATATATCATATGCATTCAAACAATTATTTCTTTTTTTTCTTAGTTGTATTTATGATCTCTCTTCTTATGGAAATCATATGAGCTAAAATTTCTATGGTGGTATGCCTTACAAATATACTTTCTTAATTAACATATCAATTAGGTAACCAGGGATATTAGAATAATGAGAAGAGATATACAGTGTTACAT
Source organism: Pseudotsuga menziesii (assembly GCA_001517045.1). Lineage (NCBI taxonomy): Eukaryota > Viridiplantae > Streptophyta > Pinopsida > Pinales > Pinaceae > Pseudotsuga > Pseudotsuga menziesii. The sequence continues at coordinate 304,891 of LPNX010670053.1, read as the reverse complement.
TTAATCATGCGATGCAAATATATAGCCTCCACCTCATTTATGTATTTGCATTGTTCAATGAACCATTTTAGTGGTGGAAGTGTAGTAGTTTTTACAGATGCATGCATCAGAATTTCTATTTAATTAGGTCATTAGAGAGTCAACGACAGGTGGCATATGAAATTATTGAACCAATTGATCTCTAATAATTTTATGGCCATGATGGAAATAGAATGTAGAGGTTAAGAACTAGCATGAAGAGGTAAAGAACAAAAGAATAGGTGTTGCATGGGGGGAACGATGAAGGAAGCTAGGTCATTTTATGGTTCTCTCCCTAGATACCACCCACTAATCTAATCCTTCTGTGATATCTCTTTTCCCTTCTATTCACTCATGACTACCATCTTCGGGAGGGATCCAAGCCCTCCCCCCTTGTACCATTCTTTAGGCCCCTCCATTTCTCACACCGCCAACCCCATCTTGGAAAAGTCGTTTTCTGATAAAACCCTACAATCTGACACAATCAGGCTTGCTGAGGGCTTGCTGAGGTGTAGAGGGAGTAGCGACACTAGCCACCGGAAGATGTCAAGGCCCGCACCCACACATGCATCAGTTTGTTCACTTAAAAACTAAGAATAAAATGTCCCCCTCCAGAATCAACGCACGCATCGAGTACTTGAAGACTTATGTGCTCATTTCAAAATTCATGGGAATATGGCCCACTGAAAAATCTTTACTCCACTGCCTCTATGCCAAATGGAAACCCAAGGACCATTTCGACATTCAGTTGGGGTCAAAAGGATTATTCACCATCATTTTCACCCTGCTAGAAGACAAAGATCATGTCCTGGAAGGAGGGCCCTATTTTTTTAATTCTATAGGTATCTTTCTTCGAAACTAGGTGGAGCGATTAAATCCAGACACCAAATTTGTTTCCTGGGCCCCAGTCTGGGTCCGCCTCTACTCCCTCCCTCAGGACTATTGGGATGAGGAAACCCTCAACGACATCAGCAACACGCTGGGATATTTTTTCAAAGTTGTCGACCTAACAAGGAAACAAAGGTACACTTCTTATGGTCGTATTTGTGTATATATGTATATTCCTAAAACCCTGCCAGATTCCATCATTCTAGCACATGAGGACACAGAATGGGTTCAGCCTTTAGATTACGAGCACATTCCCTTTAAGTGTCAAAAATGACATGAGCATGGGCATCTCTACTAGGACTATCCCAAAAATAAAATCACCACAGAAAAGACTCCTGCTACTGACGAGGAAGGATTCAAGAAAGTCATAGGAAAACATAGACAAGGAAGGAAAAATCCCACTATGAGCAAATATTTCAACCCATCCACTAGAAATAGCTTCGGGGTCCTTGATACTCTCTTGGAAGAGCCAGATCGGGATGTGACAAATCCCTCAAAATCCTCTAAGCATCCCCACCAAGGAAACTCTTCCTAAAAACAAATCCAACAAGACAACATCCCCACTAAAAAATAGACCCTACCAGACAAGGAAATAGTTCAACCCCACACCTCTCTTCTATCATCTCAAGAGGCAGACATCCTCATGGACGAGGATATGGGAGACATAGAACTGGGAGACCTGGATCTTGTAGGTTTGGAAGATGATTGTGAGAACAATACCTTTCAAAATATAGATCCCAAGCAGATTTAGATGCTCATGGATATTCTACACACTGCTAAATCCAACAACAAATTGGGCATAACCACTACCAATCCAAAAGATACCAAGAAAGGCACCAAGGAAAGAAAAAAATGAGGAAGAAAAATATCTCTTCATAGGATAGCCAATCTTGGGACTTTTTTGGTAGAATCAAGTCAATACTCCCAGCTTACTAAATTCTTTCCTCTCAACCACACTGTTAATCAATGAAGATTATATCTTGGAACATTAAAGGCATCAATAGTCCCATAAAGCAGAGAATGATTAGGAAAAATATTTAGAAAGAGAACCCTACTATCCTCATGTTACAAGAAACCAAAACCAACAGCTCCAGCATCGACCCTCTAATGTCCAGACTCTGGTGAGTCAGCCAGTCCATATCCCTTGACTCATTTGGAGCCTCTGGAGGGCTCTGAATCTCTCGAAACCCTGCAAGGGTGGTACTTGACAATTTTTTGGCCTCTCACCACACCATATCCTCCTTTTTCACCTCATAGGAACTAATATTCATAGCTGAATAACCAATGTCTATGGACCCCAACTTCCTAATTAGAAATTGGCCCTTCTTGATTTTCTCTAGTGTCTTATTCAGGAGAAATCCCCTCACCTTGATATTCTTGGCAGTAATTTCAATCTCATTACTTCCCTTCCAGATAAGTGGGGAGGATAGTGCAACCTCACATAGGAAGACAAACTTTTCTAAGGACTCATTGATAGTAAAAATATGATTGACCTCCAAACCAACAACGACACACATACCTGGAATAACCGTAGGGGAGGAGATTCCCAGATCGCATGCAGGATTGATCACTTTTTCATTTCAGAACACATAATTCTCACAAATGATGAGGTCCATGCTTCCATTCTTCCTGCAGCTGGCTCATATCACTGATCAATTTGTCTAAATGGGAAGTTCAATGATGTGGCCAAAAGAAAACCTTTTAGGTTTGAGAAATTCTGGCTCACTCATTCGGATTTCTATGAGATGATAACAGGTTGGTGGTTGAAAACTCATGTCACTAAAACTTCATGCATGCAAAAATTCCATAACAAGTTGAAACTTCTCAAGCAGCACCTATAACACTAGAATGGACATACTTTTGGGAACGTTTTCACCAAAAAATATCTCCTAGAACAGGACATGGCCCACCTTCAATAGTATATTATCTCCTTAGGTCACACTAAGGAAACCAATGTTTGGGAACAACAACTCACTATTCATATTGCATAAAGGACCAAACAGGAGGAGATCTACCGGAACCAAAAGGCACACATCAAATGGCTCCGGGAAGGAGAATGCAACACTTCATTCTTTCACAAATCCACCATAAAACACTGTATGCACAATTGTATCACCAGTCTCAAAAATTCTAAAGGCCTTATTTTGGAGAGTCGCCAGGACATGGAAACCAAGCTTGTCTCCTACTTTGAGAATCTCCTCACTAAGAATTATCAAGATAGGGCTCTGGCTATCCAAGAAGTCACATCTCACATTCCCACCTTGATAACCGAAGAACAAAAAAACATACTCATGAGTACAACCACACTTCAGGAGGTTGAGATGGTTGTGATGCAAATGAAAGAAGACAAAGTCCCTGGACACGATGGTTTTACTATCAACTTTTTTCACTCTTGGTGGAACCTGCTAAAGTCCGAGGTTTGGGAAATGGTGGAAGAATATTTCATCACTCAGATAATTTAGCTTGCTCTCAATGCCACCTTTTGTACACTCATTTCCAAGGAAAACAAACCCTCCACCCCCAGTAAGTTCTGGCTCATTACACTCTGTAATGTGCTTTACAAAATTATCACCAAAATCATTTCCAACCGTATTAAACCCTTACTTCCCTCTCTGATATCGATGGAGAAAACTGGCTATGTTTAAAGCCGCCAAATTCTGGACGGGATCATCTTGGCACATGAAGTTATCCACTCCCTCAAGACAACCAAAAAACCCAGTATACTACTTAAATTGGATCTCTCCAAAGTGTTTGAAAAACTCAATTGGAACTTCATCGAAAAAACCCTGTCAGCCTTTGGCTTCCATCCATCCTGGATTCGTTGAGTGACCCATCTCATCTCTTCTTCCTTCTCTTCCATCATCTTAAATGGAGTCCCATATAAACCTTTTAATCCCTCTCAGGGCATAAAACAGGGAGATCACCTCTCCCCCTTCATTTTCATTCTTATGTCAGAAGGACTTGGTCGTATGCTCAACCAAGCTAGAGTATTCAGATCTCTTAAGGATCTCTCGCTCCATGACCATCCCCCAATCACCGACAATAGGATTTGCACCCAAAATCTGGCGTCATCCAACATTTTGTACAGATGTGTCGGAAAACAATCACTGAAAAGAATGGCGATCAAAAAAATTGTATAGCGTTGTCGAATATCCAACACAGCAGGTGTCAGATATCCGACCCCCAAAGTGTTGCATATCCGACCCTTAAGCACCGGATCTATGATGGTATGGTGTCATATATTCGACAGTATGTGGACCCAATAGTGTCTGATATCCGATCTCTTAGCGTTGGAGATCCGACGAAATGTATAGGTTTTTTTTTTAAATGTAAGGTTTACATGATTTTAAATTTATGGTTCCATATTTTCAACGGTAACTATGTTCAAGGTGTCAAATATATGATGGATGGCCATTATAAATATAAATTGTTTAAAACATTTTGACATGTTTATTGTATAAGCAACGGATGATTTGTGAAAACTATTTGTTCCTCGACGGATGCTTTCAGGAATTTTTTTATTCTTCAATGGGCAGTTGTGGGAATTTTTTTTCATCGATAGACAGTTTGCCTCAAATTTTTTATTCTTTGACATCTCTTCGTTTGACAAAATGTTGATCCATGGAACTTGATTTTTTAAGAAAACCGGTTATATTCATTAACGAAGTTTGCGACAAAATGTCAAATAGAAATATTCTGGATCCAAACGAAGACAACCGACAATTGCTTGCTAGACTATGGGATGTAGCGAAATGAAGGGGTGATGGCAAATGTTATTGTCTTTGTACTCAATGCAGGGGATTTAAGAGGAGAATAATATTAATCTCAACAGCCACAAAACATTGCAGGGAACATGGATATGCTGAGGGGGGGAATGAATATCATCCATTTGTAGGTTTAGCATTATAAAGTTTATTATATTCATTTTTTTTGGTAATTGTATGTATTATTTTTATTTTTCATATATTAATGTATATATATTGATGTTTCCATGTATTTATATTAAAGGAAAGACACCCTATAGCATATCGTCAAGAGGAAGTGCTTTCAGAACGAGTTCAGGATCAGGATCATGGAGCGTGTATGTTTAATGGAGAACAAGTGAATGATCATATTGAATAAGATGATCATACCGATAATGTAATTGAAGATGATGGTAGAAATAAATTGATCCATGATTCATTTAATGTTAGAATGGATGATGATGATGACGTTGATAATGAAAGTGATGATGACTTTGATAATGTTCATGATATACTTCTTCTCGATAAGGCATATGAACCCCTTTATGAAGGCTCCAAAACAAATCTTGTCTCTATTGTATTGTTGATAATGAACTTTAATGTTATGAATGGTCTCTCAAACATTGCAATTACACAGATGCTAAGGTATGTAAAATAATTCATCACATATATAGGATCGTGATAAATTTTATCTGTATTCCTCTAATAATTTTATTGTCAACTAATTATTGATCATCGTACAGATGAAGAGTGTTTCGTTAATATTATATATTTATTACATTAACATTTTTTTTAATTTTTGTGTAGATTGATAGCTGAATTTTTGTTACCACCGTCAAATATTTTACCTCACACATATCAAGATTTATCTTCCATCATGAAAGAGATTGGAATGCATTATGAAGCAATTCATGCATGCCCCGATGACCATGTTATATATTCTAATCAGCATGAATTTGCAACAGAATGTCCAAAATGTCATGTAAGTAGATATCGTACAGATAAAGTAACAAAGGTTCCTCATAAGGTTTTTCATTATATTTCCATCATTCCACGTTTGCAATGACTATTCAGGTGCAAAAACATAGTGCAATTTATGGATTACCATGCCAGGAACAGAAGTCAAGATGATGTTATCTGAAGGCCTACAGATGGTTCTACTTTTAGAGATATGGAGGAAAAGTGGCCTCACTTTAAAGAAGAACCATGTAATCTTAAGATTTCTTCAGTAGCATATGGTGTTAATCCATTTGTACAGATGAAATCCATTTACACAGTGTGGCCTATTTTTTTTATCAACAATAACATTCCTCCATGGTTGTCAATAAGGAGGGAGCACATAATGTTGNACATTCCTCCATGGTTGTCAATAAAGAGGGAGCACATAATGTTGTCGATGATTATTCCAAGTTTTTTTGTCGAAAACTGTTTTATTTATAATGTAGTTGTAGCATCTCATTTGTCGTATTATGTTTCTTAATTTCATATATATATATTATTTTACTCTTGTGCATGGTTTATATATCTTAATGGTTCTCATAATGATATATTTTATATGTACTTCAAATCAATGAGGTAAGTTCCAAGTCAAAGATATGAATGTATACATCGAACCTCTTATAGATGAGCTACTGAAGTTATGGAATGGCATAACTATGTATGACATATATAGACCAATACGACAAAGGCAATTTCAATTCCATGCAATGGTTGTATGGACAATACACGATGCCCCTGGGTTAACTTCATTTTGTGGTTTGTAATTTTAAGTTCCGCTTTAATTGCATTTAATGATATGGAGTAGTTAGAATAGTTTATATATGAATATATTTGACATAGATATTCCATATCTAAATATTGTAGGTCTTCAGAAAAAGGGTAAATTTGCATGTCCATTTTGTGGTCCTAAGATAAAATCTCGTCATTCAAAAAGCGTAAGAAATGACGTGTTTGATGAGTATAGGAATTTCCTCTCTAAGAATCACAGGTATAGAAAAACTGAAAAAATATTTTCAATGGGAAGTAGGAGACTGCATTAAAACCACAGAGAATGACACCTCACCTTTGGAAGATGCAATACAATAGAAATCATCATCATGGTATGTATGGATCATCGTATATGAATTGTTATGTATTTTAATTTTTTTTGTGAGTTGTTTACTATAGTGGCCATATTTGATTTATGATGTAATTTATTTATAAACTAATATTCATGATGTCCATCGTGATCATGAAGGCATTAATGGGCTTCCACAAGGAATGAAAAGTTATCCTATTCAATTCAACAGGTTGCCCTACTATGAGAACCTACAAATTGCTCATTTCTTTGGTACAATGCATATTGGAAAGAATGTTACTGAAACCTTATGGTGACTACTAGAGCTAAGGAGGGAGTAAGATAAAGTTGTGAAATCTTGAAAAGACATTCAAGAAAGCAACCATGCAATGAAAAACGTCATCCAATTTCATACCAACGGAGAACAAGTTAATATAAACTCAATTCCATGGATGTTTATGGAGCAACAAAGCAATGTTGTCAAAGAAGTAATGCGAAAAATTAAATTTCCCACTGGATTTTGTGCAAACTTGAAGAATATCATAACCAAAAAAGGTGATTTTTTGAGGGTCAAAACACTTGATTGACATGTCTTCATCAAGGTAATTATTATTGTTATGTCCATATAATTTTTTTGTCTATTTACTGCGTATATTTTTTTTCTTGTTTGTATACTCTTTGTTTAATAAATCGTGTGGTTTGTATATTGATAGAGTATGTTCTACCTCTCTCTCCTTGACAAATTCGACAAAAATGTCAAACAAGTTATATATAATCTTGGTAAATGCATGAGGTAACTAGCGATTACTTGCATGTGCTTAGTGTTTCTTTAATTCTCTGTATACTTTATATTTATTTTTTTCTGCACTATTTCAGCATATATTGTAATTTAATGTTTATTTTTATTAAATATCATTATTGGTTTGCATCACTTGTAGATGGTTGACATCTAAAGAAATCCATAAAGAAGATATAAATTATTGGAGGAGAGAAATTCCTCATCTCATGTGTGAAATGTAGAAGCATCTACCATCGGCATTTTTCAATGCACAGGAACACTATCTCATACACCAAGTTGAGGAGATTGAGTTGTGTGGACTTGTGCACTCAAGGTCCATGTGGATGGTTGAGAGGCACTTGAAATTTATGAAGGCTTTAGTGAGACAACAAGCACATGCGAAGGGTTCTATGATGGAAGGATATATGGTACACCAAAACATGTTGTATGTTAGTGAATATCTTCCTATTTTAGCATCAAAGCTCAATTTACGTCGCATTTGTGATCCAGAATCCAATAACAAATTTGAAGGGGAGAAAATAAAGGGGAAAGGTATATTGAGGAAGCTGAAAGGTAATTATTAGCTAGTGGATGTTTATTATATCCTTCATATTCTAATTGTATTTTCTGGTCATAATTGCTTCAATTAAGAGAATATACTTTGTTTAGGATATTTACACCTTTCTTTCATTTTAATGGTTATTGTCATTAAATAGTTGGTTAAGAATGGGATGTAATTCATTTATAAATCACAAACAATATTGACTGGATGAAGGTATGGATTGAAAGATGTGAACAATCGGGTCATGGAATATCATGGGAAGGTGTGGCTTCATTGGTAAAAGCAGCACAATGAAATGGAGATAGCAATCTAATAGAAAGGGAAATCAATTTGGCATATGGTGTAAAAGATAAAATGGCAAGAATATAATTAATCAATCCCTCTAAATATTTTATTTTGCAAATTACATTTTCACGTACATGTTCTTCTTTTCCATGCACTGATGCATAAGGACTGAATGGTTATGTAATCTTTTCGTGTATTGCTTATTGCAAGTAAAACACCATAAGGCTATGGTATGCAATGGAGGTAGATATCGGATCAAAAAATTGGATGAAACAAAGAAAACATCATATTCTAGGGTATCGGATGTCTTTGAGGTTACCAATGTTTCATTTAGAACTGATAGACATCCATAAGTCTCAGAAAATCAATACTATGGGTATTTGGAAGATATCATACAGTGTGACTTTAAATCCTTTAAGGTAGTTCTATTCGTTGTCAAATGGTACAGGTTACAATTGAATCAGCATGATCCCAATAGAACTATTAGTGAACATGATAATGGATTTACCATGGTAAACACAAGGTTGTTTGAGCCAATAACAGAGCCCTATGTTATTCCAAGCCAATGTGAACAAGTATTTTACTTAGAGGTTCCAGGTAAAGTGGGCTGGTCATTTGTTATGAGACACGATCCAAGGGGAAGGTCGGTAAAGTATAACCTAGATGATGATAATGAAGAGGGTTCTCTAGAATAAGGATACGATGACACAGAGCATGATCAACATGCGTTAGATGATGATGATGATCCAGCAAAATATGTACTCCAAGAAACAATTGAATCCAATGATGTAGAAAACAATGTCGATGAATGTTATACCGACGATGACATGATGAGCATAACTGATGATGACGATGATGATATGGACAACCCTTACTGTGTTGACTCTGGATCTGATGCTACAGATGATGACTTAGATGAAGAAGATGATGACATGGATGAAGAAGACCATGACTTATCCTCATGATCATTTTCATCATCATTATCATTAATATTTTCATCGTTTTCATCTAATTTATCATCATCGTCGCCGTCTTTGTCATCATCAAAATCATAATTATCATCATCATTGCCATCATCATGATCATCTTCGTCGCCATCATCATCATTAAAATTAAACCTAGATCAAATTAATTACTTCATATCATCATCGTCATCATCTATAGCATTGTCATCGTCGTCGTCGTCGTATCATCTTCATATCATCTTCATCATCGTTATCATCATCATTGTATCTTCTTCATCACTGTCATCCTCATCAACATAATAATCACCAACATCATCATCTTCATCATAATCAATGGAGATGACATCGTTATCAATATTGTCATTTTCATCATCAAAATCATAATTATCATCATCATTGTCATCTTTGTTGTCATCAAAATCATAATTATCATCATCATCTTCATCATCGCCATCATCATCGTTGCCATCATCATCATCTTCATCGCCATCATCAGCATTACCTAGATCAAATTAATTACTTCATATCATCGTCATCATCGTCTGTAGCATCGTCATCGTCGTCGTCGTCGTCAACGATGAAATATAATGAAAGGTAAATATTTAATTAGACCTATTCTTTTATCTTATTTCTTTTTAAAAAGAGTTACAGACATCATCATCATCATTATCGTCATGTGGATCATCATCGTCATCATCCACACCATCCTCGTGATCACCATCCTCAACATCATCATCATCATCATCATCATCATCATCTTCATCATATATAATCATCATCATCATCATCATAATCATCATAATCGTCATAATTGTCATCATCATAATTATCACCCTCATCATCATCTTCATCATCATCATCGATGTCGTCATCGTCGTCTTCATCATCATGACCATCATCATTATCATTGTCATTGTTGTCATCAAAATCATCATTATCATCATCGTCGTCGTCGTCATCATCGTCATCATCATCATCTTCATTATCATCTTCATCATCATCATAGCGTGAAGATTAGTGTTTTAAAACACTAATATCTTGATAGTATGAGTTAATTATATTGCCAAATACTATAAATAAATATTAATTTAAAGTGATTTATGCCTAAACCTTTATCATTTGATAATGCACATAAGCTACATTGTAGTTAGTAACACACATGGTTTTCTTTTGACGTGATATGCTAATAAAAATAAAGTGATTATAGCTATAAATATTTAATTTTATTTATATTTGAAATATTTAATTTCCATAAAATATTTTACATGTTATTTTAGGATTTATCATTATATTTTTGTTTTGAATGTTTTAAGTTTATTTTAAAAAAGTATTTAATTTAAATAAGATATTTATATAGAAGAATGTAATTAGCAAAATTGATGTCCAAAATTTTTACTTAGTTTATTTCTATAATAAAATGATCTCAATGTTAGGAATGTAGAACATAACATTAATGTTTTTTTTTAATCGTTTACATACCTTATGGCTCACGAAAAGATATCAGATTCCAATTTTTTCATATATCTTTGATCTTACCGCAACTTTATAGTTTGGTGAAAAACATCAAAATCATTTTAGATATTTAGACTTTGTTAAATTGCCACAACAATGGCTTCGTAAGTCGTTTAAATGTTGTCATTCCACCCACCAAATTTTGACTCTCCTAATTTTTGTCATTCCACCCACCAAAGTTTGACTCTCCTAATTGTTGTCATTCCACCCACCAAAGTTTGACTCTCCTAATTGTTGTCATTCCACCCACCAAAGTTTGAATCTCCTCAATAGCATATTTGTGCCTTATAGCTATTAAATAATATATATGTCAAGGTTCTTAGTAACATCATCATGTTCATCATCATCATCATCATCATCATCATGTTCATCATCATCAACATCATCTTCATCATCATCATCATCTTCATCTTCATCATCATCATCATCATCATCATCTGCTTCATGAACATCATCATCATGTGGTTCATCATCATCATCATCCTCACAATCCTCATCATCATCATGAACATCATCATCATCATCATCATCTTCATCTTCATCATTATCAACATCATCTTCATCATCAGCATCATCATCTTCATCATCATCTTCATCATCATCATCATCATCTTCATGAACATCATCATCATGTGGTTCATCATCATCATCATCCTCACCATCCTCATCGTCATCATGAACATCATCATCATCATCATCATCATATTCATCATCATCAACATCATCTTCATCATCTTCATCATCATCTTCATCATCATCATCATCATCCTCATCATCTTCATGAACATCATCATCATGTGGTTCATCATCGTCATTATCCTCACCATCCTCATCGTCACCATGAACATCATCACCATCATCATCATCTTCAGCATCATCAACATCATCTTCATCATCATCATAATCATCTTCATCATCATCTTCATCAACATCATCATCATCATCTTCATCATCATCAACATCATCATCACACGCATCATCATCATCATCATCATCAACATCATCATCCTCAACATCGTCATCATCACACATCATCATCATCATCATCTTCATCACACATCATCATCATCATCATCATCATCATGTGTTTCATCATCATCATCATCATCACCATCCTCATCATCATCATGAACATCATCATCATCATCATCATGTTCATCATCATCAACATCATCTTCATCATCATCATCATCATCATCATCATCTTCATCATCTTCATGAACATCATCATCATGTGGTTCATCATCGTCATCATCATCATGAACATCATCATGAACATCATCATCATCATCATCATCATCTTCATCATCATCAACATCATCTTCATCATCATCATCACTATCTTCATTGTCATCTTCATCATCATCTTCATCATCATCTTCCTTATCATCTTCCTGATCATCAACATCATCATCATCATCAACATCATCATCCATCAACATCATGATCATCCATCATCGTCGTCATCGTCGTCGTCGCTGTCGCCGGCGTCGTTGTTGTCATCATCACCATCGACAGCATTATCAACATCATCATCATCATCATCAACATGGCTAGCATTTTCATCATTTCATATGATATCAAGATGGTCATCACCATCATCATCATCATCTTCATCATCATCATTGTCATCATCTTCATCATCATCATCTTCATCTTCATCATCAACATCATCTTCATCTTCATCCTCATCTTCATCAGCATCATCATCATCATCACCATCATCATAATGATCGACGTCGTGGATAACATCATGATCATCATTGACATCATCATCCTCATCATCATAGATTCACTGCGCACATAAAGACTCACATAGATACACCCCCCTCTTTGTATATAAAAATAAATAAAACATAGCATATATATATATATATATATATATATAAAAAAAGCATAAATTAATTAATTAATTAAAACATAAAACAATATATATAAATAATAATAGAACAATTATTTATAATATATATATATATATATATAAAAAAAGCATAAATTAATTAATTAATTAAAACATAAAACAATATATATAAATAATAATAGAACAATTATTTATAATATATATATATATATATATATATATATATAAAATAACAAAAACAAAAAAGCACCAAAAAACACTAACTGTGGCATGCTATTTTCTTTCAGCTTCACGAGAAAGATTCTTCTGTGCATCTCGTCGGGTGCTTGTGTTCCATGATCAAGGGTCAATCTGCCCAACTTGCCAGATAACAATATTAGTGGGAGCAACGATGTGGATAGTGGGAGCAACAATTTGGACCGGCTACAAAGAGTCAAGAGAGTGGATAATTGTGTTTTTGTAGAGGACAAGGAGGCCAGTTGTCAGTCGAGACAACGGATCCCAAAATTGTGATTACCATGCCCTAATTCATGTCTATTTTTAAATTGTTAATATAGTCCTGCAAATATCCATGGTTTCATAGCCAATAGAGGAAAGGAAAAGGATATTAGAGCTTAGACCCAGGTTGTGTAGGGTTGGTACGTTTCAATCCTGCCTTCTCAATTTAGGCTTTGGATAAAGCAAACCCCCATTTTTATGGGGTCGAATGGTCCTCAATCTCTCATCCAGTGGTGATGTGTTCCTTCTCACTCAGTTATGGTGAATGAGATCTTGTGTGGGTGAGAAACTAGACACCTCATTTATATACCTTGCCTACTTGATTACTTTACTTTTACCAACAACCCAAAGGGTCTCTGTATATACTTCCTGCTTCTTCACCAACTTGAATCCTTCCTTATCATTTTTCAAACATGGGTTTTCTTCATTGTGCATGCATTTACATTGATTAGCTAATGACAGGCCCAATTTTACAGTTTCAGCTAACCCGCATTTGACCCATATTGGCTGATATGGATCCTCAAGTCTGGCCAGTCTGAGCGTTACAATTAGTGGACAAACCCATCACATTTTAGTTCGCATCCAAATAAGTTTGATTGTTTTTATGTGAGTTATCTTAGCAACTGATTCCAAAATAAGCTATTAAGCTGACCCCACCCAAATGATATGCTTAAGGAAGGTTTAGAGAAGGATTTGAGTTCCACCATAGCCACAATAGTTAGAGTTTTTTTGCTCACATGTATGCTCGGTCCGTTGGAGAAAGATGAAAATTGGTCGCTTCCCTGAGCAGGATTGCTGAGCCATGTTTTGTTATAAGAAACAAAACTAGAACCTAACCCATAGATCATTGAATATCATTATAAAATCCCTAGGTTAGAAATAAACTCGAACCTAACCCAGTATTTTCCAAATTGTAGTGACAACAGGGGTTTGCCAAAATTCTGCCAAATGTTATGGATTTCTTCTTTAAGGTGTTTTATTATAGAAACCTTATATCAAAAAGAAACTTGAACCTAACTCGGTAATTCCCAAGCTCTAAACACCATGAGAGCTTGGACTATACAATATATTTTCATTAATTGATTGAATGAAGTAATCCACTTACAATAACTATTTTTTCAAAATATTAAATTTTTTTCTACGTACCTATTAATATCATCGTCAAAAAAAATTGTCCATGAGGACAGAGTTCAATAACTCTATCCACATGAACTATATCTCACAAAAGATAACAAGTTTTCAGCCAAGCAACGATGAAGATTCGTGGTATTATGTGTCACAGCCCCACTTAGCTAAGAGGGTGTGCGGCACCGTCTAGCAACCTCTCAAGGGCTTGGCCAACTTGATGTTAACTAACAGACTACGCCTACTCATTATGCGGAAACATATTTTATCATTACTTAGTCATTCATACACAAATGCAACAACTGTAACAACACAAGAAAGTATGGAAGTGTTGCGGGTTGCCCAATGCAGAGCCCGTCTTCAATATTTTCACAAGTAAAATAGAGATGCCAAAACCAGCCACTCTCTGGGTGTGCGCCCAACTCGGCTAAAACACACACTTTTACAAAACTGGAAAAACCCAAGTCAACCTCCACTAAGCGACTAGCTTGGCTACCGAAACGACTGCTGCAAACCCTCACTGTATGTTGCTGCTGCACCGCAGAAAACCCAGAAAACGTGCCACTGTCTGAACTTAGCCTCTACCGCAGTCCAACTGTGCACTGTGCCAAAAACGACTGCTTGCGGTACCCCTGCGCGGATGCCTTAAAAACAAAGGTGCGCTTTAGCCAAGCGCACTGTTCACATGAACTTAGCTTAGCTCCCTTGCCTTATCTTGGATCCTCTTGGATGATTTTGAAATGACTTGCACTTCGTTTATTTATAGCCTTCTAGGTGTCTTGCCCATGTCAACTTGCCATCTTGCTTACCGCACAAGTCACCCCTTGCAAACACACTTGGCCCACTTAACCGTTCCATTGGTGTCACCCCACCAAGGTGAAATTTGACTTAGGCGTTCATGGGTCCACTTGCCGAAGCCTCTAGAGTACCGTGCGCACACTTTGCTGGTGAGCCGCGTGCCCCTTTACTTTGACCGAAGCACCCATCTCTTTGACCACCGTTTGTCGCTAACCATGTCGTCGCGCGCGTGTGCCCGTTGCCCAACTACTGTCGTCCGCACGCCCGTGGCTTTACTTACCAAAACGCTCTTTTTCCGGAGCGCCCAACTGTCCGCACATCCATCCATACATCCATCTGCACGTCTGTCTGTCCGCACATGTCCATCCGCACACTATGGCCACGCGCCCACACCTAGGATCGCGCGCCCATTTACCGAACATCTTCACAAGCTTGCATGCCCAGCCGCATGCTCAAGGGTTGCACACCTCAAAGGTGTCACGCGCCCATCCTCAATGTCATCTTTTCCAAGGGGCGCCCGTGCTAAGTCACGTGGGCGCTGACCTTGGGGCGCGCCACATTCCCGACCTCCGTGCCGGTGGTGAATGTGGGCGCTTTCTATCTTTTCCAAGTGAGAGCGCAACTCCATGCCGAACCGTCATGACCACAACACCTTGCCCAGGTGTGACACCATCTAGGTGCGCTGAAAAACGTGGCTGTGACAGCCTCCCCCACTTAAAATTGTTTCCGTCCTGGCAACATCAACTGCCGCTACCATTTTACAGCAACCTGTAAAAACCATCATACTATGTAGTTCTGCATGTACACTAGTTTTCATTCCCTTCTTCTTCGCATGAACCGGGTGATCAGTCCGCTCCATCGTTTCCGTCGGTCACTTCCTCTAGTCCTCTCTGGAAAAATATGTCACAAGTGAATGAAGACACCACCTCCATCCACACTTGGCTGCGTTTCGGGTTTACTCTTCTGCAACACCCGCAGTCTGTCTACCTTTGCTAAGGGTAGTGACCATTTCACTTTCTGCACTTAGGTAGAAGAATGGAGGAGATGGCGCACCTCGCCATCCTCCTCTACATGCTCCCGTGCCTCCTCCTTTTGGCTCAAATACAACAGAAGTGGAATGTTGCCGCCAACAATTCCGCCTCCTTCATCAAACAATCTCTATGCTTCTGGGTCATATTTCCATACATTTGTTGTAACTGTGTTACAGCCAAATGTACTAGCTGAAACTGTCCCCTCTCCGCACTGTTTTCCTTCCACAACCTTGCAGAACTTGACAAGTTTTTCCAGACCTGTCATGGCCTTTTCCACGACCCTTTCCATCACGTCAAGTCGTTGTTCCACCTGAACAACCGACTCTCTACTAGCGAATCGTTCCTCCACAAAAACGACTTCTTCCTTGCTAGTGCCTTCCTTGCCTTTCACCTCATCAAGCTGTCCACGACCTGCAGCTACGGTAGTCTACGGAGTGGCTATCACCACAGTCACCTTCCATCCTCCCCCTGACTTCTTCATGGTCCGCACATGGATGGGCTTCTCTCTCGCAAGAAATGCAAAACTGTTAAGGTGGGGCAGCAACACTACGTTCTCCTTTTTCATAAAGTCTTGTCCAATCACCACTTCAAAGTCGTCGAGGGGCACAATGGTGAAGTCACTCACCTCTGCCCATTCTCTAATCCTTAGAGAAACTTTCTGAGCCACACCTTCAACTCTCTCAATGCTTGAATTGACTTCCTTGAACATATTTTCTTTCTGTTTGACTTGCAAACCAAACTGCTTCACAACCTCCTCGTTAACGAAGTTATGAGTGGCACCACTATCAATTAGTGCCGAAATCTGGTGACCATTCAACTCAATGGGCACATAGCTCAACTCACCGTAATCAGGTTCTATTGAAACCGGTGCCTCCAAGACAGCGTTCAACACCTGCATCATGCCAACGGATGGGCCGTCCTGTTCAACCGCAGCCACCTTCTGCGGCCGCAAAGGACAGTCTCTTGCAAAATGATCCTTTGCGTAGATGTAACAGGAGACTGACTTCTTCTCCTTCTTGTCACCAAACTATTTGGGCTTTTCATCCTCACGTTTGCCTTGAAATTTAGGCTTACCCAGTTGCTCCCTCTTGAACTTGCCGTGTTGCTGTTTCTTACTGCCATATTCGTTGCCTCTAGCTTCGTCACGTCTATCTGTTCGGAAGTCATGCAACTTATCCGCAGCAGAAATTGCCTCAGCAAGGGTCTTAACTCCTTGTCGTCGTAGGTCCGCTTGTGCCCAACCTTGAAGACCCTTCATAAAATGATAAAGGCAATCCTCCTCGCTCATATCCTTTATCTCCAACATCACGCTGGTATAGGCTTTGATATAATCCTGAATCTTCGTCGTATGATGAATCTGCATCAGCTCATTCCGCGCAACCCAACTCTGGTTACTGGGACCAAACTGTGCCTTGAGAGCTGCCTTCATTTGCTCCCAAGTCTCAATCCTCTCTGTGATCTTTCCTGAAGCTACATCTTCTGCACGGTTCCTCCACCAAAGCTTTGCTGTGTCGGTGAGAAACATTGCTGTCACATTGACCTTCACCTCATCTGAACATCCATTCATCTGATCAAGGTAATGTTCGACATCCCAGCAGAAATTTCCAAGTAACTTCGAATCACATGTACCATCAAATGGTTGTGGTTCCTTCATCTTTATTTTCATGGTCATGCCTCTGTTTCCACCACTGTTAGCCAACACACGTTTTAGCACCGCAATCGTGTCATCTTGGTCTTTGATACGAAGCTGAAGTTGTTCCACAACTTCCTCAAGCTTCTTAACTTTGTCCACTGTATCTTGCTACACCATAGCATGAAAGACATCCGTTGCCTCTTTGCACTCTTCAACAACTTCATTGAATTCCTTTCGCATCCTTTCCATTTCATCCTGCATAGCTGCAGCCTTTTCTCCATGAGCATAGAGCGCTTCACTGAATTGCCCCATGTTCGCCTCAATTGCTGCTAGCCTCCGTTTACCTTTGGCCTTAGGCTCCTGTTCTTCATGAACGGACTCCTCTCCATCCAAAGGTGCTTCTGCTTCTGAGCCAGAAGCTGGATCTACGTTACGTCTAACCATCTTGCCCTCTACTTGGTCCAAGTAAAGAGTCACGAACCCCGGCTCCTCCGAGTTTCACTGTTGTACCGTCCGCTTCCATCTACCAATATTTCCCTTCCGCTGTTTTGGACAGTTTGCAAGGCTGCCAAAGACACCTTCCATTCAAGTCTTGGTTCCATCTAACTTCTCTCGCACAGCCTTCGTCGTTTCAACGAACTTGGTCACAAAGCCACCGTTGCCAAAACCAGCTCCAGCACTTCTGCTAACCAACTGAGCGCTTATCAAACGCTGCTGAAAACCCACATTTCTGGGTGCCCTGCCAAAGCGTGCCTCTTGCCGAAGCTTCTGAGCGCACTTCTGCGGAGTCACCTTTAAGAGCATCTGGGAGCACTGTGGAGCACTCGTTTACTAAGCGTGCGCCCTTCTCTAAGCGCCTGTCTCTGCAAAGCATCCAATCTGTGGAACGTTCATCTGTCTGTGGAGCGCCTGACCCTGCGGTGCGCCCTATCTGTGAATGCGCTCACTGCGGAATGTGCACTGTCTGCAGTACGCCCGCCCTACAGTGCGCACTGTCTCTGCATTGTGCACGCCCTACGGTGCGCACTGTCTGCGGTTCACGCGGTCTGCAGTGCGCCCACCTTGCGGTGTGCACTGTCTGCAGAGTGCTCGCCTCCTCACGGAGCGTTCGATCTACAGAGCATCTGAACTGTGGACGCCCGTCCGAGCCTGCGGAGCTTCCCAAAAATTTCCTCGCTGCAACCACCTGTCGCACGAACTCCTTCAACCTGTAGCTCTGAGCAAAACTTCCCCAAAGTATTAGCTCTGAAACCACCTGTCACAGCCCCACTTAGTCGAGCGCTCTTGACTCGCTAAGAGGGTGTGCGGCACCATATAGCAACCTCTCAAGGGCTTGGCCAACTGGATGTTAACTAACGGACTATGCCTACTCATTATGCGGAAACATATTTTATCATTACTTAGTCATTCATACACAAATGCAACAACTGTAACAACACAAGAAAGTATGGAAGTGTTGTGGGTTGCCCAATGCAGAGCCCGTCTTCAATATTTTCACAAGTAAAACAGAGATGCCAAAACCAGCCACTCTTTGGGTGTGCGCCCAACTCGGCTAAAACATACACTTTTACAAAACTGGAAAAACCCAAGTCAACCTCCACTGAGCGACTAACTTGTCTGCCGAAACGACTGCTGTAAACCCTCACTGTATGCTACTGCCACACCGCAGAAAACCCAAAAAACATGCCACTGTCTGAACTTAGCCTCTGCCGCAGTCCAACTATGCACTGTGCCAAAAACGGCTGCTTGTGGTACCCCTGCGCGGATGCCTCAGAAAGAAAGGTGCGCTTTAGCCAAGTGCACTGTTCACATGAACTTAGCTTAGCTCCCTTGCCTTAGCTTGGATCCTCTTGGATGATATTGAAATGACTTGCACTTCGTTTATTTATAGCCTTCTAGGTGTCTTGCCCATGTCAACTTGCCATCTTGCTTACCGCACAAGTCACCCCTTGCAAACACACTTGGCCCACTTAACCATTCCGTTGGTGTCACCCCACCAAGGTGAACTTTGACTTAGGCGTTCACGGGTCCACTTGGCGAAGCCTCTAGAGTGCCGCGCACACAATTTGCTGGTGAGCCGCGTGCCCCTTTACTTTGACCGAAACGCCCATCTCTTTTACCGTCGTTCGTCGCTAACCATGTCATCACGCACGCGCTCCCATCTCCCAACTGCCGTCGTCCGCACGCCCGTGGCTTTACTTACCAAAATTCTCTTTTGTCGGAGCGCCCAACTGTCCACACGTCCATCCGCACATCCATCCGCATGTCTGTCCGTCCGCACACTATGGCCGCGCTCCCACACCTAGGATCGCGTTCCCGTTTACCGAACATCTTCACAAGCTTGCATGCCCAATCGCATGCCCAAGGGTCGCGCACCCCAAAGGTGTCGCGCGCCCATCCTCAATGTCATCTTTGCCAAGGGGCGCCCATGCTAAGTCACATGGGCGCTGACCTTAGGGCGCGCCACATTCCTGACCTCCGTGCCGATGGTGAATGTGGGCGCTTGCTATCTTTGCCAAGTGAGAGCGCAACTCCATGCTGAACCGTCATGACCACGACACCTTGCCTAGGTGTGCCACCATCTAGGTGCACTGAAAAACGTGGCTGTGACATTATGATTCACTATTTTGCGATGTTGCAACCCCATGAAACATAATACCACGAATCATCACCATTATTAGCCAACACTTATTAGATATTTTAGAGTTAGTGAATTGAAAGTGGCTAAGTCAACACAAAAAAGAAAGGTAATAAGTTTGACTAAATAAACTATTTTGATAATTGTACCTACATCTTCCACTACATGCATTTATTGCATGCCTCACCTATCTCGATGTACTATCAAAATTATTATTATTGGTATGTGTACCTTCTCTCAATGACAGTCTTCTTCCTATTTATTCTCCAAAACAACTATATTATAGGGCCTTTTGGCACGACATTGTTTTGCATGCAACTTTGGCATGACATTGTTTTGCATGCAACTTTTATTTTGTCAATCTAGCATAACTAAAGCACCGAACCTATAAACATACTATCAAAAAAATAGAATATCAGTTTGGGATACTATATTTTTCCATTCGGTGATCCAGTACCTTTTGTAATACCTTCAACCCTCAAAAAGATAGGGGATAAGAGAAGGTACATGTGGTATCTAACAAGGAGAACCTAGATAATGCCTATAAACGATTCATTAATGGTGATGATAAAAAATAGTTTCACCTTTGAATTGCTTCAATAGCCTATAAATAGTAAAGAATCCCTACTCTAGAAATATCATTTCACGAAATAAAACACACCATAATCCACGTGTAATTTGATAAATGAATGGAAATAACTATCAAGGGGAAATAATAATAATAATAATAATAATAATACTTATAGATCTTAGTTTAGGGATGTATTGAGGTTTATACCACATATTTGATAGTGTATGCATCCAATACTTGCTAGTTACTTGATCACTAATATCAATTGATATACCGCTCACTCTTATTGGTAACTCCAATTTTCTCACAATTCTAGTAACCTACAATTTCCAAACTCTTTGTTTTCACGGAGTTTTTGTGAGGTTATGGGTGCAAAAATAGTGGATATTTCCATCCTAAGGTTGATATTGGTACCTTCAATTTTTTAGATACCATGATAGTTTTATGGTTGCTAATCCCAAGGATCCTCCTTAATTGATACGTCATAATAGTTTAATGGTTGCTAACCCCAAGGGTCGTCAATTGGTAGATGCTCATGTGAAAGCTCACATAGGCCTAAAGATCAAATCTAAAAGAAGAAGAAAAATATAAAATTCAGTTTAAATTTATATAAGAAAAATCTAAAATTAATTACCATTTTACGCAATATTACATACATAAATATTTTATTATTATAAATTTATTGTTGCCTTAGGGTTGAAAATTAGTATGGAAAAATAGGTTAGCATTGCCTTAGGGTTGAATATTAATACGGGAAAACAAGCATCATCATGACAAGCTAAAAGGAATAAATCAGAAAATATTACAGACTGATATAAATGTATTTAAAACATTATTTTCATTCCTGAATGTGCCAAGTAGCAAATCTGGAAATTCCCTCTCTTCACCACCATGGATTAGATATATATATATGCACTACAGAGTAGTATTGAAGAGGTTAAAATATCCACTCTACAGGATCTCCAAGAACTCAACATCATTATTTGTCCATTACTATAAAGGCATTGTACTAGAAGATTTTCCTGGAGTTGTTGATTTCACGGTGAAGTTGAACGTAAATGATAAATAGAGAGGAGCACTAAGCAAGCTACAAAACTTTGTAGTAAATTGAATGAGTAGAGATATAATGTCTGCAGCATTATGCATACATCCTTCACTTGAATGA
>LPNX010670053.1:252748-282614 GCA_001517045.1 Pseudotsuga menziesii | reverse complement strand
GAAGAGCGGACATTTCACTTGAATGATGTTTGGGTCTTGAAGCAATTACTAGGTTTTTTTATGTCCTCCATTGTTTAGTTGATGATTTTATGCCAATTTTCATCGTGTCTGATTTTTTTTTGCCCCTCTTACAATTAACACGATAAGATGACCTTTGTGGTTTAGACATTTGGTTAGCTTTAGAATTATTCCCTGGTGTGAGTGATATTTTATGTTTCCTTGCCCTTTTTCCATCCCTTGGTTTCATCAAATCATTAAGGAAGGCATGATATAGTTAATTTAAGAGCCTTTTGATTTGTGCAAATAGTCTTTTTTGGTTCTTTCTACTATGGGATTGCCTTAGGGATGCCTTACGGTTGAAAATTAGTATGAGAAAACAAGTTAGAGTTTCCTTAGGGTTGAAAATTAATATGGGAAAACAAGCATCATCAAGACAAGCTAAAAGGAATAAATCAGAAAATATTGCAGACTGGTATAAATGTATTTAAAACATTCTTTTCATTCTTGAATGTGCCAAGTAGCAGATCTGGAAATGTCCACTCTTCACCACCATGGATTAGATATATATATATATATGATTGTTGTAGGTTACCACTGGTAAATATGCCTCTGAAGTGTTGGCTTATGCACTACAGAGTAGCACTGAAGAGGTTAAAACATCCACTCTACAGGATATCCAAGAACTTAACATCATTATTTGTCCATTACTGTAAAGGCGATGTACTAGAAGATTTGCCTGGACTTGTTGATTTCACTATGATGTTGAATGTAAATGATAAATAGAGAGGAGCACTAAGCAAGCTACAACACTTTGTAGGAAATCAAATGAGTATAGATATAATGTTTGGAGCAGTCTGCATACATCCTTCACTTGAATTATGTTAGTTCTTGGCAATCCTAACATCATTCAAGTGAAGGATGTATGCACACTGCTGCAATATCATGATTCGACCATGAGGTGCTTAGTTGACTGGAAATTGGGTTAGGTAATACTTTTTCATTAATGGACAATCATGAATCTTATGGTTTATGCTTTGGGTATTGAAGCAAGTACTAGGTATTTTGATGTCCTCTATTTTTTACTTGAACATTTTATGTCAATTTTCACTGTGTCTGATTTTTTATTGTCCCTCCTACAATTAACATGATAAGATGACCTTTGTGGTTTAGATAGTTGGTTAGCTTTAGAATTATTCCTTGGTGTGAGTGATATTTAGTGTTTCCTTGCCCTTTTTCCATCCCCTTGGTTTCATCAAATCATTGAGGAAGGCATGATATGGTTAATTTAAGAGGCTTTTGATTTGTGGGGTATAGTCTTTTTTGGTTCTTTCTACTATGGGATTTCCTTAGGGTTGAAAATTAGTATGAGAAAAAAAGTTATTTTTTCCTTAGGGTTGAAAATTAATATAGGAAAACAAGCATCATCAAGACAAGCTAAAAGCAATAAATCAGAAAATATTACAGACTAATATAAATTTATTTAAAACATTATTTTCAGTCCTAAACATGTCAAGTAGAAGATCTGGAAATGTCCACTCTTCACCACCATGGATTAGATATATATGTGTGTGTGTGTGTGTGTGTGTGTGTGTGTGTGTGATTGTTGTAGGTTACCACTAGGAAATATACCTCTGAAGTGCTATCTTATGGACTATAGAGTAGCACTCATGAAGAGGTTAAAACATTCACTCTACACGATCTCCAAGAACTCAACATCATTATTTGTCCATTACTGTAAAGGTATTGTACTAGAAGATTTTCCTGGACTTGTTGATTTCATGGTGAAGTTGAACATAAATGATAAACAGAGAGGGGCACTAAGCAAGATACAACACTTTGTAAATAATTGGAATGAGTAGAAAATTCGTATGGGAAAACAAGTTAGTGTTTCCTTAGGGTTGAAAATTAATATGTAAAAACAAGCATCATCATGAATATACATACTAGATTGGCATAAAAATTTGTTTCATAGAGCAGTATGGGTGAACAATACAAAACTACAAATCAATGATAAGTTAGTAATAATCTTCATTATAGAAGGACCTTTGGGTAGGCATAGCAGCGCATCAATTCATCCTCCATTGGAGTCCTTCAACCATTCATCTTGCTCCCCTTCATTCGTAGGCCTCAAAATATTTACTTTGGGAACAAAGTACTTATACTGTTCAATCAAAGCCATCAGCTGTGCAAGATGTTGAAATTAAGGATATTGTTTCATGTTTCACTTTTGTTGTAAAAAGGAATACTGAAAAGTTAGGAAGTACCAAAGCTAGTCATTATGTGCACGTGGATTTAATGTAGTGAGAGAAGTCATGTCTATTTTTTTGTTCTTGAATGGGAGAAATGATGAAACCACAATAGTGGTTTATAGATGGCAATCATGTAATTGCGATCACAGGGCAACTGTCAAACATTGGGAAGAATCATTGCACTAACAGGGGCCCTTAATGCAAAACAAACTTGGTATTTTAGGGCCAACTAGGGTTGTTACTTCTCTTGTGCACAGGTCTAGATATTTTTAGGGTTGTTTTGTGACCTACAGTTGCAAGGAAAGCCACCAAAGACTGTTATTTGTTATTGATCTCCTTCAAGAGACTGTCGAGAATCACCTAAAGCACAATCCAACTTGGTTTATAGGGTCTAAAATTAAATGGTATTGGTTTTATTTAGGTTTGTTTACCCCATTTTATGGAGAAAAAGCACCCAGAATTCATGATGCTGCTATAAATTATTGTTTAGGAGGTTGGAACAGCCCTTATTTATTCCCAAAATGAAGGTTTGAGGCTGTTGGAGTGCCCAGGCCTGCTCTTTATGTCCATATCTATGCCCATAATTGTTTTTTGATGTCATTTCAACCCTCAAAATCAACCAAACATTTCTCAAATCCTTTTTTCTGTTGTTCGTCACTTTTCATAGGGCTATTCATGCCCAGAACTTCCTTTTAACCCTCCAATTTGGCCTAGATTTAGAGGTACGCCTATTTGGTGATGGATAAGTGCACAAGGGTGCCCAAGATGGTGAAATAGGGTTTCTTCATACCCTTCTTTACTCTCAAACAAGTTTGTTTGTGCCCAGAATTCATGTGGATGCTGCTATAAGGCATATGAATTAGATTTTTGGGTTTATTTCACCCACAGATTTCTCATTTTCACAGCCAAAATTGCAAAGACCGCCTCCTATTTCCATTGATCATCATCTTTTATTGCTGCAATGTGCCCAGATCTGAAAGTTGGCCTAATTATAGATGATTTTATATGCTTTACTGTTTGTTCTGACCTTCATAATGCTCCCAAAGTGCTCAAATTTGTCCCTTTGATGCTCATACTTGATTCTAGAGTTGTTTATGCCCATAGGAATACCCAACATTGCTCCTAGTGTGACATTGAAAATAACAAGTTTGTTCTGGAATCCCTAAATAAGACCAATTCACCTTGGTGTACTGGTTTATTGTTAGAGGAAGGCCTTCTCTCATTATTTGAGGAACATTCACCCTTGGAGACACATGCATAAGGGTAGTGTTTAGCCCTACCAAAGGATAAAGTCATCATTTGAAGCATTTTTACACTCTTTTATACACCATTTCATGAGAGATATTACATGCTTGGAGGTTACTCATTAAGCTGGTCCACTCGGAAGGTTGTTCACATGGTTCATGCCCTATTTTGTGAAGAACGTTTTTGTATTTGGGGGATGCTTTATAGATTGAATATTTTGTACATGGGTGGCATCTAGGGCCTACAAAGCAAGTTATGTTTTACTCCAAATAGTGTTATGATGTATAGGAATCCTACAAATCTAATTGACTCGACAATGAAGTAGGTTTAGAGTCTCAATGTTTATATAGTCTAGGTTAATTATTTTTTTTAATTTAAGTGGCATGTCTGTGACCTATGCATTCCCACATTCACTTGGGCAATTTAGTATGAATTGAGACGGATTGACCATTTTGTTACCAATCCATTCATTCATACCCTGATTTGCTTGGTTCGGTACCAAACTTGTCACTCGAATCGTTTCAAAGGCTGAGTTAGCTCAGTTGACTTGGCCACCTCGGTAGAAACACACTTGATTAAATATGCAACTATTATTGTTGAAAAGGGGGTAGGCCAGTAAAAGTAAAATGCAATGCTAGGAAAAGGAAATGCAAGGAATAAGTGAGAATGGAGAATTGTATGTAACTAAAAGAGGGCCATACATAAGAATTTTTAGGGCATACATTAGAATTTTTTATAATTCCGAGTGTACTGTTGTAGGAATGCCACTATGCAAATAAGGAATTGACTTGATAGTCACAATCCCATTAGTATCATAAATTATGGGAGAGATCAGAAAAACATCCCTACACAAATATTAACCGATAAGTATGGTTTTGGTGTTTCATTTGGAGAATAAAATCCTATAACAATAGTTGTTATTATGACTCTTAAAGGGTCCTAGATGAGATCTGTGCACTTTTAGGCCTTCAAATTTCAAGCGAAAGAAGCCATAAACAACAAGTATGTGCAACCTAGAAAACATGGAAACGATCATAAAACATATTAGGTAAAATGGATAATCATATACAACATCACAACATCATTCATGGGAAAACTAAAAACCACTTACAATCATCAAAAGTAAGGATTACAACAACAACGAATGTAGAGTAAGGAGAGAGGTGTGGCCAGGAAAATGAATAATCGGGCCAATGTAGAGTGGAAAAGTGACCAGCTAGAAGTTTGGATAAGGAGTTTAATCAAGATTCCTTGAAAAAGGAACTCATGTCAAAGATGCTTTTTGATGGAAGTGACCAACATACCAACTCCGTATCACTTCTATCTTAATTAAATGTAGATGAATGCGAAGATATGTTCTTTGAAGGAGATAGTCCATTAAAGGAGAACCTCCAGGTTTTGTACAAACATATATTGGCATAAATTGCAGTGTTATATTTTATACATATGCATAACAGATCCTCTCAAGCTTGACAACATTGAAAGGCCAAAGTACAATGGCCACAAGCATACATATGAAGCTTATGAAGCCTACCCAATTCATGTTAGGAAAAGGAAATGCAAGCAATAAGTGAGAATGGAGACTTGTATGTAACTAAAAGAGGGGCATACATTAGAATTTTGTTATACCAAAATCCTGTCACCATCATGTGATAAGACATTTGACATACCTGCTTGCCCTAAATCCCAGGTTCTGGAGTGGAAGATAAATGGTTTTTCATCAATCTGTCATACAAATTCTCAGCACCGTGCATGCCCCTTTATCCAGGAGCAGTACCCCTACTCGCACCACCTTTCATCGGTTGTACACAAGTGGTGCCACTGCCCATTGCCATTGGTCCATAGGCGGTTATTACCAGAACTGCTCTATCATATAAGGAGAAGTGCGGTACCCTGGGTAAAAAGGGAAAAAGAGAAGTTTATCGAGGCTTCTAGATGATAAATCTTGTGTACTTCCTTATCCCTATTGTTGTGAGTTGGTTGAGCTCGAGATCGATCATCCTAGGATATTAGAGGCCACCTCACCCACTAATTTCTCAACCATCTCTATCCATTAAAGCCCTATAAATATGAGCTCATAGCCATGGTTGAGGGGGGAACATTGAAGGTATTGTTATGTTGTTAGATTGATTCTTGTCCAAAGATCATTTGGAGAGAGCATAGAGAGCTAGAGTCGGAGCTTTTGGGGATGAAGAACTGGTTTCATGGAGATGCATGTCAACACTAAGGCTTGGTTGTAAACTTCTTCATATTTCTAATGCAAGTTGATATCTGTCCCACATATGATGTTGTTGTTTTGATTTCGCGTATATATGTTGCTATATTTCTTAGTCACTAGCATAGATTAGTAGATCATATTCTTGTTGCTTTGATTCATTTCATGTTAATATTTTTGCAGGTACACAGGTGAACTATCAAAGCCCTGTATTCCAGATATCTACAACGTCTAGGGAGATTCTTCAACCTCTGTCCTCTATTTGTTCTGGATCTGAACCATTTAGACCAGTGGAACACCTTGCTGTCCACAGGAGGTGAAATATTCCAGGTAACAAATCTAGTGACTCTGCTAGGGAATAGTGTATCAGTTGTTTTGATCTTCCTCAGTCTGCAACTCTTGTCCAAATCCAGGCTCCGTTTTCTTCAACTCTTTTCAATTAGATCTACTTTCTGATTTGTATTATTTGGGTTTGAAACCTCCAGATCTGTTCAGATCTGAGTCATTTTGGTATTTTATGCTCTATTTCCATACTCAATTCAGCATCCTTTACCCTGATATGGTCTTTTTTTGACTTGATCTATTGTTCTCTATTGTGTTTTGGACTTTTACAGGGAACCACACATGTTCTGTTGGCAAGGAGCGGTGCCACCACCTGAGTCTAGTTATCCATACGCGGTGCCACCACCTGAATCTAGTGAGCAAGAAGTGGTTCTACCTCAAAACCACCTGTCAACAGCTTCATCTGTGCAGTGCCAGGTAGGCCCTGTTCCAAACTTTGTATTTTGATTTTTGTGTGTTTTTTAGCTTACCTTTTGATGAAAATGAAGTGTACTTTTGAAAAAAAATGCTCCCTCATGGCTAGGAGGGGCCATGAATTGTGTATTCTGCAGTCTCTTTGATTGTTGTATTCTTTCTGCATTCAAAGAGAGTTTGTGTTTCTTGCATTAGATTTTGCATTATTTTCTTTGCTTGAAACCTCTTGCTCTTTTCTATAAATATTATTCATTGGAATTGGAAATATACAATTCATTTTCTTGAGTAGGCTTTGGTTTGTTTTGGACTTGGAATGCATGAGTGATCCATGTTGTTTTAAGTCTTCCTTTGCTTCAGTGATTCTTGTTTCCTTTTGCATGTTGATTCTTTCAGTGCTTGGTAGGAAAGATTGGTTCTTCGTTTCCTTGTCTGTTTCAAAGAGAAGTTTTAGTTTTCTCTCTCTTTTGCTTTATTCACAAGTTTGTTGAGCGATTTTCTTCTTGTTTTGTGCATGATTGTTCGAGATTCTAGATCTTGCTTTCATTGAGAAGAAACATCTATTTTCAACTTTGTGTGCATTAGAGTTAGATTTGTTTGGAAACGTTAGTGAAATCATCTTTCCATTGAGTTTTTATGTGTCTTTTTCAAGCATGAAAATATAGGAAACATTTTTTTATTTATGTTAGATGTTCTCTAGATCTCTTTTTTGTTTGCTTTAAAATATTGATTGGGGTGCATTGATATTTCACTTTTCGTTTGAAAAGGTAGAATTGCATTTTCATTTGGGTGTGCATTTTTTGGGAAGAAAAGTAAATCTCTCTCCCTCTCTTAGGTAGAACTTCAGTGAAGAGGAAAACTTGCATTATCATACAGATCAGTGTGCATCTTCTTTAATTTCAAGTTTTCACTCCATGGTTCCACCTAAACGCACAAGATAAAATTAACTGTAGTACTAGGTTAAAACTTTTAGCAATTTGAGTAATAAGTTAGAGACGTGTTCGGGCATCGTTAAGCGTAGGAGTTGTCGTTACTTGTCCACATTACATCCCAGGACTCGCAAGGTTCTTCCATGTACCATCAGTATATCGAACAGCCTTTCACGTACCCTTGAGGTATATAGAAAGGTACTTCATGTACTCGATTGTATATAGGAAGGCCCCTTATGAACGGTTATGCATTAGACAACACTACTACTGATTTGAGCTCCCTCATACCTTGCGTATATTGGAAGACCCTTTTAAAAATCCTCAAACCATCTGAGTTATCCTTTTGGCTTGTCCTGTGAGGTTCCTAACTCTTATCCACTCCTTTCACATGTTTTCTTGTTGCTTTTAGTTTGAGTAGTACTTGCTTGTGCGTGGTAGTTAGGGGGTTATTAGATAGTTTATAGATGGAATCCTCATATGGAACTACCACTCAAGAGGCCCCTTTCCAAGGTGTACCTTTTGTATTCCCTGCAAGTGAAGGTATTGGTCCTCCCTTTATTACCACTCTAAATCTTCCTGGGTTAACTATAGGTTTACCGGTATGGCTGTTTAATCCAGTAATTCCTATTACACCTAATGTCTCAAATGTCACCTCTCCTCCAGGAGAGGATCAACCTCAACCTAATCCCTCTCCTTTTTTCCAGTTGTGGCTTCACCCCTTTCTTCTTCTTCGCTTGACCAAAGCTTTGTGGTTAATAGTCAGGTGGATAAGAAGAAGAAAAAAGGGAAGGGTAAAAATAAGAAGGATAAGAAAGAGAAAAAGTAGTAACCATCTGCTCTTGATGGTGCCCATTCTAAGAGAATGCCTGAAAAACCCAAGTTCCCTTGTAAGCTTTGCAAGGGGGATGACCTTCTTAAGGAGTGTTCTGCTCTTTCTCGTGTACAAGAAGAGTGGTATAAAAGATCCAAACCATTTCTGTCATCAACCTCTGATCATCATGTTGACGATACTCTCTTAACTAGTGACCCATTCGTAAAAGTTCGTAAGGGTAAAGTCGTGTATCCTTGTTTGATATGCAAGGCTATGCATCATACTTTTCTTTTTCCAAGCATGGATGAAGCTTTGCATTGGTTGGAAAATATTACTGATCATCAACAGGTGATTCCAACAAGTGATAGTAAGTTATCCCTTGATCCCCCACTGGTTGACGAAGTGGTCAATTCAGATTTATCTGTGGTTGATCCCACTCTTCCTTTTTAGAGTGAAGTTAAAGTGGTCGAGTTGGTTTCATTTCCACCTAATCCCGCTCTTTAATTAGAGAGTGTTAAGACTGAAGTAGTCTCTTTGACCAAATCTTCGTCTTATTCTTCTCTTCCAGTAGAGAATGAACCAAAACCTGCCGAATTTTTTATGCTTCGTTCTGATTGTTCTCGACAAGAGGAAATTTTGTCTATTTTGACCGAACCCTCTCCGAGTAGTGAGGTTATTTCCTTTGACTAGAGTAACCTAACATGGTCTCATGTTCATTTGAGTGTTCCTTTCCAAATAGTTGTGAATGTTACTGCTAGGTAGATACTTCGCACTATTGTTGACGAAGGGGATTCTATTAGTATTCTATACTCAACTGCTTGGAAAGCTTTAGGTTCTCCTCAGCTTGTGCCAGCCACCGATCAGATACTAACTTTTAATAGCAGGCCTACTGCACCTTTAGGGACCCTTCCTTTTTTTCCTATTAAATTAGGAGGGAAAACTATTTGTATTGATGTTATGGTGCTCCAAGGTCCTTTAGATTTCAATCTTCTCCTTGGACATGATTATGTTTAAGCCATGAAATCCGTAGTGTCCACACTATTTAGAGTTATGCATTTTCCCCATGATGGGAATATTGTGACCATTGATCAGCTTTCTTTTGTTACACCTGACCATCGCATTACTCCTAGTAATCAGACTGCCCTGAATGTGCTGCATGTTCTTGTGATTCCTTCCCCTTCTTCTAGTTATTTTCTTCCCATCATAGGTAAAATGGGGGGCATGGCTCCAGCCTCTGGACTTCATACTGAAGTTAAGTTGCTAGCTTCTTATGTAAGGGGGAAACCTACCAACCTCTGGATATCATGTTGGGTAGGAGCAGGTTTTAGAGCATAGTTTACTTTTGGTTTTAAGCTCGTTAAAAAATAAAAGCACTCCTTAAGCATAGTTTACGCTTTTGGTTTCAATCTTACATAAAAATGAAACCATGTCCTGAGCAAAGTTCCCATTCTATGTCAAGCTCGTTAAAAAATGAAATAGATCTCCTCAAGCATATTTTACCTTTTGGTTTCAAGCTTGCGTAAAAATGAAATCATTCTTGAGCATAGTTCATTTTCTATTTCAAGCTCGTTAAAAAATGAAGTAGGTTTCCTTAAGCATAGTTTACCTTTTGGTTTCAAGCTTGCATAAAAATGAAACCATGTTCCAAGCAAAGTTACCTTCTATTTCAAGCTTGTGTAAAAATGAAATAGATCCCCTTCCCTTGAGTCGAGTCTTCACTTTAGTGTTAGAACTTGAAACTTCTTTCCACCTTCCTTATTCTCGTTCTTCCTACCCCCCCGGTGAAAATTTTCACATTAGTAACTAGGTTTTTAGTATGGGTATGGACGAAGAATCGTCGAATGAAACGAAGCTTGGGGGCATGTCGAGCCACTAGCAACCATGTTAGGGATAGGCTTTGCTAGAAATAATGCTGGGGGCAAGATTCCAACCTCTGTATATCATGTTAATGGGATTTTTCAAGCATAGTTTACCCATTGGTTTCAAGCTTGCATAAAAATGAAACCAATCTCTGAGCATTCTTTCAACTGATCTTCGAGCTCACTAAAAATAGTAAGATGGTGTTGAGCTTACTTTTCATTTTTTGTGCTCTAGTTAAAACATGAAAAGTGGTTTGAGCTTAGTTTATTATTTTTTTGTGCTCTGGATTCAAACATGGAAAAGTCTAATAGAGTCCTCTTTAAGCTCTTTTCGGACTGTTAAACTGTGAAAATATTGTCAAGCTATCTTGTCTTCTTCATGCTCGTTAAAGTATTTGAAGAGTCGTCCATCCGACGGTAGGTTATCTCTTTTTTGGTTCAGATAGGACTATTTACGAAAAAGGATCACTCCAGCCAATCATGACTGGAAGAGTTTTCTAAGGGATGATTTTACACTTTTTCAAGCCTTAGAGACTAAATCATACAAAAAAGTACCCCCATGGAGTTTTCTTCTGTATTCGTCTAGACTCCCTAAACATAAACGATACCAAGTTTTATTTCAATGGACTCATTAAATTAAACATTAAGAGACCCGTTTTGGGATCGAACCCCTCCTCTCTCAAGTTCGTAAAACATATGAGTTTGGACTTGTCTTCCGACGAGCTATATCGAGTGTTTGTTACCCTCTTTGAACTCTTAAAACCGAAAAGAGGCACTCATCATTCATGATGGGGGAAATGGGAAGGGAATCATATTGCAAATAATGGCAGTTGTTTGTCGTTACCTTTGAACATGGCACTTGTCTGCACAATCATGTTAGTCAATTGGGTATTCAGCTAATCTCCATGACGATCCACTTTCATGAGTCATGTCAATCCTTTGAGTCTTTCAAAAGAATGCATTGTCCACTGTCGCATTCTGTATCTATCCTGTCTAGTCATGCTACCAAGTCATTTTGTCACGCCACCCAATGTTCAAAGGAGATATGAAGAAGTTTTACCTCTGTAGTCTACATAGTCTGTGTGTCAATATCTTTGAGTCAGTCATATGGTTACTACATTCACATCATTCCAGAAATACATTCTGAGTTTCATGTAGTCGATGTGGGACTTATCATGGCCCTTCTTCGACGAGACTATTCCTATCAACATCAGCTCACCATCCGAGAAATAGTCTTAGAAACAATATTTAGTACCTTGAGATCTGTATGCCTTAATGACAGATTATCTCGCTCTTGACATAGGTTCACATCATTGACCTTTGATTGATAGAATCGACTGGGTGTTTGACATCAGGACATCTATTCACACTCAGTAGATTGTACTAGAGTACCTTGGGAATCATTGACATTAATGGTGATCTCCCTTGCACTTATTAACAATTCACATCATTGGCCGGTAATCAAGTGGTTTATACCATGTTCGACTTCAGATCATTGTAATCACATGGATAGAATTGTACTTTGTGGAAGACGAGACGAAGACCCTGGGCATTTGTTTAAAAGCGCTCATTGTTTTTTCCTCAAGTTGCGATGGAGTTTTGTATATCTAGCATGGATCCACATTTGTATGGTTGTGGCTATGCTCAAATTTGCGTCTGTATGACATAGATCTATGTTGTATGTTTGGTAGCTATGTCCAAGTTTGAGTCCTCTATCACATGGATCTATGTTGTATTCTAGTAGCCATGCTTGTTTATTCCGCTCATGGATCAGTGTTGTATTGGTCTACAGCTATGAGTTTGGTTACTTGTGTCTATGAGTCAACATACTGATGTACTACATATGCCTACTTGATTGCATACTCCAATCGAGCCAACATTTTTATCTCCTGGTGATGAATTATTCTCAAAGCTCTTGTTTATCATATCACTCTAAGACTCATGCTTTGGGGGGCATCCTATTATACCAAAATCCTGTCACCATCATGTGATAAGACATTTGACATACCTACTTGCCCTAAATCCCAGCTTCTGGAGTGGAAACTAAATGGTTTTTCATCAATATGTCATACAAATTCCCAGCACTGCGCATGCCCCTTTATCCAGGAGTGGTACCCTTGCTCGCACCACCTTTCATCGGTTGTCCACAAGTGGTGCCACCACCCATTGCCCTTGGTCCATAGGCAGTTATTACTAGAACCGCTATGTCATAGAAGGAGAATCATGGTACCCTGGGTAAAAATGGAAAAAGAGAAGTTTCTCGAGGCTTCTAGATGATAAGCCTCGTGTACTTCCTTATCCCTACTGTTGTGAGTTGGTTGAGCTCGAGATCCCTCATCCTAGGATCTTAGAGGCCACCTCACCCGCTAATTTCTCAACCATCTCTATCCATTAGAGCCCTATAAATATGAGCTCATAGCCATGGTTGAGGAGGGAACATTGAAGGTATTGTTATGATGTTAGATTCATTCTTGGCCCAATATCATTTGGAGAGAGCATAGAGAGCTAGAGTCAGAGATTTTGGGGATGAGAATGCTTGGTTTCATGGAGATGCATGTCAACACTAAGGCTTGGTTGTAAACTTCTTCATATTTCTAATGCAAGTTTATTTATGTCCCACATATGATGTTGTTGTTGTGATTTCGCATATATATGTTGCTAGATTCCTTAGTCACTAGCATAGATTAGTAGATCATATTCTGGTTGCTTTGATTCATTTCATGTTGAGCTTTTTGCAGGTACACAGGTGAACTGTCAAAGCCTTGTATTCCAGATATCTACAGCATCTAGGGAGAGTCTTCAACCTATGTCCTCTATTTGTTCTAGATCTAAACCATTCAGACCAGTGGAACACCTTGTTGTCCGCAAAAGGTGAAATATTCTAGCTAACAATTTTTAGGGCTACTAAATTCCCCCACCTATTAACCAAACTCATTCTTGACAAGATTTTTCTTTAACAAGTTTTTTTCTTACAACTCTTTCCAAGTTTTTTTGCTTATAAGTCTTTCCAAGTTTTTTTGCTCGTATTTTGCTATGCTTATGCCAATTTTTTGTTCAGCCATGGTGCAGGTAGAACCAAACAAGTATTTGTCAGACCTGTATTCCTCCAGTGAAGGGATTTTGAGAAGGCTAGAGGAAAGTGAGACATACAGTAGGTCTACAAGGGCTAGATCAACTAGATGTCAGAATATCAGAAGAAAATTTGACAAATGCATGAATTTTTTTCTCCAAGGAGGGGGGTCATGTTCCTATGATGATGAGAAAGTGGGAGACATCGACGTGCCCTTAAGGTACCAACACCTAGTGAAAAAATGGGTTCCTAGTGATCTTCCTCAAGTAAACATTGATTTTTGTGTGAATGAGAGGATATATAGAATTGCACCATCATCATTGCATGTATTGGGGTTGTTTTGCATGGACAACATAAAGGTTGGATATGGTAGATGTACATAATTGATGGAGTATGTTAGACCCTGTTACAACTACAGTGATTGGATGTGCATGGTCCAATATAGACAAAGTATGCGTAGATATGGGTTGTCAGTGAATTATATACAACTGAAAGACAAATCTCAGAATAAAGGAGCAACGCTGTACATGGAAGGAAGGCCAAAAACAACCGGTAATATTGCGGGGTTTATAAACAGTACACAACTAGGGTATACACTAAAGCAACCCAACTACATATTTGAGTCACATGAAGGAAACCATGTCTTTGTATGTGTAATTAAATCAATAGTTGTTGGCGAAGAACTGCTTATTAATTACAATTTGAATCATGTAGATACAAACAATGATAGTATGGTTGTGGTACAACAAACAATTTAACCACCCTTTTATTAATTATTTTAACATCTATATGACTTTTCATTAGCATATAATTGAAATTTTCTACTTTTCATGTTTCCTTATGTAAATTTTAGTATGTTTTTTATGCAGGGTTCTCTCAGGGCAACCTCCATTTCCGTAGATGTTTGTCGACCCGAGTCAAGGTAGTACGTATAAATCGATATTGCCAATGTAATATTAAATTTAGGATGGACATACATATACGTTATTATGTATTTTCATTAGTATATTAGGTTTGTTTATATAATATTATCTATTTTCCATGTAGAGTGTTGATCAGGGAAGCCAACCGGCTATTGATCAGCCGACTAGAGCATCAGGGAAACAGCCAAACATGAATGTAATTCTCCATTTCAAATACTTTAAAATCATAAACATGTATATCGTGACGCATAATTTTTGTTTTGTTATGTATTCTTTTGTTTTTATGGTTGCATTCATGACGGTAATGTTGTCTACCTTTTTTGGAGATTAACCGGGGAAAGTCCACAGCTGTTGATCAGACGACTGGAGCCTTGAGGCAACCAGTAAACCTAAATGTAATTCCACATTCTAAATACTTAAAAAATGTACACATATAAAACATGTAGCATAGTATTTATTTTTGTTATGTATTTGTTAGCTTTTACATATTGCATTCATTGTGATAATGTTCTCTACTTTTTTTGCAGGTGCCTGATTGAGGTAAATCCCCATCTATTGATCAGAACACACCCTTGTTTAGGCATCAGGTAATCCTAGATTTAATCCCTAATATAATTATTTGCGCACACTATTGCTTCAAAGACTAATAAATTTTTTTATATATTTCAATTGCAGACAGGGGATTTTGTTTATGAAACACTGTCTCAAAACTCTTTACAGAAAGAGGTCTCTCGGTTGATGAGAGATGGTGAAATTAGAGAGTTTGCAAACCCATTGAGGGTGCTACAAAGGACAAGGGAAAAACAAAATGAGGAACTGATTCGTATGACATTGGAAGTTCCACTAACAGAAGGGCTCGAACAAAGGATTCAATTGTTGTTACAGCAACGTAAACAAGTGGACGTAAGTTATTGAATAAAAATGCAAATTCATTTATAAAAACTTTATAATATTTGATTTTATATGCTATTAAACTTATAATACAATGGTCTGAATTTACAGCGCGCTATGGAGATTATCAGTGGTGGTCAAGGCAATGTTGGTCCCAGTGACAAAACCACTCCACGTACACCACATACTACTCCCATATTGTCCAATGAACAATCGACAACACGCTCTGCGACACACCCAAGGGAAACGAAGGGTGCAGCTGATGTGGATGCAAGGTTAGATAGAGAGGTGGAAGCATTTCCTAGATCTTCTTGTCTGACTAGCACTGGTTCAATAGTCTGTACATTTTTGGTGAATGAATAATTAGTTCCAATAAAGATAGAGAGGATTCAAGGTCATTATAGATTGTTCAATTTAGTTTTTATAATTTGTGTCTAATATACCGATAATATTTTCTAATGTTGACTAATGATGGCATTAATGTTTTGCAAGAAATGATATCTTTTATAAACATATGAATTATTTTTCCTTGCATATCTTTGGGCCCACCATCCGCACAATGTGGAACAAGTAGCCAAAATATTTAAAGGATGATCTGACTAATCGATTGGTTAGTCTGTTCGGAAAAGATACATTCGATACATCGAAGGTCCTACAGAACGCTGGAAAACATCTAATGATTGTTCAAGACCAGTATAGGGTTCACCTAGAAAAGAACCCTAGGTATGAGCACCCTCCAATGATTCCATCTATGGAGTGGAAAACCCTGGTGGAAGATGGAAAAGAGAAGGGCCTGAGAAAATCAAGAAAGATACCACCAAGTGGAACAGGGAGGTATGCAATACATTCCAAAATGTAGTGGTAATATTTATTATTACTAGTTTTTATGTCAATTTTGGTACATCGACTAATGTATTTAAAAACTTAATTAGGCTCTCAGACACATCTCAGGAGACAAAGGCAAGAATTGAAAAAACTGGCCAACATAAGCTTGGGCCTAGTGGTTATTCCAACTTGGCAGCCCGATATGTAAGTGTTGAGGCCTGGAAATTCACAGGCAACAACAGCAAGGAATTCTCCCTAGTCAACATTCCCAACTAAGCCATGACTGTTTGGTATGGGGAATCCATCCTGTTTGTGGTCCAGCTACCGTAGGTCAAGTAACAAAAACAAAGGCTTTACCGGTTGCGGCCCAGTCCACCATGTATTTTGTATTTTTGACTTAAGTATGACATGCACGTGCCTAATTAATAATGCAGGGTGATAAAGATGCAAAGAGCAGTCACAATTTGATGCGTAGGTTCTTACCTCTCGTCTTAGAACTCGTAAGCATCCAAATCATGTATGTGCAAGAAAATACAATACTAACTAAACTATCTCTAGAGAGCTGGATATTAATTCATGAGTAATGCAATAATGTACATGTGTTATGGAAAATCACAGATAGTTGTTCTTATAACCAAACATATAGACACGAATAAAGGTATATATGATAAGATAGCTCATCAACAATTAAATTTCCATTACTCATAGTGGAAAAAAGACATCATAAAGGTACTGAAGAACATTCAGGCAAGAACATAGGTTCAGGAAATTAGAACGCTCTTACAGCTAATGAGACACAACTGAAAACGAAATAGTTCACATTCAACATTGCTCATTTAATCACATTGATATATTCCACATAGCACTTCCTCCAACAGGAAAAATTTGCAGTCTCTGGTTGTAAAGCGAAATAGTTCCTCTTACAAGCATTAAGTTACAAGATTTTTCTAGGGAAAAATCACCCCGTGTCCCTTTTCACTTTCAAATATTTAAACAAAACAGTGGACCGCTTGGGTTTCCCCCAAACCGTCTGACTTTTCGGTTCTTTGAACATTTCATATCCATCTTTTCATCTTTTCTGTGTGTTCTCATGATCAACTGAGTAACTGACATACCTTTCAGAGCTCCGCCTTTTTCGCTTTTAATTTTTTTTTTGTCTTTTACTTTTCCTATGCCCCTTTAGGTCCTGCCTCTTATTTGTCCCTTCACCCTGCGAAAATATGAAAAGTATTTTGGATATTCCTGTAGTTAATCAATGTGCATCATTCACCAGGATTTCATTCTAAAACAAAACGCCAAATTAAACCAATTAAACGACTAGTCCTCAAGAAACGACCAGTTGCACCACTTGATCTGATAACTTTAACAAATGCCAACACCACTACCTCGTCCCCCTACAGGATCGACAGACACCATCCATGACGGAAAATGGAAAACTCATCAACAGCTAAAAATACTCACACCGAAAGGGTAAATTCATTCACCACCGCATGAGCGGGTCTTAAAAGTGACAGGCATT
Organism: Pseudotsuga menziesii; assembly: GCA_001517045.1. Classification (NCBI taxonomy): domain Eukaryota; kingdom Viridiplantae; phylum Streptophyta; class Pinopsida; order Pinales; family Pinaceae; genus Pseudotsuga; species Pseudotsuga menziesii. The sequence continues at coordinate 265,325 of LPNX010670053.1, read as the reverse complement.
GCGCAACCCCTTAATCCTATCGGAGTTGGGAAAGATAAGACCTAAGATGTGGGCAGGAAAGTTCTCAATCAGAAGTCGGAAGGATGTCGATATCGAAAGATGAAATCCTTTCACAGCCGCAACGGTGGAAGAGAAAAACTATGGACATGCGACTAACGTCGGAGAGCGGAGAACTTTATACTTTGGGTAGCTAGCTGGTTTGGGAGCCGCAACGGTGGAAACAAAAATGTTATAGCCATGCGACCAGAAGGTCGACGTGCATTGGTGGATGGAGCCCTTTATACATCAGGTTCTTAGCCGGTTTGGGAGCCACAACGGCGGAAGGAGAGCAGATAAGAACCTCCGATCAAACTGAAAGAAAAAACAAGTGCTAAGTGTTTGAAAACTCAAGAATTTAGCAAAGGTCAAAACTGTTTCACCTCCGAGATAGCAGTTTCACAAGAATAGAAGGTCCGATTTCGAACAAACCTTTCGACCCACAACAAATTTCGAACACCAGCAACTTCTAAAAACATAACGAGCGTTAATCTTCAGAAAGAAACCATCAAAATTCAAGCATGACCAAAAGGTTTGAGGATCCAAACAATTAAAAACCACGCTAAATCATGAGGAGGGGACCAAAATTTTAAGAAATTTGGGGAAAACAGTTGCACCTGCAACAATTGGCGACTACCTGGTGGACCTAGATCTCTGGACAATTTCCTCCTTAAGTAACAGACTGTTTAACAATAAAAACAATCATGTTGAATTCCTTTAGATATATGAATTTCTCAAATGGAAGATATATGTACTTTTAATCATTGAGGGTAGTCCAATTTAGGAACATGGAAACCAAGATTTCAAAGTCAAGATAACTCTTTCGAGGCCAAGAGTATGAGTTTCATTTTTACCTTTGTCTTCAAGTAGCTTCCAGCTTGGACCCCACGGGATCGTAACATCTGGTAAACATTTATATTCATTTGCTCCTCATTCCCATGCCATTTTGCACTCTTTTGTGCTTTTGGACTTTTGTCCTTTTTGAGTCCTCCTCGTGCCTTTCTTTTTGAATTTTTTCTTATTCAGGCTCCTCTATCCATAGTGTCCTTTTGTGTGAGAGATGTATTTAATTTTCATCTCACGGACGGAGAGGAACTTTTGGCGATTATATACTCATATGATTTAGTACTTTGTTTTGATACACATTGCTTTCTTAGGATTTTTTACTCTTCGTAGCCTTTTGGATTTCAATTCTTGGCATGGGATCATTTATATATAATATGTTGTTTACCCTGCTTCCTTTCCATGGGTCTTTAGCTGTCACCCCTTAGGACATCTTTTAAGTGTGAGATGGATGGAGCCCCGAAATAGTATTCTAGACCTTTTAATCTTGAGTTACTTTTACAGGGATTAAGCAGGACTTCAATGCGGGCATAGCCATTTAGGAAAACTGCTAAATCAGAAGAAATTCCATCACATGAAGCCAGGATACACAGTCTCATAATCAAGGATTAGTTAGTCCAGAATTCTAATGCTCTCCATGCAACCAAAACTTGCTTCTTTTATTGAAATCAAACAAAAATTTAAACTAAAACAAAACCAACACTCATGACTCAAAGACTCAAAAGACGACCAAGACAGATTATTTATATACAAGCTAGAAAAGCACAGATGAAACTTAGGAAAAATAAGGCTTGAGAACCACACCATTTACTGGTAAGTTCTCTTCCCACCCTTGCAGGTCTTGTAACTTATAAGTGGAAGGGCCAAGCTTTGCCGCAATCTAGAAAGGACCTACCCACAACTGCTGGATTTTCATGTGTTTCCCTTTCTCATCATGGGGGTGATCCCATTTGAGAACCAAATCTCCTACCTCAAAGTCTTTGGTTCCTGCCTTATGTTTATCGAACCATCTTTTTATCACCTCTTGATGTTTCTTAAAGCGCTCTCTGGCTTTAGATTGAGCTTCTTCTTCTTTCAGGAGATTATATATCCTTATTTGCAAAACTTCATCATCCGACCCTCTAGACTCTTGAGCTATTATGGAAGAAGGTAGAATGATATTGGGAGGAAGAATGGCTTCTTTACCGTACACAAGGGTATATGGAGACACTCATATCGAAGACTTGGGGGTGACTCTATCAGCCCAAAGGGAATTTGGTAGCGCTGAGTGCCAACTCCTATGGTTTTCTATTACAGTCTTCTTTAAAATTCTAATCAGATTTTTGTTAGAGGATTCAGCCAAGCCATTTCCTTGGGGATAGTAATTACCAGAATAATGCAATTTTATCCCTTTATCATGAGCGAAATTAGTTAATTTAATGGATGAAAAGTAAGTAGCATTATCAAAGACTAACGAAACTGGAACTCCAAACCTGGTCATGATATGATCTTGTAGGAAGCTGATGACTACGTCTTCATTTATTTTGTGCAACGGGACAACTTCGACCCAGCGAGTGAAATTATCAGTCACAGTAAAAATGTACTTGTGTTGTAGGGAGGAATTCGGTTTTATTTCTCCAATAATATCCAACCCCCATTGCTCGAACGGCTCTGTGATCATCACCGGCTTTAAGGGTACTGCTGCTTTAGGTTGTCTCCCACTACATCTTTGGCAAATATCGCACTTCCTGACATGTGCATGTGCATATTTGAAGAGCATCATCCAATAGTAACCGGCTCTGAGGATTTTGTGGGCTGTAGTATCTCCTGAATAATGTCCCCCAGTAGGCCCGTCATGCAAATCTGTCATGACTTTCTTTGCATCTTCTTTCTCTAAGCATCTAAGCAGAACTCCGTCATAATTTTTTCTAAATAATATTCCTTCAACAATTTTATAGGAAGCTGATTTAAGACGCAGCGCTCTTCTTTGATTAGAATTCCAATGTTCTGGCAACAGTCCTACCTGCAGGTAATGCATGAGGTCCCTATACCAAGAATCGGGGGCTGTGAACAAAGAACATACATCCATCAAATGTAATTCAGCCTCGTCTTCCCAGGCATGTTTGTCATTGTTCTCGTTTTCCGTCATCAGTTTGCACAACCCCTGCCCTTTGACTATAGAGGCTGGTTTGAACTCAAGGTCATACTCTTGAAGAGCCATTACCCAATTCCCCCTTCTTTCTCCCAACTCCTTCTGTACAAAAAGGGACCTTATAGCTGGGTATAGAACAATCACCTTGGTTCGATTTTTTAATATATAAGGCCTGAATTGTTTCATTGCTTTGAATACTGCGTAAGATTGTTTATCAATTGTTGGGTAATTTAATTCATCCCCTTGTAGACCAGTGCTCATGAAAGATATTGGGAATTCATCCCCCCCATCTTCCTTTTGGGTAAGCACAGCTGCTAGTGAATCATCGGATGCAAAGGTATACAGAATAAAATCTTTGTCAAAATCTGTGCTTTTTGGGGAGGGTGCATGTGCAACAGAAGTTTTAATTTTTCTGAATGCATTCTTCTCAATCTCAGTCCACTTGAATTGTGCATTTTGCTTCATCATTTGCTACAGAGGCTTGACAATCTGAGCGAAATCAGGCGCAAATCTTTGCACGAATTTAATTGTTCCCATAAATGATTGCATCCCTTTTTTATTATGGGGCAAGGGAATCTGTTCAATGGCCTTGATCCTTTCCGGGTCAATAGAAATTCCCTTCTTTGAAACTATGTGACCAAGCAGCTTACCCTTCGTAACAGCAAACACACATTTTTTGGGATTGAGTGAGATGCCATATTTTCGATAGCATTCAAAAATCTACCTTAGATGGAACGCATGTTCTCCTCTCTTCTTTGAGAATATTGTAATATCATCGAGGTATATCACCACACTACGTCCAATCAAACCATGGAAGGCTATGTCCATAGCCCTCTGGAATGTAGCTCCAGCGTTTACAAGCCCAAAGGGAATTCTTCTGTAAGCGAAGGTTCCCCATTTGGTCCTAAATTTTGTCTTCAACCTGTCTTCTTTAGCTACTAATACTTGATTGTAGCCCGACAATCTGTCTAGTAAAGAAAATATTTCAGATCTCGAGACCATTTGTAGTAGCTGCTCCATGGGTGGAACAGGATAGTTATCTTTGTCTGAAGCCCGGTTTAAATTCCTGAAATCCACGTAGAGCCTGATTTCTCCATATTTTTTCCTTACTGGCACCAAATTTGAGACCCACTTAGAGTGTCTAACCTTAGAAATGATTCTATCATCCAACAATTTCTTAACTTCACTCTGGATCAGCGGTTCCAATTTTGGATGCATTTTTCTTAAAGGTTGTTGATACGGCTTGACACCATCTTTGATGGGAATAAAATTCTTTATGATGCTGGTGTCATATGTCTTCAAATCTTCATATGTCTAGGCGAGAACATCTTTATATTGTTTAAACAGACTGACGAACTTATCTCTTTCTGCTGGTGAACAACATTTGCCAAGATTCACATATTTAGGATTCGTCTCAGCCCCTAAATTTATCAACTTGAACTGTAGGGATGAGCTGTGAGTCTTCACGTTGGTTGGTATTCTGAACTTTTCATTTAAATCGAACATTCTTTCTAACGTTCTGACTCCTTTAGGGATGAAATTATCATACTTCATCTCGGCTTGATGTTCTTCATCGTCTATAATTGCTCCTTTAAATACCTCATCATTTGTTAAGCATTCTATAATTTGTTGATCGTCATCGAATACTCGTAGGTTGGTGATCATATCAGGTACCGAGGGCCTGAAAAGTAATTCAACGGAGCATCGATTATTAGTAGGTACAAGCCTAGCGGCTGATGTGGCCAACAAGTCAGCTGCTGCATTTTTAAGTCTTGGAATTGAAACAATATTAAATGCGTTAAAACATTTGAGCAGATCCCATACCTCATTTTGATAAGCTTTCAGGTGAGGTGAAACACAATGTATTTGATTTTGGATCTATTTAACAATTATTTCAGAGTCTCCAAAAACTTTTAGATTACTTACCTTTAACTCAATTGCTTTCCTTAAACCCTGCACCAGCACTTCATACTCAGCCGTGTTATTTGTACACTCAAACTCTAATCTACATGAGAGAAACTGTTTATTATTCTTAGTTTCGATCAGAACATAGCTGGCCCCTGACCCTTCTAACGTCTTAGAGCCATCAAAAAACAATGTCCAAAAATCTCTAACTATTGTAGGCAAATCTACTCCTACTGCTAATTTTACTAGGTTACAATCGATTTCATCAGCCTGTGAAAATTGAAGGAGATCAGGCTGGGTGTCTGATGTGTTGTTGGCTTCTTCTGCTTGGTAATTTCCCGGTTCCAACTCAATAAAATAATTTCCCAACACAGAATCCACTGGTTCATTCTTCTCCTCCAGTTGAGTGACGTTGTATTTCATGTGAGTCTCCCGCAAAATTTTAATTTGATTCGGGATTCCTTTATATGGCAGCCACAGATGCGACCAATCTGAGGAAAAATAGCCATTTAGTTTGGCTGACCAATCTCTACTCAGAACAAGACCGTAAGAATCTGGTATATCGGCCACCACAATATTAATAACTTGGCACACTTTATCATTTGACGCCAGGCGGACTAGGACATCCTCCATCTCACCAATTACCTTTACGTCCGTCCTGTCCAACTAAACAACCCTCCATGTGGATGGCTTAGGCTGCCCATTTATCCTTTTACAGACTGATATTGGCATGACATTAACTGACGCCCCTGAATCTACCAGGCAATTATGTACATTATGATTAAAAATTTCGAAAGTGAGGAGGAAAGGTGGATGTTTGCTTTTAGACTTACCTCCAATGTTGGTTTCTCCAATTTCTTCTTCCTCTTCAGGCTGATTGTTAGTGGGGAGCCTCTCATCTGATGCTTCAAGCGCTTTCAATAATCTTTTTTTTTCCTGCGGCACTTTACACATTTCAAATAGCAAAATGTTTGCCTTTATCTTCTTTATGTCCTCCACTATGTCATAGTCCATCTGCGGTTCAATGGGATGCGGTTTATCAACATTCATCTTTTCTTCATTGGGCTTGGCCAGTATCATTATGCCTAGGATCTTGGCTGGTAATGGTGAATTCGTAAATTTTATCAGTTGCGGAATTATTTTGAAATTTCTTAACATTTTTCTGCAGCCTTTTGATCTTTGGGAGTATGAAACTGTATTCTTTAATCGACCCTTGGCTTCTTTTTGTTACATTGGTTTCCATGACATCCTTGTAACCCTGATTCTTTTCTTCTTCAGCATCAAATAACGAAACAGAATTCCACAAAACCATGGTTTCCTCTTCTTGTTCCTTTGTTGAAGTGGCACTCTCTTTTCTTTATTAATTTCCATCTTCTGTTAATTTAGAGTCCAACAGTTGATTCATAACCAACGTCACCGAGTTTATCCATTGTGGACAATTCTTTTCAGAGTGTGGTTGCTGATGTAAAGTGCAGAAATTGTCCATGCCTACCTCTGTTAAATTCATAGATGCAAAATTGTGTGGAGGAGGTTGGGGCTTATTGTTATCCTCTCTTTTCTTGTAATAGGGTTTGTATAACTTTTGAGTTTCCTTCTCTTTCTCCAAGTCTATGATATTTTTAGAAAGCTTCTGCATCATCTTTGCCATACTCTCAAAATCTGGTGATTTCTTTTCCTTAGGCTTAGTAAAAAATAAGGCTTTCTTTCCCACACCTTTCTCTCCTGACTATTCGGGATAATCTTCGATACTTTCTCTTTCAGCCTCCACTATTTCCACCTCTTCATAGGTTTCTGCCAAAGTAGGCTTGGCCCTTATTTTGGAAAACATGGCCAACTCAGGGCCTAAAGCTGAGGTATAATATTCAATCAGGACCTTGTCCGAAGGTTTGTCAGCTTCAGAAAAATTCTTGAGATATGCTGCAAATCTTTGAGTAAATCTATGCACCTTCTCCTTTCTCTCTTTCTTCAAGGCGCATAGTCCTTTCATGAGAGTTGCATGAGTCTTTTGAGTCGCATACTTACTTCTGAAAATTCTCTTGAAGGTATCCCAATCAGGGATAGAATTTGCAGGCAACCCAAAATACCATGATGCTGCAGCCCCTTTAAGGGTGTGTGCAAAAAGTCTGCAAACTACATCCTCATGCTCCCCCGCCCTTAACCCTTCTATGGCCAAGTAAAAAATTTGCAGGTGGTCATCTACTAGGATTTTCTCACTTGGATCAAATTTAGGCAACATCTTGTCAAAGGCTTGAGGTAGATCATGTAATGGAGGTGTTAGATTTAAAGGTGATCTGGCTCTCGAGGCAAGTGGTGGATTCGGTGGGTTTGGTGGTGGATTGGCGTTAATTCCTGCCATGATTGGGTGGAGAGTGAGGAGGTGAGAAAACAGGAGTGTGAGTAGGAGAATTGTGAGGAGTATCTGGGCCTTCTTGATTCAAAGGTAGTACAACTTCCTGTAAGGCTGTTTCCACAAGTTCTTCCCAATCCCCAACCAACACTGAGTCTTCCAATTTAGGACAATCCTTTCTTTTATATTCTCTTATGGGCAATTCAGGGATGATCGACAATCCTCCAATCTTCTTCACATATGCCCTGGTGTGTCTTTGAAGATTATTAACAACCTCATTGTCAATAGAAAACAAATGTTCTTTACTCCTTTCTTCTGGAATTGGGTTATGAAACCCACTGCTTTCAGAACTGTTACCGGTGGAATAATCTCGAGAAAACAGGTTTCCTCGGCCAGCCATGCACTGGCAGCCCTCCTTCTAGTGCCAAAAACTGTTAAGGCCTAGAAATTCGTAGGCAACAATAGCAAGGAATTCTCCCCAGTCAACGTTCCCAACTAGCCCGTGACTGTTTGGTATGGGGAATCCATCCGATATGCGGTTCGACTACCGTAGGTCAAGTAACAAAAACAAAGGCTTTACCAGTTGCGGCCCGGTCCACTATGTATTTTGTATTTTTGACTTAAGTATGGCATGCACGTGCCTAATTAATAATGCAGGGTGATAAAGATGCAAAGAGCAGTCACAATGTGATGTGCAGGTTCTTACCTCTCATCTTAGAACTCGCAAGGATCCAAATCATGTACGTGCAAGAAAATACAATACTAACTAAACTATATCTAGAGAGCTGGATATTAATTCATGAGTAATGCAATAATGTTCGTGTGTTATGGAAAATCACAGATATCTATTCTTATAACCAAACATACAGACACGAATAAAGGTATATATGATAAGATAGCTCATCAACAATTAAATTCCCATTACTCATAGTGGAAAAAAGACATCATAAAGGTACTAAAGAACATTCAGACAAGAACATAGGTTCAAGAAATTAGAACGCTCTTAAAACTAATGAGACACAGCTGAAAATGAAATAGTTCACATTCAACATTGCTCATTTAATCACATTGATATATTCCACATAGCACTTCCTCCAACAGGCAAAATTTGCAGTCTTTGGTTGTAAAACGAAAAAGTTCCTCTTACAAGCATTAAGTTACAAGATTTTTCCAGGGAAAAATCCCCCCGCGTCCCTTTTCACTTTCAAATATTTAAACAAAATAGTGGACCGCTTGGGTTCCCCCCAAACCGTCTGACTTTTCGGTTCTTCGAATGTTTGATATCCCTCTTTTCATCTTTTCTGCGCGTGCTCATGATCAGCTGAGTAACTGACGGACCTTTCAGAAAGCGAATTTTTTTTTGTCTTTTACTTTGCCTGTGCCCCTTTAGATCATGCCTCTTATCTATCCCTTTGCGTCGCGGAAATATGAAAAGTATTTTGGGTCTTCCTGCAGTTAATCAATGTGCATCATTCACCGGGATTTAATTCTAAAACAAAACACCAAATTAAACCAATTAAACGACTAGTCCACAAGAAACGGCCAGGTGCACCACTTGATCTGATAACTTTAACAAACGTTGACACCACTACCTCGTCCCCCTACAGGCTCGACAGACACCATCCACGACGGAAAATGGAAAACTCATCGGCGGCTAAAAATACTCACACTGGAAGGGTAAATTCATTCACCACCGCATGAGCGGGTCTTAAAATTGGCGGGCACTGCGCAACCCCTTAATCCTATCGGAGTCGTAAAAAGATAAGACCTAACATGCGGGCATTAAAGTTCTCAATCGAAAGTCAGAAGGATGTCTATATCGGAATATGAAATCCTTTCACAGACGCAATGGCGAAAGAGAAAAACTATGGACATGCGACTAACGTCGGAGAGCGGAGCGCTTTAGACTTCAGGTAGCTAGCTGGTTTGGGAGCCGCAACGGCGGAAACAAAAAGGTTACAGCCATGCGACCAGAAGGCCGACGTGCATCAGCGGACAAAGCGCTTTATACATCGGGTGCTTAGCTAGTTTGGGAGCCGCAACGGTGGAAGGAGAGGAGATAAGAACCTTCGATCGAACTGAAAGAAAAAATAAGTGCTAAGTGTTTGAAAACTCAAGAATTTAGCAAAGGTTAAAATTATTTAACCTCCGAGACAACAGTTTCACAAGAATAGAAGGTTTGATTCAGCAAATAGCCTCAAACCTTGCAACCCACAACAAATTTCAAACACCATCAACTTCCATAAACATAACGAGCGTTAATATTCATAAAGAAACCATCAAAATTCATGCATGAGCAAAAGGTTCGAGGATCCAAACAATTAAAAACCACGCTAAATCATGAGGAGGGGACCAAAATTTTAAGAAATTTGGGGAAAACAGTTGCAGCTACAACAGTAAGTATTGCAAAACTCGAATCTGCATCCAAATATCATACAGATTATTATTTTTGTTTTGTTTTGACAAAAGGCTTTAAAATTAATGACATCATGCAAATATGAAGGTCGATCGGTTCAAAGAATTTTCCAATGCGGATTACATGATGCTTGGCTTTGAACAGGGCTTTAACGCTACTGTTGAACACCGGAGAAGCTTGTCTGGGAATACTGCACGATCTTTTGCTGATCCATCTGGTGCCCAGGTATGTGAAAACTGTATAGTTTAATGATAATTTATTAATGCTCATGCAATGTGTTCCTTATAAATAAATTACCATAAATTATTTATTCCTTTTTGTGCATGAAAGTAATGATTTCGTTCATGTCGAGGATGTAGTACATGACCAACCAAACCAACATCATGCTTCTCATCTTGGTAATGAATTTATTAATGTTCTATTGTTTTTTATAGACCATTGCAGATGATGAACATTAATTCTAATTCTACACAATTCAACTACAGAGCATGTAGATACGAATCATAACACGGAACAAGTTGGGCCTATACGAGATAATGTTGAACATGTTGATGTGCCCATGGTAGGTAAAAACACACATTCATAATGTTCTTTTAAATGAATTACCTGTATTTATCAAAATATAAAGATATTAATGAAATATTTTGACATTATTGCAGAAATTCATCGCCCCTCGCCTGAAGTTCAACCTTCCAAGCATACTAGTAGGGATATCGATGATCAGATTCCCAAAGATCTGAATCTAACTAAATATTTAAAAAGAAGAAAAGTAAAAAGGAAGTGACTAAACAAATTTTGAGTAATTATTATTTATAAATAAAAAAACATTTAATGGTTTTTTCCTCTGTTTCATGAATGAATGTTTCAATGAATGCTTTACTGAATGGTTTACTGATTTTTTTTCTGCCATTGGCTAAATTAATGTTTTAATGAATGAGTTAATGAATGGTTTAATGAATGGTTTTTCAGCTGTTGAATGATTTAATCGTTTAATTAATGATTTAATGAAAGCATCTTTCAACTATTGAGTGAAATAATTTGCAGTAGATGCATCGTTATTTGCATTGTAGATGCATTGTTATTTGGATTGTGAAATAGTGAAATAAATTGTTATTTGCAAGTATATGCATTGGGTTTGGGGATTTCAGAGTGATGTGAGGGGGGGAAGGGGCCATAAGAGCTTCCACCTTCATGTTGGAGCAGGGTCCTGCAGCTACAGAAGAAGCTGCTAGTTTTGGCGGAATGATAAGCTTTGGCGGAAAGAAGTTAAGGCAGAGCTACGACACCGTAGCACGTTTCCAGCTGGAGAGCAGAGCCGGAAACCGTAACTTTTTGAGATGAGAAAGTCAAAGAAAGGAAACAGTACCTGAGCGTCCGAGAAGGGAGAGCTCACCCACTGCATTGAAGGCAGCGGAGGAAGACAGGAGGGCTCAACGACCCTCATAAAGAAGAAGGAGCAACGAGGCTCAAGCATTGAAGGCGAAGGACAGAAAATAGAGAAGTGGTGCATAGTACCCATGGTCAGTGCTGGGAAGCATGGAAGACTGCAGAGAGTTGTGGTGTGACGGGAAGTGGCTACCTCAAGGACAGAGAGGACTGACTGTCACTAATTAGGGTTTGGGTTACTGTTGGGACAGGCCCACAGTGTTGTAAAAGTAGGACCTTTGGGCTGCTTATAAAAGAATGTAATTTTGTATTGTAAAGGGTTAGTTAGTTAGCTAGTTGGTTGGATAGACAGTTAGACAGTCGTGAATGAAATAGGCAACAAGGATAAGTAGATTGTTGTAAAAGCCGAGCTCTGGTTCTGGTCTTAGCCGTAGCAATCTTACTGAAACCAGTAGCTGGCTTGTAGAGCATGCATGTAACGATCCGCAGGGATCAACTGAGAGGGACGAGTATATTGTAAGAGAGAAATATAGAGAGAAGAGAGATCTAAGAGAGAAGATCTTGAGCTGCATATGCGGTGCAGCAGAACTGTGTTTTACCTTCCCCTTGAGCTATAATAGAAAACACAGTTCTGTGGACGTAACTTCCATCCTGGAGGTGAACCACGTTAAAATCTGTGTTATGCAACTGATTTATGTGTTATGTTTACTTATGCATTGCGCAGTTATTTTATGGACTTCTTTGCAGTTTAATGGATGAATGTATTAACCAGTTCACCACAGCACAGAAGGATAATCATAAGTTAAAAGCCTTTGGCATGTTGTATGTGTTTCATTTATGTTTGCGTAAACAGCTACTGGTTGCAGTATTGAATAGCTTTGTATGTTAAGTCTTGCACGTCGACACGAGCAATGCTAAGTGCACTAAACCGTGGAGGTAGGATATCACAAAGAGGTGATATCGCATCGGCAGAGAAGCTGCAGTGCGCGATACCGCAAGTTGAGGACTTCGCGTTGAGCAGGAGCTGCGTGTTGCGCGGTGCGCGACGATGCGGTAAGGCTAGAAATGTCACAAGTCAGGGAAAGTGCACATCATAGAGAAGGACCGCACAGTGGTGGAAAGAAACATCTCACGGCTAGAGGAGCTGTGCGACGACGGGATCGCGCGACGCGAGCAGGAGGTCGCGTGACACACAGACGCAGGAAGGAGGTCTCATGGCTAGGAGAGCTGCGCACCACCAGTAGGATTGCCTCGGAACCTGGTCCAAGACACTTGAGTCCTTGGCCAACCCATTAGATTCACTTCAGGTGAGACTTTAGGCCACCTTGCGGTCTGTCGCCGAAAGGGCCAGTGAGCTAGGGGTGTTGTTGGTTGATTATAGTAAACCCGGGTCTGCCCATGCAATCAACAAATGGTTCCGTTGACAGTTTGAACAACTAGGAGTTAATGTTCTATTGGCATCCTACCAGAGAAGAGTTTCACCAGTGGCTGGATTCAGACTTAAGGGAGTTTA
>LPNX010670053.1:233305-252442 GCA_001517045.1 Pseudotsuga menziesii | reverse complement strand
AGCTGAACGATACTTCTTCAGAGGATATCGTGGTAAGTACCTAAGATCTCTAAACTTGTCCCTTAAGATGTTGCTATATGAAAAAGGAACAATGGATCTAGTTTTAGATGAATAAGTAAAGATAGTGATGTCACAAGAGTTTGAAAGTGATTTTGATGACATTGGATGAACCCGTAGTGGAAAGAAGTATAAAGTAGATTTTAGCTCTCCTGTATTTGAAGACAGTTCAGAAAATATTAGACAACAGAGCCCTAGCACCACAGAAGAACCAGAGGGGGGTATCCCTTACCACCCCTATACTCCACAGAAACAGACAGGAACTCAGAATAACCCCGTAGGTACTCCATCTAGTAGCTCACAGCCAGTACCTACTCCCGCTACAACACCTTCACCTACACCGCTGAGTGGTAGTAGCCCAGTCAGTTAGAACCCACCACAGAGGAATAGAATGGGAGATGACATGAAGCTACCTATTTTTAAAGGTACAGGAGCAGAAGACCCGAAACAGCATTGGTTCCTATGTGAAGCCATGTGTACCATTAAAACAATCAACGATGATAACCTTAAACTTGTACAGTTGGTCACCACACTCAGAGATAGAGCCTTGACATGGTACATAAAGTATACTACATTACCCAAGACACTTGCCCAGGTTAAGAACGCCATGATTAAAGAGTTTAAGAAACCTAAGTCTGAGTCTCAGTGCATTACAGAGCTTAAGGATATTAAGCAGCTACCATCAGAGTCAGTATGGGACTTTGACCAGAAATTCAAAGCTCTTATAGACCAAGTAAGTTTCGAGTTTGCGCCGGAGAAGCATAAGGAATGGTTTATTGCAGCGCTGCTCCCTCATATCAGAATGCCACTAATGCAGCAGAAACTCACTACTCAAGATGAAGCGCTGGAGATGGCAATGAAACTAGAGGCTTCACCTTTAGCAGAAACCAGTACAGGCATGACAACTCTACAGACCCAGTTGGCCAACCTCACGTTACAGATACATGAACTTAAAAAAGGGAAAGAGGTTATGCAAGACATATGGTGCATAAAGTGTAGAGCATAGGGCCATACCAAAGACAACTGTCTAGTCTTTGCAGAATATTTAGCGTCAGGGGCCCCTAACCCCTTACCACAAACACAAGGGTCAGGGTGTGAAATATGTAAAACACAAGGACATCCACCTCAGTAATGCCCTTTGCTTCAGAAGTATGTACAGACACCTAAAAACCTATATTGTATCTTTTGTAAATCCGTCGGGCATGATCAACAGGACTTTCGAGCTTATGATCTCATGTCAGAGAGAAAACATGATGTGTACAGAGTCCAAGCAGACACACAGGGTCCAGCAACAGGACCACAGCCGGATCAGGCTTACGGAGGCCGTGCAAGAGGATTCAGAGGACGAGGCCGTGGAGGAGGATCCACATGTGGAGAAGGATTTGGCCGAGGAGGAGGTTTTGGCCAAGTTCGTGGACCAGTCACTTGTTATAATTGTGGAATTGTAGGACACTATGCTAGGGACTGTCAGAACGCCACTACTACATGTAACTATTGCAAATATTATGATCATACTATAGAAGAGTGTCATATCTTGATAGCTAAGATCAGAGACCCTAAACCAGCCGCACACTAGAACATCCAACTTATCATTGCTGAGCAGGCAGAACCAGAACCAAGAGTCAATATTGTGACTAGGAGCGGTGCTTCCACCAGTGGCACATCGCAGGAGACCGGAAAGAACACAAGTCAGGGGTGGGTGCGCAGAGCTCCTAGTAAAGAAACAACACTTGACCTACAGTAGAATAAAGATACCTTTCATGAAGCCAAGGCTTCCTTTGATGAATCTACACTATCAGGACCGCAGGTACTGCCATCTAGGAGCGTACCGCAGCAAACACCTTGTGGCGATAGCCCTGAGCAGGCACAGCAGGCTACCACATCGGGAAGATGTGACGAGGATGAATCGACATGAAGTGTAAAATCCTTCTTGCATAGCTGCTTGAAACTCCTGAGAAATGACAAAGCTGTCGGTGAGCTATAGCGCATGATAGATCAGTGTCAGCAACCCTCTCTCTCGGGCAGTGCACACTACGTTGTCCATAATATTACAAGACATACAAGGACAGGAAGAGAGATGAAATTCACAGCGCAGATTGGTGAGTTTGAAATGGATGAGGTTGTCTTAGATCTAGGATTAGAGGTGAATGTTCTAACTAAGCAGACATGTGAACAGATGGGTAGTCCTCAATTATCCCTATCACCTATCCACCTGAGATTAGCTAATCAGTAGTGAGTATCACCATTGGGTCGACTACCGCAGGTGCCAGTTGATATTGACGGAGTTCATACTTTTGTGGACTTCGAGGTTATAGAAATCATTGGCGACAGTCGACCATATCCAGCACTATTAAGTATTGATTGGGCAATTGGTAGCAAAGCTGTCATTGACCTAAAGAAAAGACAAATGACCTTTGAGGATGCGCAGATCCAGGTCATCGCACCATTGGATCCTTACCAAGGTCCTAGATATATTGAACCTATTCGAGCTGAGGAAGAGGCACATAACATGGAGAGTCTCTACCAGATGACTGCGAACCAGAATGACTACATCAATCCAATGGAAGAAGGGAACATTAGTTGGTGATGTGACAGTTCATGCACATCGGATTCTGATGTTGGCCTAGAAAACTGGCAGAACAGACTTTACGAAGTTTCAGCACGCAGATGTGTGTTTATCAATAAAACACTACGATGGATTGGCGCAGAGATCACTGATACTCCATCATATCATGCTCTAATGAATATCCAGGATTTTTTTGAACAATTTGAGCAACAAATTCCTCATGAACAGAGGATCACAGCTATGGACCTTGTAGTTCGAGCTACACCTGCAAGATGGTGGTATGTGCATAAAGAGAATATCGCATCATGGGATAATATAAAAAGACTGATGGCGATCAGATTTTCTGACGACAGAGATTATGTCCAGAAAAAGTACACAGGATTAACTGACCCCAGGGTACACATTTAGACATGTGAACAGAACTGGTCGGACATTCCATAGGATGCATGGGTTCACAGATTCATTCACACATTGGACACAGTTCCAAGGAATTGGTATACAGAGACTGAGCTGCGCAAGGGAACGACCACATGGTCACTTATGATAGATAGCTTCCTACTCACCTTTGCATTTGAGTCAGAACATCCAAGTGTTGCTCAGGCCCTAGACATAATCAAGACAAAGATTTTTGAGGATCGCACCATCTCAGTACCAGTCCAACCTGAGTGGACTATCCAACTAGAAGAGGCGTTGGAATGCTATAATTTTGCATCAGAATCAGAGGAGGCGGATGAGGATCCTCACAACACCAACATTCCAGAATCAAAAGGGACTCACGATGTGGAGGGACCACAGTTAGAGATTCCAGCAATCATCGAGCCCATCAAGATTAAAAAGATCAATATTGGCACAGATGCAGAACCTAAGTTTGCCTCTATTGGAGACTACTGGAACGACGAAACAGTCGGACAGATTGCAGATCTGCTACATGACTATCAGGACCTATTTCCCACCAAGTTCACAGAGATGAAGGGAATAGTTGGAGACCTGGGAGTCATGAGGATACCATTAAAGGAGGATGCTAGACCAGTTAAGCAGCGCCCATATAGATTGAATCTGCGCTACAAAGAAAAAGTAAAGGACGAAATTGATAAAATGCCAGCAGCAGGAATCATTGAGCCAGTAGAGGAAAGTGAATGGGTTAGCCCTATGGTAGTGCAAGAGAAGAAAACAAAAGGGGACATCAGGATCTGTGTTGATCTGCGAAAACTCAACGATGCATCACTTCATGATCCATTTCCAACATTGTTCACTGATGAAGTATTAGACAACGTGGGAGGACAGGAGGTCTACTCCTTCACCAATGGGTTTTCAGGCTACCATCAGATCAGAATACATCCAGAAGATCGAGCCAAGACCACCTTTGCAACAAAATGGGGCTCGTTCCAGTATACGGTAATGCCCTTTGGTCTTAAGAATGCACCAGCTATATTTTCTAGAGTAGCAGTTGTTGTCTTCAAAGAATACATCCATAAGTTCTTAGAAGTATATTTTGATGACTGGACTGTATTTGGGTTAATCGATAAGCACATAGGAGATCTAAGACTGATGTTAGAGAAATGTAGGCAGTACCAAATTTCTCTAAACTTGAAGAAATGTATATTTTGTGCACCATTTGGTATTTTGTTGGGCCACATTGTTTGCAGACAAGGATTGATGGTAGACCCCACCAAGATCGCTATCATTGTAAACCTTCCAGAACCTAACTCAGTCAAGCAACTGAGGACAGTACTTGGTCATACCGGGTATTATAGAAAGTTCATCAAGGGCTACGCAAAGATTACAGCGCCGATGGAGAAATTGCTCAAGAAGGATGTAAAATTCCTATGGAATGAGGAATGCCAGCAGAGTCTCGACATACTTAAGGAGAAGATGGTTACAGCACCCATCCTAGTATTTTCAGACTGGACTAAGCCTTTCCATGTACATGTGGATGCATCCGGCATCGCATTAGGAGTCGTCTTGACCCAGCCAGGAGAAGGGGATCTTGACCATCCCATCGCATATTCCAGCAGAAAGATATCAACAGCGGAAAAGAACTACACCACAACAGAAAGGGAGGGCTTACCTATGGTATACGCGCTGCAGAAGTTTAGGCACTATCTATTGGGCACCTCGTTTAAAATGTTTACTGACCATTCCGCATTGAAGTACCTAGTCAATAAACCAGTGTTAGGGGGGAGAATCTGCAGATGGTTACACCTCTTCCAGGAGTATGATTTTGAAATCATTGTGAAACCAGGAAGACTGAATGCAGGACCGGATCATCTGTCGCGGTTAGACTCAGGAGAAGAGCCCAGTAACCTAGAAGACAATATACCAGATGCGCCATTGTTTTCCATACAGATCGCAGATGAGTACTATGCTGACATTATTCAATTCCTCACCATAGGAGTAGCACCTCACGAGTTTACTAAGTAGCAAAAGAAGCAGTTGGTTGTTAAAGCAGTAGACTTCACCCTCATTGTAGGACACCTATACAAGTTAGGTGCAGATGAAGTTCTGCGCAGATGCGTGGTGCCGCACGAAAAATACGCCATTATCAAAGAGGCTCATTCAGGAACCGCAGGAGGACATTTCGCAGGAAAACCAACTGCGCAGAAAATCCTGGAGGCGGGATTATGGTGGCCTACATTGCACAAAGACACCAAGGACTTTTACAAATGCTGCAATATCTGCCAAAGGGTAGGAAAACCCTCGTGAAACGATGAAATGCCACTGCGACCGCAGGTCACGTTGCACGCATTTGACAAATGGGCTATAGATTTTGTGGGTCCTATCAACCCACCAGGAAAGCACACTGGTGCGAGATATATTATCACTGGAACAGAGTACCTCACCAGATGGGCAGAGGCCAAAGCAGTAAGAAATTGTGATGCTGCTACAGCTGCACAGTTCCTTTTTTAAAACATCATCAGCAGGTTTGGATGCCCAGTAATTTTGAGTGACCAAGGTACACATTTCTTGAACAGTACGATTGAGGCATTAACAGAAGAATTCCAGATCCAGCACCATAAGAGCACTCCCTACCACCCGCAGGCTAATGGTACAGTGGAGGCCTTCAATAAGATTTTAGAAAATGCTCTTACTAAGGTCTGCAATAGCCAGAGGAATGATTGGGACCTCAGAGTTAACGCTGTCTTATGGGCATACAGGACCACATGTAAGAAACTTACGGGACACACACCTTTCAGCTTAGTATATGGACAGGAGGCTCTTATGCCTATGGAGTATATTCTTCCCAGTTTAAGAATCGCTCAGATTACTGGGATGAATGATACAGACACAGTCGAAGCAAGGCTAGCACAGCTGCTTGCCTTAGAAGAAGACAGGTTCATCGCTGGATTCCATCAGAAAGTGTAGAAGGCCCGAGAAAAAGCTTGGCATGAAAGACAAATTAAGAATAAGACTTTCCAGACCGGAGACCTGGTGCTCCTCTATGACAGCAAATTCATCAAGTTCCCAGGGAATTTTAAGACACATTGGCTAGGGCCATATCAGATACAGCAAGTCACAGAGGGAGGTGCCGTTCAGCTCAGCCAGCTGAACGGGGAGCTTTTTCCCACATGGATTAATGGCAGTAGGATTAAGTCCTATAGTGATAACCACCCCACCTCTTAACCAGCCACGATGATGCAGATGTCCAGTGTAGTTGAAAAGAGGCATCGCACCAGGAATGAGTCTACACCGGTAAAAAAAAAAAAAAAATTCTAAGAATGAGGAATGAGGAGTCGAAAAAAAATAAAAAAAAATAAAAAATAAAAATAATTTTTGACACTGTTTGTTCACGCAGGTGATGCGGAGTTGCATCGCAGTAGTAAGATGTTTCCCCCTGCCACGTACTCAGTTTGCAACCGACAGTGGGCTAGTCAAGTCACTTTCTGACAGGTAGTTAATGAAGAAATGACCGGTACCCCCTACCGTAGATTTGGAAACAGTATAATAAATTTTTCCAGATGTGGTAAATCTCTGAGGAGACTGGCGCCTGTACACACATGGCTCGAGGAAAATTCTATCAAGATTTTAGCATTAATTGAGGATCGGATGGTGGGTCTGGTCCTATCCGAGCAATTAATATGACCGGCACACCCAGTATAGACGACCGTTATGTCCAGGATTGTCGTATTTGACATAAAAGCAGAAAGTATTCAATTGGGACAGTTACGCTTGCAGAAAAACCGAGTGCTGGAGAATAAGTGTTAAGCATTCCCTGTGTCGAGCTAAGTTGTTACAGAGTGTTGTGATTCTCAGAAGTTGCAGCCATTGCACGTCCGCCATTTTATGCTGAGTGGGTCCTGTCTGACGACGAGCCTCTGAAAAACATTTTGAGAAGATTTCAGCGTCACAGCCTTGCAGGAGCTATGGCGTCACCATCTACAGCTAACCCGCCGAGCTTGTCCCGAACCAGAGAACCACCAAAGACAAGAAGCCATTCCCAGCTCATGGAGGAATCCGGTTCCGAGCAGGAAGATGAAGTTCGTAGTGCAATGGACTACCTCATACCATGAGTTGAAGGTGCTCCAGATATCAGACTTTCCAAGAGCGGTAAGCTTCCTGTGCCCATACCGCCAATAGATTCTCGAGTAAAGGAAAATGGTGATTTAGTAGGATATGCTGGTGTTGTCAAGTTTATTGATTACAACCTGGGGGACAGTAAGACGTACCTTCATTTCAAGTCAGATGCATATCTTGTGCTTGAGAATAATCCAAGGACAGGTAGAGAAGAATTCGTCCCCATGCCACATGTCCAGATTCTTGAGCGATCAGGTCTGCTCAATGTGTTGAAACTTCCCCATTTTGGACGTAGCGCAGAGGTTAATGCTGTGGTGCGTGTCCTCCTCTTGTGTGTACATGGAAGCTATCTCTGGCTAGGTCACAAAATTGACCTCAATGTCAACTTGATACACCATGTTACTGGCCTGTCTAAGACTGGTAAAGATCCCGAGATACAGATAACAGGAAAGACCAAGGACTCCAAACTGCCAGCAGCATTAGTTAAAAAGTATCAGCTACAACGAGGAGGCAGGGCTTATGATATCATGAGTTTACAGAATGATACACTATGATTTATAGCCAGTCTACTTTCAGGCAGATTGCTTACCAAGGTCCAACCAAAGGAAGTCACAAGATCGGTGATCAATCTGGCCATACAAGTTACCAAAGGAGAGCAGTTCAATTGGTCGTTATTTTTATTAAACATGTTTCAGGAATATTGTTTGGCAGCCCAAGATCAAGCCAACCACCCTTTCCACTTCTCGTGGCTACTCATACTATGTGCATTCGTCGCATGGAAGGAACCTCCCAACAGCCAGTTTCCACAGATCCCAGGAGGAGCGCCCAGGGGTGTGCGCTATGCCAGTTTATGGGACACCAGCAGTCAAGCAAGGAAACAGGTTAACACGATAGTATTTTATGAATACTATTTGATGTTGAATAACCTTATCCAACATTAACCAAGGATCAGTACAGAGGCTATGGACGCATATGATAACCGGCTTAATTTTATGGCGGACAGCCATAGAATCTACCTAAGGCCTAAAAGGACTAAAAGGGACGACTGGGCTCCTGGCTGGTTCAGAATGACAATACAGGACGTTGAGAATGTCATCAAAGTCTTTGATGACCAATGGCGACAAGAATACGAAGATACCACACCACTACCAATGGAGACCGACCAGACAGACCCACCGGAAAGGGGCGAAGAAAAATTGGACACCCAGGCACAAGGAACAACAGAAGTGCCACCACCACGTGACAAGAGAAAATACCTACCGGAAGATCAGCAGAGACACCTATGACAAAGACTAGAAGCCAAGGGACCACAGAAACACAGCAGAGAAAGAAGCAGAAAACCTCAAAGCCAACCCTAAACACAGCATTCACAGACGATGACTATGAACTCATCGCAACAAGGACGTGTGATACATTGAAGGACTCACTTGACACGATGAAGGAAGCGCAGGAAAAGAGCCAAATCACAGTAGAAAAACAACTTCTAGACTTAAGAATGATTACAGAAAAAACTGCCATGAGGTACATTCCACCCGACAAGACAAACACTGGAGAGACTTCGGCACCACCGATGTCCTGCGAAGAGAGCTTAGCAATGGATCGCCTCAACACCGTGTTGATTCCACCAGTGAGTATCCGATTCCCTGCGACAATGAAGGACCCCCCAGTTCAATTGGGGCAATCCATTGAGGTTAACCTTGCGGAATTCCACATTGACCAATTATACATGATCCAGCAGCAGCTAACCGCAGAGCTCAAGGGAAGAGAGATCGCGACTTACAAGCAGAACACGCAGCTGAAGAAGCAGAATGCAGCACTTGCTACCACCTATCAAAAAGTGGTAGATGAGTTGGAAACATATCAGGACAGAGACCAGGAACTCTCTTAGGCACTACAGAGTATTGCCTTGGAGCTACCCAAATGCAACATTGAGTTCGCATTACCTACCCCCCAAAAGCTAAGGAGAGTAGCAGACAGAGCAAAGGCTCTGGAAGAAACTGTGGTTAGAATGGACGAAGAGGTGGCCAGGTTGAAGGCAGAACACAAAGTACAGATCACCGAGATTGAAGCTCATCTACGAGACACTGCTAAGGTAGAACAAAAAGAGCGAGTCGAAGCCTTTCTACTCACTTCTGCGCAGGTGAAATCTCGCATTGAAGAAGCAGTGTCGATACTCAAGGAAGAAACAGACACATGGGCCGAGTTAGATGAGTTGCCAGAGAGGGAAGCAATCCAACAAAATATTCAGCGGGTAGAGGCTACTGCAACGGCCATGAAAGAAGAAATTAAGAGCTTAGCCGCTATCCAGAAGATGAGGAAAACAAAGGAGATGAACCAACTGCAGCAGGAAGCGCAGTGGCTAAGAACACAGGAGGTCCACATTAGCGACCTACTTCAACCCTATCAGGAGCATATCACTGAGCTGGTCGACGCAGCTGAGCAGAAAATGAAGGAATTCACCACTATAAGAGAAGAAATCGATCAGACAGATGACTCCAAAGTTGACCAAGCCCTGATTGACTCGGAAAGAGAACGTGTCGAGGTAATGAAGAACGAAGTCGAAGGACTTCGGCAGAAGTTGCAGAAGACTTCGCAGGAGGCGAAGGAGAAGCTACATCAGGAAAATCTACAGCAGGAGAATCCCGTTCCAGGTGGCTCGAGGATGAGCCACAAGTAAGTGTTATGGGACTGTTGGAGCAGGGTCCCGTAGCTACAGAAGAAGATGCTAGTTTTGGCGGAATGATAAGCTTTGGCGGAAAGAAGTTAAGGCAGAGCTACGACGCCGTAGCACGTTTCCAGCTGGAGAGCAGAACCGGAAACCGTGACTTTTTGAGATGCGAAAGTCAAATAAAGGCAACGCTACCTGAGCGGCCGAGAAGGGAGAGCTCACCCACTGCATTGAATGCAGTGGCGGAAGATAGGAGGGCTCAATGACCCTCATAAAGAAGAAGGAGCAACGAGGCTCAAGCATTGAAGGTGAAGGACAGAAAACAGAGAAGCGGTGCATAGTACCCATGGTCAGTGCTGGGAAGCATGGAAGACTGCAGATAGCTGTGGTGTGACGGGAAGTGGCTACCTCAAGGACAGAGAGGACCGACTATCACTAATTAGGGTTTGGGTTACTGTTGGGACAGGCCCACAGTGTTGTAAAAGCAGGACCTTCGGGCTGCTTATAAAAGAATGTAATTTTGTATTGTAAAGGGTTAGTTAGTTAGCTAGTTGGTTGGATAGACAGTTAGACAGTCGTGAATGAAATAGGCAACAAGGATAAGTAGACTGTTGTAAAAGCTGAGCACTGGTTCTGGTCTTAGCCGTAGCAATCTTACTGAAACCAGTAGATGGCTTGTAGAGCATGCATGTAACGATCCGCAGGGATCAACTGAGAGGGAAGAGTATATTGTAAGAGAGCAATATAGAGAGAAGAGATATCTAAGAGAGAAGATCTTGAGCTGCATATGCGGTGCAGCAGAACTGTGTTTTACCTTCCCCTTGAGCTATAATAGAAAACACAGTTCTGTGGACGTAACTTCCATCCTGGAGGTGAACCACGTTAAAATCTGTGTTATGCGACTGATTTATGTGTTATGTTTACTTATGCATTGCGCAGTTATTTTATGGACTTCTTTGCAGTTTAATGGATGAATGTATTAACCAGTTCACCACAGCACAGAAGGATAATCATAAGTTAAAAGCCTTTGGCATGTTGTATGTGTTTCATTTATGTTTGCGTAAATAGCTACTGGTTGCAGTATTGAATAGCTTTGTATGTTAAGTCTTGCATGTCGACACAAGCAACGCTAAGTGTGCTAAACCGCGGAGGTAGGATATCACAGAGAGGTGATATCGCATCGGCAGAGAAGCTGCGGTGTGCGATACCGCAGGTTGAGGACTTCGCGTTGAGCAGGAGCTGCGTGTCGCGCGGTGTGCGACGATGCGGTAAGGATGGAAATATCGCAAGTCAGGGAAAGTGCGCATCATAGAGAAGGACCACACGGTGGTGGAAAGAAACATCTCACGGCTAGAGGAGCTGCGCGACAACGGGATCGCGCGACGCGAACAGGAGGTCACGCGACACACAGATGCAGGATGGAGGTCTCGTGGCTAGGAGAGTTGCGCACCACCAGTAGGATTTCCTCGGAACCTGGTCCAAGACACTTGAGTCCTTGGCTAACCCATTAGATTCACTTCGGGTGAGACTTCAGGCCGCCTTGCGGTCTGTCGCCGAAAGGGCCAGTGAGCTAGGGGTGTTGTTGGTTGATTATAGTAAACCCGGGTCTGCCCATGCAATCAACACTTCACATGGTTGGTCCTGTTTAGTAGAGAATATTAAATTATTCTTGAAACAGAGAGGAGCTCAATGAATGGTAAGGAAGAATACATTAAAAAACATCTATTTCTATAATTTTAGTGTATAATTTTCACTAATGTTATTTGAATCCTCCATTGGAACTTGTTACAGATAGCGTTGAGAAACATTTCCATAGTTAAGAGGCAAGAAATGGCTTTTTGATTAGATCGATGGCCTTATATACATAGTATTTTTGGTTATCCATGTTTATCAGGTGATATATTCTTAACAATTAATTTAGTTGAATAGTTGAATAGTATTGTAATTTACATTGTAATAGAATTGTATTTATCTAGATTGGTTTTGTTATTTTCATAAACAAACATAAATTTATTTGATGGGTCCTAACATGAAATTATTGCAACAGGACAAAAAATGAAGTATGTTGATTGATGTTTTGAAAGTTAAAGCATAAGAAGATAGTGTGAAGATCCACAAATCAAGGTATAATTATGTTTTATTTTGTTTGATTGAGCTATGATTTGGGTATTTATGCATGTGCACACACATACATTTAGTTGATGATGATGATTACCATACATTGAGGTGAACTTTGTTCTATCTGATTTAAAAAATTACCTTAAATATTTTGATTTATCATAATAATTGCCCCCTTGGTAATACTTTACCAATTCCATATAGCTAGGACAACAAAATTAAATGTAGGCATTTCATTACAAGAAATATGATAGGCATTTGAGTTTGATGGGAATATCAAAGGTCTAAAGACAGGAAAAGATAGATAGACTTGTGAGGAAAATGGTATCCTAAGCATTGTTTCCCTATTATTCCACATGAGTATATTGTTATCTGCCCCAGTTTATCTTTCTCTAGTAGTTTTGTAATCTGTTTCTTAATAGCACATATCTTGTTCAACTTTCATGTTTGATTGTGTAGTGGAAAACCTATGTTTATATTTGTGCTTATCCTTGTATATTGTGAGTTGGGCATGGTACACATTGGTATTTTCAGTTTCCATTATAACTTTTCACCCCAACATCACTGTGCACTTTATCACTCATAATTTCTAATTTGTTACAAAGTCTTCTTTGTGCAAATATTTTATTAGGCATTTATATATTTTTGTATTACTCCCAGTTTATCATTGAGTTTAAAGTGGTCACTTCGAGCAAACATCTTAACTCTGGAATACAAAAGAAGAATGACTGCATTGATAATTATGGTAACAAAGTATCGAGATCTGCTTGAAAAAATAAAGATCTATTTGCTACTTTATTTCTGGAAAGCATTGTTTGAATGCTTAAGTTATAAAATCTATTTATTTTTGTTCTTTTCAGGCAATATTCTAGAGGTATCTGTTACGGAGAGAAATTCCTATGGCTTGGGGTACCACAACAGACAGCTTGACTCCAGAAATCAATCCTTTCCAATATGTAATAGAAATCAAATATCTAACACTAAAGGATCAGATCTCATACCTTATTTTGGACGGTTGAAGTAGATCCCCGTTGATCTTTCCAACTTCAGCTTGAATTGATGAATCACTTCCTCAACAACAAGTAAACAAGACAAGAATACTATATATATTGGTGTTAGATCTATTCTAGCATATATAATCAACAATGTATAAGCATTGGAAATCATCCATGGATAAAATATTCATTCAAACCTACATTATTGGACAGGAAAAGATATTTCTATTAATATAAAATCAGAGATTACAATGGATACAACCTCTGTCGACACGTCTGCAAATCGAAGAAACATAATCCCCCACTTGGGCCTCCACCACCTCAATCCTCCATCTCTCGATAGAAAGCTCACAAGCAAAAGGCAAGCTTGGGAAGAACACAAAAGTGCTCCAAGGGACAAAGGGATGCAGACTCAAGCACAAGTTCCAGCAACAATGGACTATAGTTTCTTTGTTCTCAAATCTCTTTAATGCCTTCAATGTACCAAAGAGTTCCTTATATATCTTTTCAAATGGGTAATGAAAGGTCGAATCCGAGTGATCTCAAGGAATATGGAAGGCCAGGAGTCAAGTGAGTCGGATCCATGTCAAGGAAAACTCCAAAAGGATTTAGATTTTGCACACATCCCAATGTACGCAGTTTAAAGGGTCAAACCCGCGTATATACGCGATTAGGGGTTTAAAGGTCATGTATATGGATTTTCACATATTTGTAGGGATGGTCTAGGAAACATCAAAGGACAGAAAATGGTCCAAGGGGTCTAAGGAGTCTGTAGAGGGACAGGGAAAGGCCATACAAGTGTGATTTACCTGGTGTGGTAAAATCAACTATGACAGTATCCATGGCCTGAAAAAGAGTATCAATCATTTTCACTGATTTACAATGATAGATCACTAGATTTGGTATGATATATTTTCGCTAAAGGCAACATTTTCACATTTGTTGGAAACAGTTTCAAGGTTCTTTCCCAAAGAAAATATGTCTTTTATTGAAGAAATCCATGATTTGCAGCCATGACTTTTGGTGGTGTTGACCCTAATAACTTCAAGGGTAAGCATAAATATGCTTTTGTTACTCGAAACGGTTACTGGAAGGTATGTAATAGAATCATGTTAGTTTTCCAGGTTTAAGATTGACTGTATTTAAGGATAAACACATGCATACCATGTTCTTTGTATGAGTCATAGTTACTAGTGGGTATGTCATGGGATTAATATACTCTAATAAATCAAATTTGCTATTTACTTCAGTTTGACATGGGATACTTCCTCATTGATGATCAATCAACAGGTCACCATACAGTCCATCTTATTCAATTGGGCACATGATTGCTTCTTAAGGAATCTTATGAAAATATTGATGGCATTTTATGAACATTCTATTGCAGGTTTCTGTGCTAGAGGTTGTGTTTCTATTGCAGATTATGGAACTTCTTTGCTAGCTGGTCCATCGTTAAAGCATGCATACCTTTGATCTTTTGTAAATTTCTTGTATAAGTTAGTGGTGTTATCTAGGTCTGTGCATGATATGCTATTGCATAGGGGTGTGGCACATCTGATGCCTGTATGCTATTGCACTGTGTGATCATTGTACTATTGCAATGCGTGATTTCCATGCATGATGAATATTTAAAATTATATGCATCTACCATTCTAGATGAAAATTTTGAAGGATAAATGGAGTAATATGAAGAAGAGTAATTATTGAAGCATATACATACATGGATGAATTAATTATGTCTATCTTGTTCCCAATCTTCCTCTTTGGAGGAAAACTGCTTGGAATATCATGTGTAATGTCAACATATCCTTCTAGCATTCTACTCAATTATACTAATACTTCGTTCATAGTGTCACATTTTTCAACATTATTGGACTTTATGCCCTCTAAGAATCTTATTTGCACCATTTCATAATAGTCCTTGGTATCCTTTATTGCATTTATGAAGTTCTTTGTAAATAACAGAACTTATCTCTGGCCCTTATCTTTAATTGACAACTAAATTATTTTTCTATCCTTTATAATGTCCTAAGTTCTTCTCAAGTGATTTATATCTCCATTGGGCATCCACAAACTACTTATATTTTACATTTTATTCCTTTGGTTGACTTGGACTTGAGCATGCATTTTATTTATATGTTTGACAAAATGATTATATATCATCACTCATAAGGAAATGTTGAGTGAAAATCTATCATATCTAAAACACTAATTAGATTATTTTGATGCATAAAATTCAATGATCCCCGGCAGAGTGTGTGCTCTAGAATGAAAAGGATATATAGAAGCATACCATACTGATATGTCGTAAGATTTGTTAGGTAAATAACTGTAAATGAAAAGGATATAGATTATTTACATATTTATTGGAATAATCTCCACCATTATCTGTGTGAAGGATATTGATCCCCTTATCAGATGGTTTCTCTACAAGAGCTTTAAAATATTGAAGAAAAGCAAACACATCAGATTTGTGTTTTAAGAAGTATACCCCTACGTATATAGAGATGTAATCAATGAAGGTTAGTACCAGGCCTAGAAATTGACATCCCATAGAACATTTTTTCACATTTTAGATGTATTTGACAGCTCTTTAAAAAATTAAAATGTCATAGATGACGGGCATATAAAAATTCAAACTGTAGATTTGACATTTACTAGTTTATATCTCCCGTCATAAATATTAATAATGGCTCTATATGCAGGTTCTCTTCATTCAAACCATAGATCTCAAGTTACAGCGTTCTTGTTCAGGTTAGCATTTCTCTGAGTTTCTATTTTCTTTATGTATGATGATGTCTAAGGATGAAGGTATTTATGTATATGACCATTGTTCTTCTATTTCCATGTACAGAAATGGAACAGTATATAGGGATCCGGAAAGTGGTCGTAATAAGGGAAACGATCTAGTTGCTTCAGATTTTATGACTATCTCTGATCCTTATGTGGTGGTCAGCCTGGGTAACCAAGTGCGTGCCATTTCTCACTTTGTTTTTGCTTCAATTTTGAACATTTTGCATATTTTTATGGTGTAAAAGCTAGGCTGGAATGGGGTTTGCAATTTTACGAATCGTGGAAAGGGAAAATAAAAAAACACTAAGAATATAGGCTGGGTTGGGGTTTGCACTTTAAATTCTATTCTACACTGATTTATTTTAAATTTATTAACCTGGGAAAGGGGTAAAAAAACCCAGGTTGGGGTTTACAATTTAAATTCAATTTTACAGTGATTTATTTTAAATTTATTAACCAGGGAAAGGGGTAAAAACACCTAGAATGCCATTTATTTTAAGTTATAATAGGGAAATAAGTAAAAACACCTAGAATGACAATTTTTAATTGTAGGCTACTTGCAGCATGCCATTTTTTTCTCATCGTGAGCACTACAATCCACAGGCTTATTATTGAAACTGTTGGTTTGATTCTTGTCCCAGGGGCTATGATTCTACCGATGGGTTATTGGTCGGGGATATGATTTTTTCCATGAATTTTGTTGTGGTTTCTCTCTTATATACAATGGGTAGGAATTTAATAACTTGCTAGATACTTTTCTATCTCTTTTAATAACTTGTTGGATACTAGCTAGATTTAAAATACCAAAGTTTATAGTAGCACTTACTTTTTACCCAATTAATTTAGTTGACAATCATGAATTTAAAGTAAATGTAATGTGAAAGGATTGAAAAATCCAAGACCGCCATTAAATTTCCATTTGATAGGCCTAATAGATTTGAATTTCCAGGCTTGGTTAGTACGTATATTTATTTATTCATAGATAGGTGAGGAAACGGACCAGTAATGTCACCGGGCTTAAGAAGTGATCTGGCTCTCTTAGCCTTTCCTTTCTCAAATCTCTCTTCAAGGTGCCTACCAAGAGTATATATTGGACAAACTCCATCTAAGAAGGATATAGGTGGAAACCCCACTATCCCATCTTGTTTGATTAATTGATGAAATTAACGTAAGTTAATATGCCCAAACATATCATGCCATAACTTACTAACATCATTATAATGCATTAACAAAGCTAAAGTAGGAGTTTTAAGCAAAAGCTTTGCAAAAACATACAATTTATTTTTGTGATCAACTTTTCTAAGTGAAATCTTTCAATTTTGTTTTTGTTAAATCTACCAACATGCGTCGCTTTTCTGATGGTGTTCTGATGATTGTGTCAAACATATGACACATAAAGGTGATGCTCAACCGATACTTTGTATTAACCTTTCGACGGCAGTGTCATGACTCTGACACTTCAGCTCATCGGACAACCGACGCTTCAAGTGTCAGTGGGCATCGAAAATCCGACGGATTCTGGATGAAAAACTGACAGCATTGCCATGACTCCGATGCTTCTACCCATCGGAAGGATGACCCTTCAAGTGTCGGTATGTGTCATATTTCCAACGGTTTATGCAAATTTTGATTGACACTTTGAATGAGAAAACTATCGAATAGGAGACGCCATGGTGTGTCAGATCTTTGACCCACTTTGGTAGCATGTCGAATATCCGACGTTATGCCACCGACAGAAAAAAAAAGTGTATGTGTCAAAGATGCGATAGCGAAGTGTCAAATTTCAGAAATCCAAGGTGTCGAATTTTGGGTTGAAATTCGGTTGTGACCCATCAGCAATTTGTGTATGACAACCTACTCATGGGACACCCCTCAGTCTAGGAAGCCAGAACCCTCAAGCACATCCTCACCACCTTTTCCAAAGCCTCTGGTATGACTGACAATCAAGAAAGATCAGAAATATTTTTCTTCAACGCTCCCATCCCAGCCTAGAGAAACATAGCCCACATTATGAGTTTCAAAACAGCCACTCTCCCCTCAAAATATCTTGGTTCCCCACTCACAGACTGATCCCTCAAGAACTCCTCATGGAGAGATATAATAACTAAGATGGAACTTCACTTGTCTCGCTACACTCTCCGCTCTCTCAAAATTGTTGGTCACCTAGTTCTTATCAAGTCCATTATCCAGGCCATGCCCCTATACTTATTTTCAGTTTTAGCTGCTCCAAAATGGGTCCCCAAAGCCATCTGCTTGCCCCAACGCACTTTCCTCTAGAATGGAGATAAAAACTCCCATGATTGGGATCTTTTCAAGTGGGATAATGTCTGTGTTTCCAAATCAAATGGTGGGCTCGGGTTGAGGCATCCAATGCAAAGTAATGAAACCCTCAGTACAAAAATATGGTGGAACTAGGTCAACAAAAATCATAGCTAGTGGGCTCAACTATGGAATAAAAAATATGCAACAAACTGGCCCACTCAACATCTTGTTAGTTTCTCTGAGAACATTAAAGGCTCTCTTATATGGAATGATTCCAACTCAAAGAGACCCATAATACAAAAGCATTGTTTTTGGAAAATTCATACCGAAACCTTGGCAAACTTTTGGACTGACTCCTGGAACCAACTTCCCTCGCTAGAAGCCGCTTTCGATCTTCAAGACATACTCGACACTTTTTCCATTCCCTTGCATGATAAAGTCTATTTCTTTTGTGACTAAAATGGATAGGAGGACTTTAGAGAATGGATCACTAGAGACAGGTGTCATTCACAGTAGCAACCTATTTTAACCAAAGATCTCTCGAAGGAGCTTCAGCACTGCTGCATTAGATGCAGACCTGGAAATGACATCCTCCGCTAGGGACACAAACCAAAATTCATGTTCTCCACCAAAGAAGCTTATCAACTCATCAACACTCCCAATGAGCCTTCATATCCTTGTTGGACTAAGATCTGGGACATCAAAACTTGGCCCAAGGCCACCACCTTTCTCTGGATGGTCCTTCACCGATGTATTCTCACTTGGGAAAATCTAATCAGAATGGGTTTCATTGGTCCCTTGAAGTTCCCATTATGAAAATCACATGAGAAAAATATGGAACACATTTTAAACCAGTGCCATTTTGCACTATACCTCTGGACCAACATATCTAGTATATGTAAAAGAATAGACATATTTCCTGGAAGTCTTACCAATAGCATCAAAAATTGTCACAAACATCCTTTTCAAAACCCCATTCTTAATGGAATCTGGAAGCTTATCTTAGGATTTATTATCTGAGGTATATGTAAATAAGTAAATCTCAGGATTTTTTAAGGCAAATTCAATTCAGTGGAAACCATCTGGATCCAGTTTCAACAACGCATCAGGGACACCACTCTGCTCTCTAGCTGGAAAGAATCTGATCTTCAAGCCCATCCCCAGGA
>LPNX010670053.1:190545-233287 GCA_001517045.1 Pseudotsuga menziesii | reverse complement strand
CCCCCCCCCCCCCCCACCCCTCTTCTCCAATATCCTGGTATGTTCCTCCCCCAGGCTTCTTCAAGCTAAATTTTGACAGGGCTTCCAAAGGTGATCCTCGCCTGGCTGGTTTTGGTGGCATCTTCATAACTGAAACAGGGCAGATCATTCAATTATTCTATGGGAAACTTTGGCTTGAAAGAAATAATGTGGTTGAGTTCAATGGCCTCCTTCAGGGTGTCAGAATATCCTCCACCCATGACCTTTTCCTGTTGATTGTTGAGGGGGGATTCTAAACCAATCCTTAATCTAGCCATCAAAATCCAAAATGCGTCATGTAGCTCTAAAATCTCATCTAGATGGATACTGGACTACGATATTCAACAACTTCTCAGATCCTAGCCCAACCTTTGGCTATTAACTTCCATCATGTTAAAAGAGAGGTCGATTCCATGGCAGATAAGATGGCAAGTTGGGGTGTTCTATATCCCACTTTATTTTACCATTGCACCCTAGATGACATTCTGGATGCTCAACTAAGGAAGGAGTGTGAGCTCATTGCTTCCAAATATCTTTCCTGGGATTCGGGTGTTAGTCATGTCAATATGGACATGGGGGATGCTGACAGGGCCATCCCCCCCTCGCATGACCTCACCTTCAACCTCATCAATGCGGGCCTTTACTCTAGCTAAGGACATGGCCACATCCAACCATGTAGATGGGGCTCTACCATCATTTCACAATGTCATCAAATCAATTCTCCATCCTCATCCAAAGCATCATTCATTATGTACGTCATCAAGTTCTAGGCTGGTGCATTTGCTCCTGAAGCTCTTGCTTCACCACCTTGCTCTGCGCTCAGTCGTCATCTCCCCACTTCACCACCTATTCTCTGGTTTGCTCAGCATTTTGGCCTTTCTGCCATGCCCAGGAGATAATGTAGTGTCTCTCTTAGAGTTTGTTAGGGTTGAGGAGTTCAAGCGGAACGCCATATCCCTCTCTCTACTCAGGCCAGCCGAAATGATTCCGACCTGGAAATTCTTGAAGAAGTGCAGAGGATTGTCAACGACTGGGAGGACAAATTTTCTAGGGCTTTCAATGCGGCCAGAAGAACCTTGGAGAGAAGATGAGAGTATTGGATTTTCAATAATTTTCTCATTCGACTTGTCCTTCATTTTAACCCACTAGTTCCTCCCCCCTATGAGCTTCCATCTTGACTCCCACCATTGTTTCCCCAAGAAGTTTCACCTTAACCATCTGCTCCTCCAAGATCCTCTATTTCCTTGGCCACCACTCTAGCCCCTCCATCCTCCACCATTCCTCCATCTCATTGCCTCCCCTTCACTCTCACGACTTGCAAGTTCTCGTCCAACCATATCGTGGAAAAAAAAATTGCTCCTCTCCCCACTAAGCAGCCTCTTGTAGGTACAATGGAAGAAGGAAATCCCACCAGCGACAAGGATATCGTTACATCCAGTGATGATACAAAGGCCAAGCCAAGCGGTTCGACATAGCTAGATTCACCAAGATATAGCTACCCCATTATGGAGGAACCCTACCACAAACCTTGAACAAGTTTCATCATGGCTATGTATCTTTCTTCAGTTACAGGTGGCTCTGCATGCCATTACCAGGTTTTTTTTATTATCATTATGTTAACTTGTTTTCTCATAGTCTGATTTCTCCAAGAACAAGGGATATTTTTGTATATGTCTATCTTGGTGTCCTATTTTCCCTCCTAGAGGGAGGGTTTTGGTTTTGTGGACCTGTTTTCCCTATCAGAGGGAGGGACCAGTTTCATTTTGAACCTCTATGTCTACTAATCCTGAGTAGGACTACATATTTTTCTTGTAAACTCCTATGTATCATTATTTTCCTTTTTTTTAATAGAATAGAAACTTACAAAAAAAATAATGTTATGGCCATAGCACACAACCTTTGACTAATTTACTCACTACCAAGTGAGATTTCTTTAGCTCTAAAGAAAATGAATTTTCCCATACCTTCCAAGCCATTAAATGACGTGATCAAATCCATTTCTAACTCCTCCTAAAAATACATTGATATGTTAAAATGGTGGTTACAACTTTAACATATTGATCTCCTATCATACTAACAACATATATTAGTTAGTATACAGGTTGGGATATATCCACATTAGAAATATATTTATATTTAACCCATTGATCCTTTCTACGATGTAAGTTATAAATATCCTTGACAAGCAATAGAATAGAGGCTAGAAACGCTTACGCAATAATTAAAATAAGAATATAAGAAACTAGGACTCCCTAGTGCCATCCCCATACCATATTCTATCATAAGGTTTAGCCCAAGGGGGTATTTCTATGAGTCTAACAAGTAACAATATTATATTATACCTAGGATTATAGGCTCATGTTGTGGTTATACATACAATAAATTTCTAGGTCCATCTAGATATAAGATGTTATAGATTCATGAATAGTCTCTTTTTTCATCTTTTTTGGTTTTTACGTTTTTGAAAAAAAAAGGAGTAACAAAGGGGCCGATTTCATCTTGTGGAGACCGTATTCTTCATTTGTTGGCTGAGTTTGGACTTTGTGAGCTATGACATCGTCTGGAGAGGACACAATATTGTTTGTGTGGACAATTTATAGTTCCACATCTACAGTGATCCACACTATTCATCTGGGACAATATAAAGGGTTTTTACAGCCAAAAAAGGAAGTTGCAATCGATATTGACACCTACAGGAATCTACTATAGCCTTGTTGGGTAATCTCATTGTAGTCTTTCTTCTTGTTACAACTGTACATAATTTTTATGGGTAGTGAAGAAGGGAATTGTAGCATAATAACGAGAAGAAGATGATTTGGGTTTTTTTGAGGAGCTGACAGGGTAGGGCCGACACCAAAGAAAAATTGAGACACCAAAGCTCACTTCCATAAATCATTGTGCATGCCCAGGAAGCTACAAGTTAGAGTTAAAGTAATTTCATATTTGCTTGTACACCTTAGAACTGTTGTTACAGTCATTGTAAACTCAAATTTATATGAATATGATATTTAGGGTTTATTTTCCTTGTTATTTATGCAAAGCAGTCTCTATTGCATTTACTGTCCATTGTTAGCGCTACAAAAATAAAGATCTGAATATTATAGTCAATATACACATATGATGGTGCTAATTTTCATACATACTTCAAAATCCTTAAAATACGAAACAAAATCTCTATGTTAAACATATTTTTGCACTATCTAACCTTATTCCATAGCGAAATTATAGGTTTCTACACATTCCCTTCCGCAGCATAATTTTTTCCAGAAGGCGGGAATATGAATTCGGCTTTTTGACTTTTGACACTTCCGAAAAGAGAGTTTCTGCACAATGCTTCTTCCCTGCCATCGATCTCAATCGTTGATATATCAATTTTGTGGCTAGCCTGAGTGTTCATACAAATTACTTTTTCATGCAGTGAAATGGATTTCTGATCATCTGATCAGTCTCCCCACCAAATCAATGGTGGATTCCAAAAATTATTAAGCGCATTCCAAATAATATCGCGCACACTAAAAGTTTTTAAAAGCTTGCAACTTCTCTTGGCGATATCACTATAAACCGTCGATCTTCCCCACAATCGATCCCCACTCTATGATCTTATTTTATTTGAGTGACTAGTTAAGGTTTAACCCTCTACAAAGCTTCACTTAATTGATCACTGACAGGATCATTTCTTCTCTGCAATTTGGCAAATATGGAAATCCAAAGCCAAAGAGTTTATATACAGGGTTATATGGAGTGAATGCAGGATTAATTCATACTTCTACAGAACTATATGAAGACATGAAATCCATCAAAACCACACGTAGATTCTAATCCTCTATTCTTTATTCAATTCACTGAAAATTCAAATAGACACAAAGAATTCTACTTGTTCACTCCTCGCTCACTCTTTTTTGCACCTCTCATTCCTCCATTCATGCTATGTGGAATTTATCTCCCTATCAAGCTCTATGAGCTAATCAAAGATTCTTTGAGCTATCCTCAAACCTTTATGGCCTATCCTAAACTCTGTGAGCTAACCTAAGCTTCTGCGATCCAACAAGCTCTTAAAGCTAACTAAGCTGCTAAGAAAATAACTCGAACTGATTTAAATACAAGAGGATTATGTTTCTAGATCAT
This sequence comes from Pseudotsuga menziesii, assembly GCA_001517045.1. Lineage (NCBI taxonomy): Eukaryota > Viridiplantae > Streptophyta > Pinopsida > Pinales > Pinaceae > Pseudotsuga > Pseudotsuga menziesii. Next base: position 229,144 of record LPNX010670053.1, on the reverse strand, counting down.
ATAATAATGGATTACAGTCCTTATAGATCTATGCTAACCCTATGACTCACAACTAACTCAATCCTAACTATTACATGTGGAAAAGGATCTAGATTCCTTATCCATTTTATTCATCTTTCACAAAACAAGGAAAATTACAAATGTACGAGACCCTAGGTCTCTTAAGATATCCATTGACCTTGTGAAGTCATGAATGACTTCTCCCTCTTGAAGTCATGAATGACTTCGCTCCTGCATGAACATATCACCAGTACATTGAATACAAAAACCAACTAAGACTATTTGGCATAGCTCAGTGGTATTTTTGACAAGTGTTTTTACGAAATCCATTAACCAAATTACATAAGAAAATAAGCCAAAAAAATCAGCAGGATCTGATGGGGGTCATTACATATTACTATTGAAAGCATATCCCCCTTGTATAAAAATCAAACCCTCTCACTTCTTTTAGATAAATATTGTTCATTGGTCACTGTCTCATCATGTTGAGTGGAGATGAGAATTGTGTTAATGCATAGAGGAACCATGTACCACTCTCATTTTTGTACTCAATGGTTACTTGTGTTTTTCCATCAGGCCTCAACCAGAAGTAGGTTCCATTCTATCTGAACACTGTGATATTTTCTCCCAGTTTGGTAGCCATCACGTGGGTGAGAGGAATCAACTTAGGGGTTTCATTAGTTGCATAACTAGTCCAATAAAGGGTATAGACCCATGTACAGGACCTCACACAGATGGCCATTCATACTAACAGATCACAACCTAGTCAAGCAGGACACAATTATGCTGCCAACAAATTTACACACCCTCGCGACACACTTAGTAACCCAAAGTACTTCATGGTACCTTCATACACAGGCTTGGGAACCTTAACAGTCCTCAAGGCACATTCAGCTAGCCACAATAGTCCTAGCAAGCTTAAGACATGTCACAATAGCCCTTAGCAGGCTCAAAACAATTCATGGTTTTTTCTAGAAAGCATTAGCAGAATTTACACATATGAAAATGACGCAAACAGGAAACACAAACTGAATATGAGCACTGTGATGAATCTCAGAAACTCAGGAAAAAAACCTTTCATTAACAATTCTGAGAAAGTTTACAGAGCTACAATCCAAGCACAGAGGCTTTAATAATGAAATTCAAACCCTTCCTCCTCCATAGAGGTTACATTTATAGTGCAATTTACGCCCAAGACGTATCTCAAAAGAGGGCATCAAAATTAGTTACATTGCGGGAATAAAACCCAAAAGTACATCCTAAATCCTAACAAACTCCGATGTGGCATATGTGTCGTTCCCACAAAACATTTCGGGAAGGCACGCTGTGCCTCTCTTGACCAATCAAAAATGGAAATCTCGACATCTGGGGATTTTTGGCTCGCTTGATGAAAACGACAACTCCAAGCATATTTTTAATAGAATATGGTTGACTCAGCTACTGGCGAGCCTTCCAAGGTAATGATTTCTCACTCTATGTATATCTTTCCATTGTTGATCTATAGGGGTGGCTATCGCAAACATCTCCTTTAGGATAACATCCAGGTCAATCAAGGGGTTATGTCCAAAAGTAGGGAGATCTGATTTGACAGTCATGAATGTTTCTAGCAGCTCAAAGTCCTTGCTGAGTTTATCGATGATTACCTATCCCTGTATCCCACCATTCATACCCTCAAACTTTGCATGGTTTAGTCTTTCCTCTTGCAATAGCTCAAAATATTTTCTCTGAGCGATCAGGTTCCCCTTTGGACCCCAAAACTCAGACAACCCTTTCTGAAACAGGGGATGGAAGAATTTGTTGAACTTTTCTACCCCTTGCTAAATAACATTAATCCTAGTAAGTTCATTCTGCAACATGTTGTGCTTTGTGGCTAACCTCCATGATGCCACCAGAACTGATATCCTGTCAGTAATCCCCAGGGAAATTAGTTCTTCCCCAGTTTCTAAGTTCCGAACAACAATCACCTTCTAGGCCTCCTCCCTAGGACTTTGTGCTAGACTTTCCTACAGAGATTTACATCTTCTCCTTGCATCCATAGAAGCCTGTTTATGCTCATCCACCATGAACAAATGCTTTTTTAATGAGGGAATCTCCTTTATCACTACATCCCAGAGCAAATGTTTAGCCCCTTGCAGGGGAATTCGACCTATGACCCTTTCCTCAAACCTTGTTACTCTCTCTTTCAGTGTCCCGATCTCTTCAGCAGAGTCTTCACTTTCCTTAGCGGTGATCTTGTCCTTGAACTCTTAATTGGACTCCTTCAATTGAGTGATTTCCAGGTCCTTCAGGGACATTTTAGACACATCTTTGATCGCCAGAGCAATGGGTGATCTCATTAAAGGAAATTTGGGGTCTAAAATGGGCCTTATAAGAAAACACACCAACAATAAGTTCTTGTGAATTGTAATTCAAGAACCAATAGAATTCCAATAAAATGAGTCAACCATAATGGCTGAATTGATATATTTGTCATAAAAAAACTTCTTTTTTTGTTCATATTTTCGACATATCTCCTTGTGTTTTTACTAAAATTTCAATGAGGAGAGCTCGTTGGATGAAAATTTTGATTTCGTATCCAAAAAGTATCCACATTGCATACTTTTGACAGACTCCGCTACCCTGAAAACAAGAAATATTTAGAAAAATGTGATGATGGCATCATCATCATGTTTTTCTAGGTATTTCTTGTTTTTGGGGTGGTGGGGTCAATCAAAAGTATGCAGTGTGGGTACTCGTTGGATGTGAAATCAAATTCCGCATCCAACGAGCTCTCTTGATCAAAATTTGATTAAAAATATAGGGAGATATGTCGAAACTACGAACATAAAAAGTAGTTTTTTTCTTTTTTCCTCCAAAATTAATAAATATTATTTTATTATTTTAACTATTATTTTATTATTTTCCTTAGGGAGCCCATTTTAGACCTCAAAATTCCTCTAATGTGTCCTCAGGGGTGCTATAGTCATTTAATTCATCAATTCTCTTCTGCATCTTTTGATTCTCTTCTTCCCATGTGCGCTTGTCAACCTCCAGCATAGCAAGGCAGCCTTTCAGATCCAAAACTTCATGCTTCAATGCCTCAAACTCCCCTTCTAACTACATGGTATGAGGAGGTAGCTAGCTGTATTTCATAGGTATGTTTCTTTTCTTTTTGTAATCTTGTATCTTGGCTAATGACTTAGTTGGTAAAATAGGCTGCTCTATTTCCACTGGCTACTTAGATGCAAGGAGCTACTATAAAGCATTCTGTTTTGTTAGGCCTACCACTTGGTCCATCAAGATTTTCACCTGCAGGTTCCATGCCTTGTTTGTTTCCTTTTCCTGCTTCAGTTGGGTCTCCATTTTAACCACCATTGTTGGGACTTGAGATGGGCTAACGTCTCCTTATTCAGATCAACATAGATGAGATCGCTAAATTCCTTATGGAACACACTCTTATCTCGGATTGAGAACTGATCCATATTTAACTCGACCTCTGAAACTCCTTCCTCCTTAGTGATGGATAGGTTCATGGATTTTGTTGTAATATTCCTAGAAGTAGTAAAAGAGAATTTTCTTCCTGATAGCTAGCTTATCTCCTTTGACTACTTATGAGTCTCAACCTTGGATTGCTCTTTGATCTTCCCATAGGTGATCAACATTTTCTTTTCAGTCTTAAATTTCCCTTCAACAGCAGAGGAAAAAGAATACTTATGATAATTGAGTAGAGACCCCTCACTCCCTTTTTTCATTAATTGTGTTGTTCTTTGGGGCTTTTTCTCTGAGTGTGTAGTGGCTAGATTTACAACCACTATTTGTTACACGATCACCATCTGATTTGCAACATTTCCCCTGGTAGGGTTTACTAAATTAAGCTCCTCTTCTATCGCTAATTTGAGGGAATCAAATTCAAAATTAAACTCCTACTCTAGGTTGATTACGTCCTCCTCTACGTCTATCCTAGACTTCTTGCTAGGGGTTTGTTCATCACATTCCATATCTTCCACCTTTGACCAAGACCTTGTTCTACAACCATCATCGTTTAGGGGAAATTGAGTAGTTAGGACCGTACCTTGCACTTCTTTAGGATCCTGAATTTTTTCTACAGGAGTCCAATAAAAATCATAGGAAAGACAATTTTCCTCCTAGGAAAAGTCGAGGGTCATGGAGTGAATAAAGGATGACCTCTGTACCTTGACCCTCCTATGGGAAATGATCCCCTTAGGAATGTAATTTTGTGCATGAGTCACCTGAAACTTCATGGCCTTAAAAAATTTCTCTACCATTGTTAACGTTGATGGCTTCTTCACAACAAAGGGCCTGAAATTAATAGGGTATTTGAGCCAAGAGTCCTTCCTATGCGCAGTAAAATGCTCCTCATTAGCAGAAATCCTCTACCTAATCATTTTTAGTGTGAATATTAAGGGATTTAGGTAAACTTGTAGCATGAAAAGGGCAGTCAAAAAACCATATGCCCTGATAAATGAATACTTCAGCATCAGTAACCAATCTCCAATACTATCTTACTATAAGGAATCCTTCATGCCTTCTGATATCCTCTTCTCTTTAGTGTCAAATAATCTGCATATGCTGAGGACAATTCTGTCAATGAATAGGGTGTAAGACCATTCCTGGAACTTCTGGATAGATCGGCACCATTATTTTAACACCTCTGGGTCCATAACCTCAAGGGTCTACCGGATGGAACTTACAATGATGGAAAATAGATACACCTGGTATCTAAATTTCTTATCCAAATCAAAATTCCCAAGCTAAGAATCGATTTCTCTGGCCAAGAAGTCATCAAACTTAATTCATGCTTCATATTGACTAAGGTAAAGGAGAATGCCTAGCATTACTTCAGAGACCATGCTATCGCTATCAATACCTAGGATTTGACTCAAGAGGGAGATGGTTGTATGAAAATCTTTATGAACAATTTGAAGGAGAGTGGGGTGATAAGGGTCTGTAAGGGAACTGGGGTGTTCAAAATGTCCTGGAACAATTAATTCTTGGATTCTAGATAGGATTTCTCGAACACCTGCAAAACCACTGATTCAGTGAAGGGAATCAGGGCTAGACATTGGGCTTCGGAGAGACCCAAGGAATCCCTGATAGATTCCGGTGTAATTTTTCAAATTACATGGGAGTGGGTATCATCTAAGATGGCCTTCCCAGTGGGGGAATAATTGGAGGATACCCTTTGGACACTATCTGGGAAATTGGGAAAATTTTCTAATGTGAACCCTATTAAGGATGACTTTAAATTTACAAACAGTTTCGACTGGTCGTCGGAAGGTGACAACAAAGCGTTCTGGGCATCAATGACACTGGACAATAGAAAACAAGGATCATAAGCATCGTAAAGTCAATCACAGAAAATATCCTCGGACGGGTGAATTATTTTTATAGAAGAGGCCATGGAGGAACTATCGAAAGGGTTGATAAACGATGAACGAGTACCTAGTGGTGACGGTAGACACTTATGGAGGTTGTAGTTGTATCCAAATTACTTGTGCTTGGAGGACGTTGGATTTGCAAGGTGGTGGGACTATTAATGGACTGTTAATGTCAAGCTAATTAGCCTTATAAACCATCGCGCTCCCTAAAAGTGACCTTTGTACCTCCAATCTTCGAGTGCAATATCCAATGGGGAGGGGCCCACCATATTTCAAAATTTGTTTTCTATCTTAAGAGTTATATTAATAGGTTAAAATCTTAAATATATTGGCTTTAATATAAAACCAAAATATTATGTAATTGATGTTTGGATTTGGTTATTATAAGGTGGAATCTTGTATGGTGTAATATATGGTTGTCATGTGCTGGTAAAGGCTATTTTGGAAAGAATATGGGTGTAATACATGAATATTCCTAACCGTATATTGGAAGGAATTTGAGAGGCCAACTCTAGAGAGCCAATTCAAGAAATTGGGTTGGTTTTATTTTCAAATGGCCAAAAAAGGGATTCGACAGATTTGAAAATGAGGTATACTTTTTATATTTGATTCTTCAATATGATATTTTATAACATATATATTCATTGTAATTTGTTTTTTTTTCTTACATGATGTGAAAATTATTTCTATGTAGGATGTCAAAGGAATATCAAGTCGAGGTTGAAGAATTCATAGATTTTGCAAAAATGAATTCAAAGGATAATAACACCACAAGACTCCCTTATAAATAATGTTGCAATGTTGCAATATTGACGTTTGAGGAAGTACAAGGCCACTTGATGATTCATGGTACAATAAGTTCATATAAAACTTGGTTTTTTCCATGGAGAGAGAGTTCCTACTCGGGACTATCTATTTGACAAGAGCAAGAAATTTCACACAACAGAGATGCATGATTTTCCTCGAGAAATTACACATGGTGATCAACACATAGTCGGACATCAATATGATAATAATAATGATGAGTTTGCAACATTTCTTACAAATGATACTGAAGTTCTTGAGAATGACGATCATAACGAGGCAACCATGGTTGATGATCATATGGTTGAAATGGTGAATGATGCTTATCAATATTATAATGAAACTCCATATGTGAATTGTGAAAATGACCAAGTAGAATCAATGGAAGAAAAAAATGATATCAATCAATATCTAAAGTTAATTGAAGATGCCAAGGAAACATTGTATCCAAGTTGCACTAGTATCACTAAGATATCTAACACTGTGAAATTGTACAACCTTAAAGTGAGAAATGGATGGTCTGATGCAAGTTTCACCCAGTTGTTGAAGTTGCAAAGAGAAATTCTTCCAACGAGAAATACACTTCCAGAATATACATATGATGCAAAAGTTTGATTAAATCATTGGGGTTGGACTATGAAATGATACATGCATTCCATAATGATTGCATTTTATATTGGGGTAAATATGAAAAAATAAATGAATGCCCAACATCTGGTGAATCAAGATGGAAGGTTGATGCTCATTCTGAAAAGGTGCGTATAGGTGTCCCGACCAAAGTGTTGAGGTATTTCCCTATAGTGTCAGGGTTGAAAAGAATGTACAGGTATGATTTTTAAATCTTATAATTCCATTATAACATACACCTTCATGTACTACCAACCTACTAAAAAATCATCTTCTCTAATCTACTAAGTATTGCAATGTATATATGATTCTTTATGTTTTTGTTACAGCTCTACATATATTTCACAGAAAATGAGGTGGAATCATGAGAATGCAAGTAAGGATAGAATAATGTGCCACCCAGTGGATAGCCCAGAATGGAAACATTAGAGGAAATTTCAACTCAAAATGGGCCTTTTAACTTTAACTCAAATTCCATGTCATCGTGTGTTAGCCAATGAAATTGATTTAAATTTGAAATACCGTATAGGTCTTAAACATTTTTTTAATATAAATTTGGGGATAGGTATCATAAAAAAAACCTACTTTTTTTGTTTGTATTTTCGACATATCTCCCCGTGTTTTTACTCAAATTTTGATCGGGAGAGCTCATTGGATGCGGAAATAAATTCTGCATCGAACGAGTACCCACTCAGCATTCTTTTGATGGACCCCGCTGCCCCAAAAATAATACATACCTAAAAAATGTGATGATGACATCATCATCATGTTTTTCAGGTATTTCTTATTTTTGGGGTAGCGGGGTCCATCAAAAGTATGTCGAGTGGGTACTCGTTGGATGCGGAATTTAATTCTGCATCCAATGAGCTCTCCCGATCAAAATTTGAGTAAAAACACAAGGAGATATGTCGAAAATACAAACAAAAAAGTAGTTTTTTTCTTTTCTTCCTCCAAAATTAATAAATATTATTTTATTATTTTAACTATTATTTTATTAATTTTTTTTGAGGAGGCCCATTTTGAGTTGAAATTTCCACTAATGAGTATAGATTCTAAATGGCCTGATTTTTCCAAAGATCCTCGCAATGTACGACTTGCAATGGAAGTGGATGGATTTAATCCTTTTGGAAGCTTGAGTAGTACTCACAGTGTATGGCAAGTACTACTAGTCACATATAACCTTTCTCCATGGTTATGTATGAAAAGGATCTTTTGTGTGTTTTCATTGTTAATACTTGGTCTTAAGAAACAAGGAAACAACATAGATGTTTATTTGGAACCATTGGTAAATGAACTAAAACTAACATGGGATGAAGGGGCAAGGACATACGATGCTCATTCAAGGGCATTCTTTAATATGAAGGCTATATTGATGTGGGTAATCCATGACTTTCATGCTTATGGAAATATGGTTGGTTGCACGACTAAAGGTTTTTGTGCATTCCCTATATGTGGAAAGAACATATATTCAATGTATCTCAAATATAGTAGGAAGTGTGTGTACATGGGAATAGGAGATATCTTCCAATAAATCACAAGTATCGTTCATGAAAGGGACCATTTAATGGGAAGTCTGAGCATCTCATTGCACCTACAATTGTACAAGTGTCAGATATTTTTACAGAAACATAAGGAAGGGAAGAGAAATGGGGAAAGTCTAAAGTACAAAAATAAAGAGAAATTTATAAAAAGGTAAAAATTCGAAGACTAACATGTGGAATAAAAGGTCAATTTTATTCAATTTACCATACTGAGAGGTATGTGCACACATTAACTTAAGGCCTAAAATGTACGATGCTTGAAGAATTTCATTGTGTTTAATTGGAATATATTTTTTAGTTTTTATTTGATGTTATAATTCGTTGATTTTTTATACGGTTGGATGCAGAAAATCCTAGTGCATCACATTTTAGATTTAATGCACACAGCAAAAAAATGTATGCGAAAGTATTTTTGGAACACTTTTGGATATAAAAGATAAATAAAAGGATGGGAAAAATAATTGTGATGACTTACAATAGTTGGGTATAAGGAAGTCATTGTGGCCACAACAAAAAGGAAAAAACATATTTCTTCCACCCGCACCACACACTCTTTCAAAAAAGGAGAAAGAGATTCTTTGTCATGTTTTGTTCACGTTAAAAGTTTCAGATGGATATAGTTCAAACCCTAGAAATAATGTATCTATGAAAGATCTCAAGCTTCATAGTATGAAAGAACATGATTGCCATGTTCTCATGCAACAAATACTTCCAGTAGCATTGCACCATGTGCTACCAAAAGCAGTTCGAAACACTATTTGCAGGATTAGCTTCATTTATAGGCAAATTTGTGCAAAAATGGTGGATCCAACAGATCTTGATAACTTACCAAATGATGTTGTGGAAAATTTGTGCTTACTAGAAAAATATTTCCCCCCTTAATTATTTGATATAATGATACATTTGACTGTATAATTGGTGCGAGAGCTACGTTATTATGGACCAGTTGCATATCGATAGATGTACCCTTTTGAAAGGTCAGTGAAATTTTCTTAAGTGAAAATCCACATAAATTCCAACTTTTTATGTGCATATAATAATAATACATTACTAGCAACTCTTTATTCATACTATTAATTTCACTACAAATTGTGTGTTTTTTTATAGGAACATGAAATTTTTCAAAAGTTATGTGAAAAATAAGAATAGGCCTGAAGGATGCATAGCTAAAAAAACACTGTGGAGGAATCCATAAAATTTTGTGTTGGATATGTTGAAGGTGTGGAATATAGTCATAGCATGCCTAGTATAAATGAAGCTTGGGGCAATGAAGAAGGAGAGGTTGGACAATATGGGAAGGCCTTATCTAGTGTAACTTCTATTGAATTAGATAAAACTAGTTTGTTACAAGCCCACATATGGGGCTTGCACAACATAGATGAAATTCAACCTTGGATAGAGTAAGTATTAAGCACATCCTTATGAAATAATTTTTTGTTATAATATATCACAATATTTTCATAAATTGTTTATTCACATTACTTGAAAATAGGATGCACTTGACAAAAATTACCAATAGTAACATCCAAACCCAAAAACATGAAGTCTTACTACAAAAGCTCCACAACCAACAATTTAGTGATTGGTTAAGAAAAAAGGTAATGATATGTTGGCACATGGCCCAAGGGAATATGCAACTAAGTAAGATGGCTACTTAATTAATGGGTGTAGATTTCATGTTAAAAGCATAGAAAATGGTAGGGCCACCCAAAATAGTGGTGTGTACATAGATGCACAAACATTAATGAGATCAAGTGAAAAGGATAAAAACCCTATACATCAAACGACAACATATTATGGAGTGATTCAAGAAATAATGTTATTGAACTACTATTTGGTGAAGTATCCATTGTTCAAATGTGATTAGATAGATGTACACAAGAAGAATGGAATGAAATTTGATGAACTTGGTCTCACCATGGTGAATCTAAAGAGATGCTTGAGTAAGGATATAGTGCAATATGATCCATTTATTCTAGCATCACAAGCGAAACATGTATTTTATGTACAAGATCTGATGGAGAATGACTGGTGTGTAGTTTTGACATGCCCTCCAAAGGGACCAAGAAATTGTAATGGATATGAATTGGAGTATGCATATTTATCAAGTGTTGCATATTTTGAAGGGACCAAATGCAAAGAGAATGAAGCTATAGGTGATGGTGGCATGGATTATGTTTGACAAGATTGTGAAGGCACATCGTTGGATGTTCTTCATTAAGTAACACGTATGATTTATTTATCAGTTGTCATTTAAGTTGTATATGTGAACATTTATATCTTAGATTATTACTTGGATTTACCTTTCATGAATATATTTTTTGTTCTTCTATTCTTTATGCATGTATCTTATATGTTTTATTTTGTTATGTAACTTTCATTTATTTTTATAGTAGATAGATTCAGTGTGGGGAATTGAGAATGATGTGAGGGGGGTGAGGGTCCATATGAGCTTCAACCTTCACGTGGTTGGCCCTGTTTAGTAGAGAATAAGATATTATTGAAACCAAGAGAAGTTATTTCAGGTATTTTCATTTTGGTTTTTTACAATTTCATATATGTTATGCCTTTTTTTACATTTCTATCAATGGCTTATATGAACATACCATTTTGTCATGATATATGCAGGTCTTCGCAATGGAAATGAATATAATGATAGTTTGTATCATTCTCTAATGCATATTTGTAAGTTATCACCATAACAAATTTGTCAATTATATATACTAACCTATCTTCAACATTCACCCAGTCTATGTCTTCAAATGACTCTAAAAGTGGTGTTTATAAAGAGTTGGGAGATCAAACTCAACGATGGACTCATCAGCACCCTCACACATGCCATCATTGAGTAGCATGATAAAAGTATGCACGATCATGTGGGTTTGGGATCCATCCCTTATGTTGAGATGTTATTCACGCCGTCGTTTCTGCTGTGGCACCATACTATCATCCATGGAAATGACTTCTAGCCTCAGTCTTCATCATCCCTCATTTGGCTCAGGGAATGTGGAACAGACATCCTCCATCCATATTCCCTTCTTAAAGATGGTATCATAATATTATTTTTCACTGCATCTACCACTTCATGTGGAAGCCATACTTGTATTCTGTCGTTCAATCATTAGGACACCTTTATGGCTATCATGCGCTTGATGCAACAAAATTTTTAGATGTTGGGGAGTGATTTTTTTAACCGTAGATCTGCTCCAGTGACTTCTGGATATTTGATTTCCTGTAATTTCATCCCTTTGTGCACTTACCCCAAAATATCACATCGAAAACGGCTCTTGTGAATGAGCGAATCACACCCCAAACTACATCCTTCGTCTCCAGTTCTCCCTCCTGCAACATTCGACGGTCAAAATCATTTCCAGTCCTTCGATCGAAAATGTCTTTAATCTCCATTATCCATGTGTAACGGTTGTGTTACATTTCATGAGTCCTGAAGGTGATTTACTCCATGCGTGTCTGATTAGCAGAGGCACCTCCAATCATTGATCTTTCCCTGACTCGATCTATGCCGTCAAAAATTGCCCCTATTTAACCCATTTTGCATATTTAAGGACTAGAAACTTCATGAATGCTTTGATTCATTGACCCTCTTCACTGATATAGCCTTTGGTCGATCTCAACCCTTGAAAAATATAGTCATCTTAACCTGTTCCGCTAAAATACAAAAGTGATTTAGGTCGTGCATATTACATCTGCGAAAACATACTATAACCGTTGATTTGGCTCTCCTCCATATCGCCACCGTTGAGACAATATCTCCTTCCCTGTAGCTTTGGCCAATCTACATATGCTCTTTCTTGCGTAATTTAGGACCTAATTTCCTTGCCTTCACATATTTTCAAATATTAAGAGACGGCATGAGGGGAAGTTTATTGGGAATTTTGGTATTCTCCAAGGTGGCTCACTGCAAAATTTGGCATACCTTATCCCTCCAATCATTTAGCATGGGACAAAATTAGTGTTAACAGAACAAACCTTCCTTGAGCTAACTAAGCTCCAATAAGCTACCTAAAAGCTTCTGTGAGCTAATAAGCTCTGTAAGATAAAGCTAAGTTATCCATCTAAATGACTCAACTGGATTAAATAAAACTCTTACTCTATTTTCCAGATCCTTCAAAGAAAGAACAAAGTCCTTATTTGACTCTACTATCCTCTATGACTGTAATGAACATAAATAAATATAATAATTAAATAATTAATAATAAACATAATAAATTCTACTAGAGATGAAAGGACATGACCTTTCATTCACACTTCCCAAGCCTTATTTAATAGGTGGGTTATCAACCATTGCAATCAACTTTTCTATTCTATAATCAATATACACATTATGGCTTATTTGATTTACCAAGTTTTATGGTAAATATTATTGTATGAGCGAATAAATATTCACTTCAGTGGTATCAGAGCCAGCCCTTTCTCAGGCTTGTGCTCATTCTGGCTTTTAGCCAAAATTTCATATTTTATTTGAGTAAATTGAGTTTCTTTGTACACTTGGCGTTTGACCAGTCTTAGCTTCTGGCCATTTTTTAGATTTCAAATTGACAAAAAAATTATTTTTTTGTTTTGAAGAAGAAGTATTATCTGTTGCAAATCTGAAGAATACGGTTTGAAGAAAGAGAAAAATATCATTACTACGTGGAGTTAAAAAGAGGACCGTTTAAATTTCAAAAATCCAATTGAAGGAATATTACTCTGCTGCTCCACTTTCCTTCATGCACATTTGTCCTACGTGTTTCTCTCTTCCCAAACTCCACTTGGGCACTACTCTGCTCCATGCCCCTAAACTTCCACATCCACCTCCATCCGCCTCCATCCACCTTCCACATACGCCCCGATCTGCCTACCTCCATGCTTTTGCCTCCACACTATTGCTCCATTGCCACCCTCCACCACTACCCACCTCTGCACATCAATCCCCGATTCCTTCCACCATTTCCTCACTTCCCTCCACCATCGTCGTCACTCCCTTCTACACACTCCTCACCCATCTGTCACACCCCACCCTTCACCACCTCCCCATCCACCACACCCTTCACCACTTCCCCCATCTGCCACATCTGCCATGCTCAACAGTCACCACCTCCTACCACCATTCGTCGCCTCCTCCATTTTCCACTCCTATTATCCTCACGCCGCCATCCTCACACCGTCACTCCCCACGACCTGCACAAAACACAACAACAAAAAAGCATTATAATATAATATATATATTATAATTATAATATATTATATTTATATAATATTTCAAAAAAAACGAAACAAAAACTTAATATTACAATATCATATGCTTAAATTGTTTTATTATATAAATAATAAAATAAACATTTTATTATATAATAATTTATTATTATAAAAAAAAGAAAAAAAAAGAGGGTTATTTAACCTAATACAAAGAGAACAAACCGAAGAAAAATGATGACTATCTCTAGTCCAGATGACCATCTAGTGTCGAAGAAATCAAAGATCATGGAATCTGATTTGCGACAACAAATAGAGAAATTAGAAGCCAATTTAAAGCGCTATCGAAAAAACAATGAAGAATTGCGAGACATGAATACAATAAGAAGTACTGATTAAATTACATAATATGCAAAAAGAGCGCAAGGAACAAAAAAATTTCAACCAGAAAAGTCATATAGAAAAATTGTCTTCCCAAATTGAGAAATTAAGAGACAAAGGTGATTTCAATCATAAACAAAAAAATCAAGATATAAAGAAAGAATTAAGTGGTTACAAAGAAGAAATAATACGCTTGAACAAAATCGTTAACAAAAAAGATGAAGAACTGACACACATACGACAAAAATTAGAAGAGCAAGAATCAGTAGTCGATCAGTATCAACAACAAATAAAATTTCTTCAACAACAAAATAGCGACTCTAAAAAGGAACACAAGAGGGAGATCACAAAGAGTAATAAAACAATATCTAACAATTCTGAAGAAATTTTCAGATTAAGAAATCATAACAAAACCCTGATTACAAAAAACAAAAAATTGAAAAACAATATCAAGAGGGAACATTCCGATGAATACCTCGAAGGAAAAATACTGGAAAAGCAAGAAGAAAACAAGTGTCTAAATAATCGTAATCAGGAACTACAGAATCAAATCAAGGAGTTAGAAATTGAAAAAGTGTCGCAAGATGAAAGAATCGAAAAGATTTAGAATCACAACAATCGACTAGAGAACCAAGAAGCACAAATCTTGGAAAATGCATCCAAAAATCAAATCGAGGAAGTAAAGACAGTCCTCTCCGTAGTACAAAAGAAAGGAGAACAAACAACACCTACACCTTATAGACATCCTAATTATCATCGTCATTTTGACCAATGACAGGGTCAAAATGAATATTCATAGAAGACTTATGTGTACATGCGACAATATCGACATACTAGACAACAATTGAGACAAATCGTCTCACACAATGATCTCAGAACTCCAATAAAAATAGATCTGGATTGGACCACAGTAGACACGATGCGACAAATTCCCTAGGGAATTCATAACTTGTATCGGCTCATTTCCTCAAATGTTGCAAATACAAAAAAAATGAAAGTATCCTAAAACGACAGATAAATTAAATCAGACATTAATGTCAATACATCTTTGAGGGAAAATATTCCCTTAAGGGGAAGGCAATGTAACGAACATAAATAAATATAATAATTAAATAATTAATAATAAACATAATAAATTAAACTGAAGATGAAAGGACATGACCTTTCATTCACAATTCCCAAGCCTTATCTAATTGGCGGGTTATCAACCATTGTAATCAACTTATCTATTCTATAATCAATATACACATTATGGCTTATTTGATTTACCAAGTTTTTACCAAGTTTTGTGGTGAATATTATTGTATGAGCGAATTAATCATTCGCTTCAATGACTTACTATGCTTGATATCTGTTATTTTCTAGTAAGGTAAACAAGCAGCTCACTTTATTTTTGCTTGCTGTGGTTTTCTTTTACTTTTGGAAAAATATTGATGAAAACTGTCAAGGATTAGAGTGAAGAAGGAATATCTTGCGTGTGGATCATTTCTGCATTCAGAGTGACTTATGAGAATCCTATACATTGGGTATTTTTCCCTGCATTTAGATTTGGTAAGCATTAACATTTTCTTGAAATCATGGTTGTGTAATAGTTAATTTATTGACCACCTTCCAAATTGGGGTGATATCATATGATATTTGTATAAGATGTACTTTATAATTGTATAAATGGTAATTGAAAGGATATTTATACTATTTAATTATGCTACATCTTTTATAATGGGAAACATATTAACTTTGATTTTGACTTTGGGTGCAGAGCAAAATTAGTGGATTATGTTCTTGCCTCTGGTTTAAATACATTGAGTACTTTGAAAATGCTACACTTCATCTCATTGGCATTTTGAGTGATGGTGGTGTCCATTCATGATTATATCAGCTGCAGGTATTCTATATCTATAAATGCATTATTATGAGTTTTTTTTTATCTTAGAAAAGATTATAGATTTATCCTTGCTATGCAATTTTTAATCTTTGTATTTCTCCATAGTGTAGTTGAATGCTTTTTATATCACCAGACTAGATTGAGTTGGGTCTAAATATGTTATAATTGTAGAACTCATTAATATACCGACATAAATTTTAAGATAAGGCTACTCTTGCATGGATCCATCAAGCAACCATTAGAAAAGATGCTCATTCTTATCCGTGAATACTTGAAATTCTAGTTAGATGTTAATTTCTAGAGTATGTGTATGAAATTGAATGCCATCTTTATCCTGCAAAATGTTTCTGTATTACTGTTTTCTTTATTGAATCAATGCTGCATATGAAACCTTTCAAGTTCAACCAAATTATAAGGTTAGATCCATTAAGACTACTTTCTTAGGTCTCTTGAATCAGAAACAATGTTGGGATTATTAGACTTTTCTTTGAATTACAAATGACGCAATATTGGTATTAATATTGCCCCTATCCCCAATTTTTAAAGGTTTCTAGCTTAATGGTAGAGCGCTTGCTTTACAAGCATGAGGTTGAAGGTTTGATTTCTTTGTGCCCTAATGATATTGCAATATTGATGTTTTAAATTATGGCTACGAGGGGGGTTCTAAACTGACTTCATATGTCCCTACGAGGGGGATTCATAACCTCCCCCAAAGGTTTGTAAATCATTTTATGGGGGGGTTGAACCACCTCCATAGGTACCTACTAGGGGGGCTTTGAACCGCCTCCGTAGGTACCTATGAGGGCAGTTCTGAACCACCTTAGTAGGTACCTACAAGGGGGGTTTTAAACTGACTTCATATGTACCTACGAGGGGGATTTCAACCAACTTCACCTCTACCTACGAGGGGGGTTTAAAACTGCCCAGACAGTTTTATAATAGAGACTTTTAAGGGAATTTTTTTACCGCCCCCGTAGGTACCTACAAGGGGGGTTTATATCTGCCCTTAAAAGTGACTTTTGTGGAGGGTTTAGAACTGCCCCCAAAAATCACTTTTAAGGGTGGTTTTGATCTCTTCCAGGGTCACCCCTAAAATTCAAAACTTTTAGTGTCGGTGCTATTCGTGGCAGTTTTGTAACGACTGCCTCCCAAGACAAAACCAACCCCAAATCACTTTTGGGGGGGGGTTAGAACCGCCCCTAAAAGTCACTTTTAGGTATGGTTTTGATCTCTTCCAAAACTTCCCCTAAAATGAAAATATTTTGACGTCGGTTCTATTAGGGGTGGTTTTGTAAAGACCACCTCCAATGTCAAAACTGCCTCCAAATCACTTTTGGGGGTGGATCAAAACTGCCCCAAAAAGTCACTTTTGGGGGTGGTTTTGATTTCTTCCAAAACCACCCCTAAAATTCAAAACTTTTAGCGTCGGTGCTATTAAGGGTGATTTTGTAAAGACTACCTCCAATGCCAGAACCGCTCCCAAAAGTGAATTTTCGGGGGTTTTAGAACCACCCCCAAAGTGACTTTTGGGGGCGATTTAAAACCGCCACCAAAAATCACTTTTGGAGGGCGTTTAAAACTGCCCCCAAAAGTCACTTTTGAGGGCATTTTAGAACTGCCCCTAAAATTCACTTTTGGGGGTGGTTTTGATATCTTCCACAACTGCCACTAAAAGTCAAAAATTTGGGGGCATTTTAGAACTGCCCCTAAAAGTCACTTTTGGGGGCAGTTCTGATTTCTTCCACAACCACCACTAAAGTCAAAAAATTTAGTGACGGTGCTATTAGGTGCGGTTTTGTAAATACCGCTACAAAATACAAAACCGCCTCTAAAAGTGACTTTTGGTGGTGGAAGACAACCGCCCCTAAATGTCAAATTTGTTGTAGTGCATTTGTTGAATATGATGGACAAGATCCAAACACATAGTCATGAAAGTATGCTAACGTATTTTAAAACAACTTGTTTAGGTGATTTAGAAAAAGATATTTCAAAATCTAACTTTAAAATGTTGAAACCTAGCCCTTCAAAGACCATCATAGAGAGGGAGGGTAAATTTTTTGATAGGTCTAAAGGGACTCAAATGGAAGAAATTAAAAATTTTCTTTTTTATGAGAAAATGTTCTCCATAGATATCACTCGATGTGAAATAACCCCTAAGAATCTTCAATACCAAATATTGAACAAATATGAAGTGGCTAAGCTTGTTTTATTTCTTGTCATGGCATTCACAACTACACTTGGGGAGACTGTAGTTGAAAGTATGCTAGTGCATTTCTTACTTCCCTTCAACAAAGAGACTAAATATCCTTGTTATGTTACGAATGAAGATGAAGTTCATATACCCACCATGAAATTTTATATTATAGAAAAATCAGCATTCAATATCGACACATAATACAATAATTTATTGTGATATTTCTAAATAGACTTGATGGAAACAAGAAATCATAAGCTAAGTATCTCAAGCACAATGTAATCCTACTTAGATATGTAACAGAGATTGATAGAAAACTAATTAAGAAATGAGAGAAACTTCCTACAATAAATAATGAAAATGCATGATATAACAGAAATAGAAGAAAACAAAAGGAATTTATTGATCAGAGGCCACATCAAGGGTGTAACCTCCTTTGAGCAAGCTCAATACAAATAACTCATAGATACCTTCATGGAATCAACACTTACTTATATAATAATTCTAATATAAATGACTATTTCTCCCTGTGAATGTGGGATAATACAATATACTCATGAGATGAATTACAAATCATATGTGTCCAACAATAATATACTTCAGAAATTAAAGATAAGGGTTGACATGGTTTCCTAACATCCTCCCCCTCTTAGAAAATATTTTTCCTCAAATATTTAGATATGGAAATTGTCAGGAATCTAAAGGAGTGGTTCCCTTTTAGCATCCTATAGTTTCATGTCATGCCAATAAATTAATACCTCTATGATGGATCGAGAGAGAAGTTGAGGAGTTCTTATAGTGAGGATGGTCTCTGGCTTGAAAATGATGAATCCTTCATTACCCATTTTCGGTAAAACTGTTTGTTCTCTGATGTTGGTGCCAATAACCTTATTAATACAAGAGAGATGAAATCTTGGGTGAATGCGAGAAGGAGGAAGTTCCACTTTATAAGCAACAGACCCAATATTTTGAAGAACCTTATATGGCCCATAGAACTTTGGATCCAACTTATGATTCCCTTTGAGTTTCATGGAGGATTGATTGTAAGGTTGTAGACAAAGAAAAACCATATCATCGACTTGAAAAGTGCACTTAGAACAGTGTTGATTGGCTTCTTGTTTCATTCGGTTTCTTTCCATATGAGGATTATGCTGCAAAATGTGAAGAATATGATCTCATTTTTATATAACCATGTCAACTTCCTAAACTCGTGAATTGTTGGGGGTGTATGAATGGAGCACTACTGGTACCTGACCCTAGACTGCTTCATATGGAGTCATTTTAGATGCAGTTTGGTAGGAGGTATTATACCACCACTCAAAGAGAGGGAGCCACTTTCCCACTGATGTTTTTCTTCAGAGGTGAAGCAATGAATATAATTTTCTAAACATTTGTTGATAACTTCAGTTTGACCATATTTTTGTGGGTGATACTCTGAACTCATCTTCAGTTTGGTGTTAGTGTGGAGAAATAGTTATGTCCAAAAATGAATTGTGAAAGTTGTATCGCAGAAAATATGGTCCATAAAACTTTGTGTGAATTAGGAGGAGTTGTATAGATGTTTGAGAGAAAAAAATTGCCATATTTGGAGCGGTAATCAACCACAACCAATACCATTGTCTTCCTTCCATATTTAGGGATCCATTCAATGAAATTCATTGAAACATCTGTCCAAAACTGTGTAGGGATGGGCCTAATGTTGGGAGTGATGTTTCCAAGAGAGAGAAGAATACGATGGTCGTCTATTTTTGAAGGTATAAATACCATTTGTTCATCAAAGACACATGCATATTGATCCAAAATTTGTTGTAGAGCCAAGGGAGTATTACAGATTGTTGATGGTTGCATCTGAAGGGAATGGAGCTGAGAAATGAAACCATGTGAATTCTTCTTTGTGATATTTTCCATGAAATGTGAATTGATGATGCTGAGAGACCCTAATTGTATTCCCTTCAATGGGTTTTTTTCCCATTGACTGAAAACTGCATCCAAAGTTCAGTAAAATCCCATAATATGGCTCCAAGTATGTGCAACCATTGAGCACCCAAAATCACATAACATCTTCCTAAGGGAAAGGAAAACATGTTGAAGCACAAGTCACAATATAAAATAGAGATATGCACATTGAAACACTTCCCTTTTCAAGGTAAGGGGGCCCCATTGGAAATCATGACTTCAAATATGGAGAAAGGATGGGAAAAAAATCATCACGTTTGGCGATCTGAGGTTCAATGAAGTTATGAGTACTACTAGAATCAATGAGTATTGTGAGAGGGATATTCTTGAATAAACCATTGACCATCATGGTTTATGGGGTGGTGACTTCGGCCAATGCATGGAGAGATATCTCTAGGTGGTTGTCCTGAGAAGGAGGGTCAACATGCAATTGTTGAATGTCAACCTAGTCATCTACTGGATCCTGAGCATATTCACAAATTCCAGGTGCAAGAGAAGAATCTACATCCAAGAGATAGATATATTTCTTAACACATCAATGTTCCTTGGTGAATTTCTCAAAGCAATTATAACAAAGATAATTTTCTCTATGTTCCCGCATCTCGGCTTTAGACAAATGCTTGATATGAGTGGTTTTAGGAGCTGCTGTGACTAGAGGTTTTTGGTAAACGTTTCTTGTGAATGGAACAAAAGTGGATTGGGTGCATTGTTGAGCTATGATCTTGTCCTCTACCAAATTAGCCAACCCTAGCACTTCCATCATTGTGTTGGGGAAGAAAATTTTAACCTCGGATCGGATTGCATCCTTCAGACCACTAATGAAACAACTCATGTAGAATGCATTAGACAATCATTATGAGTGATTGGCCAATTTATCAAATTCATTCTAATACTCTCTCATAGTTCCAGTAATATTTTAGCGAAGTTTAGTGAGTTCTCCAGTGAAGTCATCAAAATCACTAGGGTCAAATCATTGCAAAAGGAGTTAGAAAAAATATGTCCATTTTGGATCTTAATGATCCTTGATGTGCCAACAGAAGCATTGAAGGGATTCATTTTCCAAATGAAATGATGCAAGTGATACTTTGGTGACATCAAAAGTGTTATGCAAACATAAATATTGATATTCCCTATATATCCATCTAGTCAGATCATCACCATTGAAGTAAGGGAAATCAAGCTCTGGCCCACGAAAATTGCTAGTAGAAGAGAACCCACTGTCTACAAAAGGATTTGGTTGTCATATATTATTCATGAATGAATGTTGAAGATGGAGGCCACTAATTTTTTCATCTAGATCTTTCATTTTGGTATTGAGGGCGACAAGTTTGTCTTCCATTTTCTTGTTTGCTCATGCGCAGGTGATAACCATAATTATTTTTTTCTGGTGGAATTGATCTGTAATGGATCTAGACAGATGCAATATGCTATTTATCAATTGTAAATAGATATGTACCCTAGGTATGTTCAACTTCCTAAATATTTGGGGGATTCATTCATCCACCAATGTTGTCTAAAATCTCGTGCATTAGGGTAGTACAACTCATTTCAGAACTCGAGTAAAACTGATAATCAATTTGCCAAAAATGGAACCTCTTGGTTTACCTCACAGGTGGGATCTAGTCAATAAGGTAGGGTTTGTTTCCCTTTTCACTAGAATATCCTCTCAATGTCTTGCTAGGGGTTCCTGTCGTACTCCTCACAATTAGTTTTAGTGCTATGCCTAGGTACTTCGCACAATTAAGTGGATGGGGGTTATTCCTTGATCCAAAATTGCAATTAAAATGAAAAATACATATGCAAAGAAGAATAACTACTAAAATCATCACAGCACCAAAAACCCACTGTGAAAACAAAAAAAGGGTACAAATTACACCCAGCGAGCCCAAAAACCCCGTAAATAGAGATAAGGTTTTGAGACAATTTTTAAAATGAGAATAACACAATCAATATTGCTCAGAATAGCTAATATACCTGATCTAGAACTAGAATAGCAACTCTTCATCTAATTACGTAATCGGAAAAAAAATCTGAGCACCCTGTCAAAAGATATTCACTCTACAATTTTCATGACTGTCATAGAAATTATGAAAAATAACTTATTTTAAATCTCAATATCTCCACTTTCCAAACTAGAAATGAGATTATTTGTTTTTTAAATTGCGTATTTTTTCAAGAGGAATACATATATGTAACTTGTTTATTTTGAATACGTACAAAAAGTTTCATACTATTGATTTGAAAGTCATCACCCAATTTTTCTCCATTTTTTGTCGGAAGGAAGAAAACTTATTTCCTACTTGTGCCAAGTAAAGTGCTATGATACCAGATGTTAAGCCCTTATTGATGACACATTACACCATATAGTGTGGCACACTATGCCCTATAGTGTGGTGTATTACATATTATGTATGTAGGCTTGGGTCTAATAGTTGGTTTATTAGTTTTTATTGTACACCATTATCTCCTATATATAGGAAGTAGATATTCTCATTTATAGGATCATATCATATTGTATTGTCTTGCACGTTGTGCAAGGAGGTTCCTCCCTCGAAGAGGATTGATATTTATCTCTTCTATTCACCTTTTAGGCGTGAATTACTCTCATATTGTGTTACACCTAAATCTCGTCATCAACATGTGATAAGATCCTAATCATCCATGTTTTCCCTCATTCCCAAAACTTGAAGTGAAAACCTTGATCCAGATATCAAATTTTCACATAAAAACATAACACTGCTTCTACCCTTAAGCTTAGGAGCGCTACCTTCTTCAACACTGCCTAATTTGTATTGAAGACAGGTGGTGGCACCACATTTCCTCTTTTTTTGAAGAGTGGTTCTACCTAGCACTGCTCTGTCACCAAGGAGCAGGAGAGGTGCCCTTGGTAAAAAGTGAAAAAGAGAGACTTCACGAAGCTTCTAGATGAAAATATTCATGGAAGGCCTTATCCCTATTCACCTAAGTTAGTTGATCTCAAGATCCATGCTTTGGGGATATCCTATCCACCTCACCCACCAAAATATCAACCATCTCTATCCATTTGAGGCCTATAAAAATAGGCTCATAGCCCATGGTTGAGGAGAGAGCAGATTCAGGCTGCCATTTTGACATTTTGGCCTAATCCATTAAGAGTGAGCATAGAGGAGCAAGTTGGAGCTATTGGGGATAAGATATCGGTTTTGTGGAGGAGTGCATCAACACTAAGGAACAGCTTGTAAACTCTTTCATTATTTATCAATGCAAAGTATGTTTTCTTCCCATATACTTGTTATGTGTAATATTGCATGTTTATTATCAGATTCCTTAGTCACCGATATAGATCTATAGATAATGCTCTGGTAATTTTGATCTTTCATGTTTGATGTGTTTTTGCAGGTATCTTCTTGGAGATCTTTTTCCATAAGTGAAGGACCACATCAATCTCTAAATATTGTATTCCATGTGTCTGTAGTTTCTAGGAAGCGTCTATCATCCTTGTTGTGACTTATTTGTTCTGGATCTGAACCATTCAGACCAAAGGAACAACTTCTGTCCGTAGAAGGTGCGAAATTCCTGACAACAAATTTGGTGACCATACTGGCCCGAAGATATTCAGTAGATCTAATCTTCCTTAGCCTTCAAACACTGGTCTGAATCCAAGCTCCATCTTCTTATCATTTCAGTCAGATCTACCATCTGACCTAGTTAGGTTTTGGGTTGATATCATCAAATCTCTTTAGATATGAGCCATCCTGACTTTTTATGCTCTTTAGTACTGTTGATTCATCTTTTTTGATGCTGGTTTGTGAATATTTTACTTTATTTTTTCTCTCTTATTATGTTTTGGACACTTGCAGGGAACCGCGACTGTGCAGTGAGCAATAAGTGGTGCCACCTCCTGTGTATAGATAGCAAGAAGTGGTGCCCCCACCTATGAGAAGTTAGAAGGAAGTGGTGCCTCCTTGAAACCACTCTATCAACAACCCTCTGCAAGTGATGCCAAGTAGGTTTTCTCCAAACCTTTATTTTTTCAAAAAATTTAAAGGAATTTGTGGTTTTTGGATTTCTTATCTTTAGTTGCCATTGTCTAGACTTGCTTGCAAATACCTGTGTCTGAAAACTAAAATTTTGATGTGGTAAATGCTTGTTTGTTAGAATCAAAAGGATAGGTTCATCATTATTACTGCTTGTAAGTTTGGTTATTCTGAAAGGAGTGTTTGGAAGATTTATCTTAGTTAGATCTCTGCATGCTATTGGATAATACTAAAAAGAAAGACTTGTTTGATTGGTTCATTTGTTTCCATTTTTTTTTTAATTTAGTGGAGGACTTATTTTTACTCTGAAAAAGAAATTTTTTTGGTTGAGATTCATTTGTATTGTTGTTTGAGGATGAATTGTTGGACCTCATATTACCCTCATAAGCTTTTAGATCTCCATTTTTCTTCCCTTTACTCCATATTGCCATCTCATCAAAATAAAAACAAATATTAGTAGTTTTAAATTAGATATTTCTAGTTTAATAGAAAAATTGAAAAAATATCAAATATTCCTTTGAGTGCTTCTTGTCTTTCTTCTTAGAAAAGAGATCTTACCCTATCTACTTGCTTTCAAAAGATTTGATTTAAAGAAGTGTAGATTTCTTATATTCTCAGAAAATGATTGTTTAGTATAGTTGTTTGAAAATTTTTTGGTTTCAAAGAAAAATCAAAAATAAAAATACTCTCTCTCCTTCCCATAATTAGGCATACTCTGAATGGTAAAGTGAATGAACTTGCATTTCATATTTGCATTGTTTTACATTTATTTCAAAATTTCATGCATTCACCTAACCGTCCAATTTAAAATCAACGGTAGTTATAGGTCTAAAATTGTATAGAAATTTGAGTGGTAGGTTAGAGACATGTTCGGGCATCGTAAAACGTAGGAGCGGTCGTTACTTATCCTCACTACAACCAGGGACTCACACGGTTCTTCCATGTATCGTCGGTATATTGAACAACCTTTCACGTACACTTGAGGTATATAGAAAGGTACTTCACGTACTCTATTGTATATCGAAAGACCCCTTGTTAACAGTTGTGCATTAGACAACACTACTACTGATTTGAGCTCCCACGTACCTTGCGTATATCGGGAGACCCCACTAGGATACCTTGTCCATCTGAGAAAAACCCTTTGGTCATCTTGTGTGGTGAAATACATTGAAAACAACATTCAGGGAGATTACTATGCACATACCTTTGTGGTATATCGCAAGTTGTACCTCCTTGACAATCCTAGTGAGAGACTGACTATTTGAGCTCATCCTGTCATTTAAGTTTCTTGTTGGCATATAGCTTGAGTAGGAGAAAGTTTGGTGTGTTTTTTATTAGTTTTGAGACCCTAGGTAAGTTTAGAAACTGATACAATATGGTTGAGTTTCAGTTGAGACGATCCAGAAGGAATTAGGGCTTGCCACCCAATTTTCTTCCTCTTACGAGAGAAAGTCCAATGGAATCCATTGACCAAGGAGCTACAACTAGTTCCTATGAGGAAGAAAATATAGTTGTATAAAGTGGAGACCGATTCACTTCTTATATTAATCCCTTGGTTCAACAGCCTCCTATGGATGATACTATCTTTCATCCAGATATGGAAGGTTGTATCGATAGTCCTGTTGCACCTAAGTATGGCCTAGATGCTCCATTTTGGAGAACTTCCATAGGTCAAGCCATTTCCCCATTCGGGATTAATAGAACCTCGCCTAAACAAACTTCTCCAGATGAAGAAGAATATAGACAAATCGAAGCATCTATTCATCGTGCACGATATTTTCAAGAGAGAATGCAAAGTCCAGATAGAGTTTTGGCTGCACCTACACCTCATACTTAATATATATCAGCTAGATTACCCTGTAATATGGATCCTTATCCTATGGCTGAAATTAGAGCTTCCAATGATGGTCATGCAGCATATGGTTAGACTTCTCACAATTTAGGTCAAACCTCCAATTCTGCTCCTACAGTTTTGAATTCTAGGTTGTCTCTAGTCATATCATAATTTCTATGGCTGGCAGGAAACCTTCAGTTCCAGTAGTGTCTGTACCTTCTAATGCCGAGGGGAAACCCCTGGCATGACCTACATTACCCACTAGTCGAATTGTTACTGATAATAGAAAAACCTATACTGCAAGACAATCCACAGTATATGTCCCTCCCACAATTTCAGGTAAGCTCTTAGTGGAACAACCTGCAGTTAATCAACCCTCATGGGGTTATGGTTACCCAGCAAATCAAATTCCTATAGGGAACATGAATTATCAACCTACCCCTATAGTAATTTCCTATACTGAAATTCTATACCTGGGAATGCATTTACACTGTGGTGGAAACCCAACTGGTCTTACATGCCAATAATGGGAGGAATACCTATTCATACTACTGGAGGTGCCAAAGGAACACCTTATGGAGTTCCTCCTCCTAGTGGTTCTAGTGGTCCTGGTGGTCATGGGGGTTCTAGCGGTCCTCCTCCTAGTGGTTCTGGTGGTTGTGGTGGTCCTTATCCTAGTAGTCCTCGGGGATCTAGTGGTCCTGGTGGTCCTGGTGGTCCTCCTCCTAATGGTCCTAATGATCTTGGTGGACCTAGTGGCATTAACCCTAATGTTCCCAACGGTCCTAGTGGATCTAGCGGCCCTAACCCTGGAGATCAATCTTCAGAAAGTACATAATATCATCAGATGTTTCAACAACCTGTATATCAGTCAACCTTCAGCCCTACTAGTGGTTACATGCCTTATCAATACTACCAATACATGGAACCCAATTGTCAGTTACCTTTCCTAGAAACTTTGGACTTACCCGACCTGTCCAAGTTGATTAATGATCCCATTCAACACAACCTTTCCTGGCCTGATGTTCCAGTCAAGTCACCGTCGGACATTCCAAAGTTCGATGGTAAGTAGGGAGATGATCCCAAGAATCATGTTATGACTTTCCATATATGGTGTTCATCCAACCCCTTGATGGATGACTCTATTCGATTGAGACTCTTCTAGTGCACTTTGATTGGTACGACTGTGAAGTGGTATATTGAACTTCCATGACATTCGTTTATCGATTTTAGCGCATTGGAAACTGTCTCCCTCACACACTTTCAGCTGCCCATTCATTATGAAACGGGTACAAACCTTTTGACCTCTCTGCATCAAAACACCTCCACACACATATTTAATCATATCCATGAGTGGAGAAGGCAGAGAAGGCTCATTAAAGCTCCTATCCCGGACCAACTCTTAGCTAATTGGTTTACAAATTCTTTGTTGTCACCCATTGCCCGAGATGTGGCTATGGGTGGTTTTGTCACCTAAGAGCAGGCTATCAGCTGCGCTCAGTATCTGGACTTGGTGTATTCCCAATCTAGAAATTTGTATGACCTTATTCCTCAAGCTCCTCATCCCAGCATGGACCTGGCTAATCCACCTACAAAAACTCCTGTCGATGGGGTTATCGGCTCAATCCAGATCTCGTCAATAGCTAAACCTACCAAGCATCCCGGTGCTTCTACTATTGCTCCTTCTAATCCTACAGTTTTCACTGAGTTGAATTCTATTCAAAGTATGCAATCATCCAGTAATAAGAAAAGGGGAAAAGATAAAATAAAAAAACCATAAACCAATAGGAAAATCCCAAGCCTACGGCCCTGAAAAATGACAATAAAGGAAAAAGGAAATCCAGATACCCCTACTTGTTGTGTGGTGGCGATAATTTCACAAAGGAATGTCCCCACTGTGATGAAATTAATAATATTTTAAAGAGTAACCCTGCACTAACAGTTCTTACTAATCCTTTTCCTTCTCAGCAACAACTGATAGACCACATGTCTAATCAGGGAAATTCTAGTTCTACAAAGGAAGCATGAATGATTTCATCAAAAATTGTTATTTTAACAACTCCTAGTCAGTCATATGACAAGCCTGAGGAGAAAGAAAATGAAAATCCTTCTCCACGTAAAGCTCCTCCCAGTGGTTCTCCCGCATCCTTATCTAATGGTCCCCTAACTATCGAGAAGCCTAATATTGACATGATTTTGCATCCGCCAAAGAGTACTCTTAGTAAATATGTTTTTAATCCCAATGACCAAGATGCATAGTTCTATAATGTTGTGGAATACCTCGCTCAGGAACCATGTGCAATGTCTACCTTAGAAGTACTCCAAAGTTTTCCTATGCAACGCAAAAACTTGTTAACTGCCTTAGGATCCCAGGATTCGGATAACACGAATTTGATCCATTTCAATGTAGAGAAATACAAATCTAGACTACCTCACCAACTCACTTTTCATATCGTAATGAAAGTAGTTGGGAAAAATATCTTTAGGACTTTTCTAAATGAAGGTGCTTCAACCTCAGTTTTGTCTCTATCCTGTTGGAAAGTCATTGGCTCTCCTAAACTTACAAGATCACCGATGACCCTAAAAGCCTTTGATGGAAGAGGTTTCCAATGCCATGGTCTCATGCCATCACTTTCAGTTGAGCGAGGGGGGGAAACTATTTCCATTCAGGTGGAAGTAGTGGATGCCCTGTTAGACTACAATCTTCTCTTAGGAAGAAATTGGTTTTATGCTATGACCGTTGTCGCTTCGATGGTATTTAGAAATATTAAGTTTCTGCATTTGGGAAAGATTGTGACAAGTGATCAAATTGATTTATGTACGCCAAATGTTACTACCCCTATGGTAAATAACATCCCTATGCTAGGTCAATCCCCTCCTCCTTATCAATCGATTGGGGAAGGTACGCTGAAAGACTCCACCCTTATGGGCGTGTTCCCATCATCTCCTTCTAGCACAAAAACGACAACCGTCAATATGATCTCTTTGTTTGGCTATGATCCCAAGGCTAAGAAATTTGTTGAGTCATCCTCTCATAGCCCGCATGAAGTAGTTTATGATGCTATCCAATATGTTTATGATTCCCATATCGATGATATTCATCATGTGGCTTCATATCCTTACCACCTACCCTAGTTGTTAGAACCCTCTCTTCCTACTCTGGATTATATCTCCCATACTTTTCCATTGGATGATTCCATCATAGAGATCATGAGTATGAATGAATCAATATGGGGGGGTCATCATCATAGATCCTTGTTCCTCCCCAACACCAGTTCGGCAGATAATGATTTTGTATCTCTCCTGGGTACTAATATTGTCGACATTCCGCAAACAACTGTGTTGTTACAAGATTATGACTCAGAAGGAAATTTATGCAGCATTACTAAAACAAATCCAATCGACATATAGGTCAATCCTGGAACTATTGAACATGTTCATGTTGGGTAAAACTATTCAATAGAAGAAACTAAATAATATAGAGCACTTTTCAAGGAATTCCGAGATATTTTTTCCTAGTCTTATGAAAAAATATCTAGGATAGACCCATCTATCATGGTCCATGAAATAAAAACCTATCGCACAGCCAGATCGGTCAGGAAGAAATTGCATCAATTCTATCCCCGAAAGGCAGCGGCTATCAAAGTTGAAGTCGAAAAACTTCTGAAGGTAGGATTCATCTATCATGTACCCCTAACAAAATGGGTATCTAACATCGTTCTTGTGAACAAAAAGCAGTGAACCATTAGAGTCTGCATCAATTTTTGAGACTTGAATAAAGTGTGTCCTAAGGACAAATTTCTGACTCCACACATCGATCAGATTATCGACAACTACACCGGAAGTGTCATCTTCTCGTTCATGGATGGCTTTTCTGGCTATAGTCAGATTGAGATATTGCCCGTCGATCAACACAAGACGGAATTTATATGATCATGGGGAACCTTATCCTATAGGAAGTTACGCTTTGGCCTCAAGAATTCCGGAGCCACATTCCAGTGTGCTATTTCCTATGCATTTCATGACATTAAAAACATCGTGGATTCATACCTCAATGACCTCCCTGCACATTCACAGCAATAGGAAGACCATCCTCAACATCTTAGAGACATTTTCCTGAGATGTCGCCATTACAAAATACGGTTGAATCCACACAAATTTGTTTTTTACGTTGAGACAGGACGTCTCTTAGGCTTCACGGTTTCTAAGGATGGCATCCGAATTGATCCACTGAAGATTGTTGCTATACTCTCCCTACCTGTCCTAACCAACATCCTTGAGCTCCAAATTTTGCAAGGGAAGGAAAAATTTCTTTGTTGTTTTGTTTTTAACTTTGCTGAGAAAATGCATGGTTATATACGTCTCCTCAAGAAGGACACTCCATTCTTCTAGGATGACTAGGCCCAACGAGCCTTTGATAATATTAAGTAGGCTCTGACTCATTCACCCGTGATACACCCCTCGGATTATTCAAAGGATTTTCTCTGATATGTTGGTGCCTCTACTACTACCATTGGAATGGTTCTAGCCCAAGAGGATCAAAACAACCAAGAACACATGATATACTACGCTAGTAAGAATATTCTCGATTCTGAAACTCGATACTCACATGTGGAGAAGCTAGCATTGGCCACAGTCATTGTTGTCCAAAAATTTCATCATTACATCTTGCTTTGCACTACCACAGTATTTGCAGAACAGAACCCTATGTACTACATCCTGACTCGTCAGGTGCTAGGGGACAAATACTCTCATTGGATTGTCATCCTGCGGGAGTTTGACCTTGATTTTTCCAAAGCTACTTCAAAGAAATCATTGGTATTTACAGAGCTGATGTGTGACCTTCCCTATGCTTTGATGGATTCTGAGCCTAGTGATTCATTCCCAAATGAATTTATGTTCCTGATCAGCACAACCAACCCGTGGTATGGAGATTTAATCATTTATCTCCAAACATAGATATTTCATCCCAATATATCTCGTGATGATCCTCACCACATCCATCACCACACAAAATACTACCTTATCCTGAATGATACATTGTATAGGCGTGGTATAGATTCCATTCTTCGACGATGCCTCACCCATGAAGAGGCTGAATAGGTTCTCAATGACTGCCACTCTGGATCATGTGGCGATCATCTTTCTGGGATAGCTACATCCCAAAAAATCCTTTACGCTGTCTATTTCTGGCCCTCAATATTCAAATATTGTCATGAGGATGTTAAGAAATTTCCACCCTACCAACATTTCTATCGGAAAAAGTGCACCCACCCTGCTCTATTACACCTCGTCATTGTCATTGGCCCTTTCACCAAAAGGGGAATAGATTTTATGCATTGTAATCCTACCTCAGCCGGGGGGCATGGTTACATAATTGTAGCCATGAATTATTTTACTAAATGGGTTGCGGCTATTCCTACATATGCAGAAGATGGTAATACTGTTTCCCTCTTCCTATTTAATCACATAATAGCTAGGTTTGGAGTTCCACAGTCTATAGTCACCGATCACAGATCACATTTCAAAATTCAGATGATGGCATAGTGAAGTGCTAAGATGGGTTTTCACCATGAAAACTCAACTCCCTATTATCCGCAGCCTAATGGTCAGGTCGAGGCCATTAACAAAGTCTTAAAAATTATGATGCGTTGGATGGTTGGAGATCATAAATCCAACTGGCACCAGAATCTCTTTTCCGATCTTTAGGCTTATAATACTTCAGTGAAAACAGTGACTGTTTTAACACCTTTCTAGTTAGTTTATGAACTAGAAGTTGTCCTACCTATTCAGTGCCAGATTCCGTCTTTGAAACTTGTCGTTGAACTTCTCCCCAATACTTCCATCGAGGAAGAAATATTTTTATACCTAAAAAATATTGATGAAACTAGAGGAGATTTTTCCTAAGTCAATGAGGCACATAAGAAACGCATCAAGGAACAGTATGATAAATCTGTCCAACCTCGTGTTTTTAATGAAGGTGACCTAGTTCTGACCTACGATCAGAAACATGATAAACTAGGAAAAGGAAAGTTCGAATCAATGTGGCATGGTCCTCTTATCATTTCCAAGTTTTTAGAGAAAGGGGCCTATAAGCTTGTAGATTACGACAGAATCCCCTTCGGGCAACCTCGCAATGGGTTGTACCTGAAGAGGTAATATGCTTAGATCACTCGTGTATGGTACCTTGTATATATGTAATTTTTTTACTTTCAGTGTGTTTTATTATTTTCAATGTGGTTTTGAGTTTAGTGTCCAGATTTTTTATACCATGTTTTGGTTATACAGATCGGATGGCCTTTTATGGCTTTGTTGATGGTGCTTTTCGTCATACCCTTAACCTTGCTTTAGCTGCTTCGGTTCTGTATTCCCATACACACGATCTAGTCAGTTCAAGAGAAATTTGTATTGGTCCAACTACCAACAACATCACTGAGTATCAGGAAGTAATAGGTCTACTTACTCAAGCTGCATCTTGGGACATTCATGATTTGGTAGTATTCATGGACTCTCAGTTAGTGGGTTTTTATTTGAACCATGTCTGTGCCATCAGAAATCCCATACTTATTTTCCCCTTCCGGAGAGTGTGTCTACTGGAAATATCATTTGAATTCATTATTATAGGCATATCCCTAGGGAAGACAATGCAGTTGTTGATTCATTAGAAAACTATATCCTAGATTGGTATATTGCTCAATCATAACTTGAAAATCAAACATGGTTCATCATATTATAAATAAACCATAAATAACACATAAACTCATGTATATACATTTTTCATTTGAGACGTATAAAAACTAGTAACAGAGTATGTATGTGTATATATATATATAATTTTTTACAAAAATGGTCACGAGACCTCATCTAAAGCACAGTGGCTTTCAGGAAAATACAACATCATACAAAATCCTGAAGTTGTCTCAGCTTTAAGTAATACATTATTCAGGACATCATCTAGTGATGATCATGGTAACACATGACAACCCGTACTACTCTACATAGCAGTTGGATGAAATGGTCTGGCACTCTCGTAATGTACCTCTGGTACCTCATTGGCAGGTAATCAATAGCTACATCTAGTATGTCTAGGGTTAAACTCTTCAGGTTCTCCTCTAACTCTCCTAGCTAGTCATCACCTCGATGACCAAACCGAGCTCCTGCTCGCCTATCCATTAGGATGAACCCCCAAGTCATGCCGCACCAACATCTGCATGAGAAAATTTAGGTCTTGTTACTACTCATAAAAAGCATAAAACATGAAAATACAAAAACATGATCAACATTTTAGAGTCTTGTTTCTTACAAATGTCCCCCCACTGTGCACCAGGTGGAATTGGTAGATCAGGGTCACCCCTGAAATTAGTAACTGCATATGCGTAATCCTCAATCATGAGGATTTGGTCATCTAAAAAATAGAAAAATCCAGCATCGTAATTCACTTTGACTCTACCACCTCCCATACAAGCCATAATCTCTACCCACCTCAACATACAGGGGTATCTGGGCCTCCGATCTATGAAAATCACTTGGGGCCTCAAGTGGGGTACCCACTCAAAAAATAAACAAGGTAATGTGGATCCATAGCCAAACTATTTCAAGTCCCCTTACCAACATTTAGCCAGCTGATCCTTGAATACCAGAAGTAGTGCCTCTGCCGAGTTGAAGACAGTAGGTGCCATAGCTTGTATGGAATACAGTAAATGCACTATGGTAGCCTGGTGAGGCCCTTGGCTTCTTGCTAGCCTCTGTATAGTGCAAAGAATAGTATAGAGTGCATCATCCACCACTGCATTTATGGGGATCTTCTTCCCCAAGGGCCGACATGCTAGTATTAGGAATGCAATAACGGTTTATCAACTCCTGGGTGGTCGCATCCCCTCCTCGGGGACCAATCAATGAAACATGAGCACCCTGCCTAGACAATCCTATAAAAAAGTATATATCCTCTACCTCTATAGTCATTACATGAGCTCCCACCTCAAAGTACCGATGCTCAAGGTTCCACATTCATAGAATACGCTCTAGCGGGTGCTCATGGGATATCATACTCGGAGTGCAAAAACAATTTAAGAGAACAACCTCTCAAAGCAATAATACACCCCTAATTTCCCTAAGCTAGGAAATCATCATCATCATGTTGTCGTTCTTTCCATATAACCATTTTTTACCAGATAAAACCTTCCAAAAACAACAAATGAGCTAGTCAAAACCATATTCAGCCATTAAAATCATCAAAGAACTTTTATTTTGGCTTTCCCACTCAATTTCCAACCTCGCGGCTGGCACTGCCTATCCTCTGTGTACATAGAACAATGGCACCGCCTCAGTGAAACTGAATAGATGTGGTTTCTATCGGGCATCGCCTATCCTGTAAGGGGCAGGAGCGATGCCCACATTTCGGATTTAGGGCTTGCTCAAATACCCTTGAAAACTGAGCCAAAACAAAAAATGGAAACAATAAAGTGAAAGATTAAGGTTCTAGCATCTACCTGGCTCTAACGGTACTCAAAATGGATGGTGGATGCTCCTATAATCTCTGGTTGAAGATATGGCTCCAAAAGTCTCCCAAATGCTCTCACAAATTGGTAAATAATAAAATGACTTGTTTTTACTATTCAATTGGATTTTAAAAATATTTTTTAGGTTTTTCACATTATTATTAATATTTTTAAATCATTGTGATGCGAGACACCTTTTAATATTGTTTATAAAGTCATTTATTCGAATGTTTAGGGGACTAATAGACTTTTTAGGTCTTGTAGGGATGAAAAGATAAATAGTAGTGTCTATGGAGGAGTTTGTTTTTTATTTTTTCGCACTTCGAGAAAATAGAAAAATTTCCTAAGCATTTGTTTCGACACTTTGGTCATTCTCTTAGAACTCAGTATCAAAGTTCCAAGTCTTTTTCTGATTCTTTTCAGGCTCATAAAAACTTCTCGTCATGAAAAATAAACCTAATGGAGTCTCCTTTAAACTCTTTTCGGACTCCCTAAATATGAAAAGATTGTTGAGTACTTGTCTTCTTCATACTCGTAAAAGTATTTGAAGAGTCATCTCTACAACGGTAGGTTATCTCTTTTTCGGTTCGGATAGACTATTTACGAAAAAGGAACACTCCATCCAATCATGATTGGAAGAGTTCTATTGGGTATTATTTTATACTTTTTCAGGCCCTGGAGACTAAATCATATGAAAAAAGACCCATTGGATTTTTCTTCCGTCTTCATTCAAAGTCTCTAAACATAAATGATACCGAGTTTGATTTCATTGGACTCGTTAAAATAAACACTTAGAGACCCTTTTTTGGGAACGAACCCCTCCTTTCTCAGGTTCGTAAAACGTATGGGAATGGACTTGTCTTCAGACAAGCTAAAACAAGTTTTTGTTACCCTCTTTGGACTCGTAAAAACGAAAAAGAGGCACTCATCAATCATGATGGGGGAATTAAGGTAAGGGAATAATTTTGTAAATAAATGACAGTTGTTTATCACCTTTGAACATGGCACTTGTCTACATATCATTCAGTCAATTGGGTATTCAGTTGACTTACAATTCGATCCACTTTCATGAGTCATGTCACTCCTTTGAGTTTTTCAAAAGAATTCCTTGTCCACTGTCGTATTGTGTGTCTGTCTGGTCCAGTCATGCTGCCAAGTCTTTTATCGTGTCACCCAATGTTCAAAGGAAGTAAAAAGTTTACCTCTGCAGTTAAAACAGTCTTTGTGTCAGTACTTTTGAGTCAATCCTATGGTTACATTATCTACAGCATTCCAAAACTTTGTTTAAAGTTTTGTGTCATCGATGTGGGATTCATCATGGTCCTCCTTCGACGAGACTATTCTTGTCGACATCAGCTCATCATCCAGGAAATAGTCTTCGAAACAAGTTTAGAACCTTGAGATCTATATGCCTCAATGATAGATTCTCTCGCTCTCGACATAGGTTCACATCATTGACCTTTGATCAAGAGATTCAACTAGGCGTTCGACATCAAAACATCTATTCACACTCAGTAGATTGTACTAGGGTACCTTGGGAATCATTGACATCAATGGTGATCTCCCTCACACTTGTCAACGGTTCACATCATTGACCGGTAATCAAGTGGTTTCTACCATGTTCGACTTCGGATCATTGTATTCACATGGATAGAATTGTACTTTGTGGAAGATGAGATGAAGACCCTAGGTATCTATTTGAAAGCACTCATATTTCTTCTCCCCAGGTTGCGATGGAGTATATTGTATGAAGTACCAGCATAGATCCACATTTGTGTGGTCATGGATATGCTCAAATTTGCATCTATATGACATAGATCTACGTGGTATTTATGGTAGTTATGTCCATGCTTGAGTCATCTATCACATGGATCTACATTGTATTCTAGTAGCCATGTTTGTTATTTTCTCCCATGGATCTGCCTTGTATTGGTCTGCAATCATGGTGAAGACACATTTGCTCATGAGTCAAAACTATTGATATATTGCAGATTCCTTATTGATGTTGATCTCTGATCACACCGATTCTTTCCTCGAAGTGATAACTTGATCTATCAAAGCTCTCGCCTATCGTATCCCTCTAGCCTCATGCTTTGGGAAGCATTCTGTTACACCCAAATCTCGTCATCAACATGTGATAAGATCCTAAAAATCCATGTTTTCCCTCATTCCCAAAACTTGAAGTGGAAATCTTGATCCAGATATCAAATTTGCATATTAAAAACTAGCACCACTTCTACCCTTAAACTTAGGAGTGGTACCTTCTTCATCACTGCCTTTCCTCTTTGCTTGAAGAGTGGTTCTTCCTAACACTGCTTTGTCACCAAGGAATAGGAGTGGTGCCCTTGGTAAAAAGTGAAAAAGAGAGATTTCACGAAGCTTCTAGATCAAAATATTTGTGGAAGGCCTTATCCCTATTCACTTGGGTCAGTTGAGCTTGAGATCCATGCTTTGGGGATCTCCTATCCACCTCACCCACCAAAATCTCAACCATCTCTATCCATTTGAGTCCTATAAAAATAGGCTTATACCCCATGGTTGAGGAGAGAGCAGAGTCATGCTGCCATTTTGACATTTTGGCCTAATCCATTAAGAGTGAGAATAGAGGAGCAAGTTGGAGCTATTGGGGATAAGATATTGGTTTTGTGGAGGAGTGCATCAACACTAAGGCATAGGTTGTAAACTCTTTCATTATTTATCAATGCAAAGTTAGTTTTCTTCCCATATACTTGTTATGTGTAATATTTCATGTTTATTATCGGATTCCTTAGTCACCGATATAGATCTATAGATAATTCTCGGGTACTTTTGATATTTCATGTTTGTGTTAGAAAACAGGACCGCGGAGCAATAACAGATATACAGTTAAAGCAATAAACAAGATGCAAAACACATTAAAACATTACAGAGAGACATAGATATAACGTGGTTCACCCAAACGATGGGCTACGTCCACAAAGAAATTGCTAGTCCCTTTATTACAGTCCAGAAAGATGAAGGGATACACCCTGCACCAAAACTGCTGCACTTCCTCTTCATGCTCTCACAGTCTCTCTTCCAATACAATACAATACAATACCATACTCAGTCCTTTTACAATGCTTTCTTTTATAGGGGAAATACAATGGAAAAATTCTAGGGTTAACCCAGTACCATGGGTCCGCAATGCTGTTGGCCAACACACATCCCAAAAAACATTCTCGGGGGCTCCGCCCCCGAACCCCATGGCAAGGGGAATGAGTGTACAGTACTCCTGGGTTACAATCACAACTGAATAATATCTCTGGATCTAGAAGATTAGGCTCCACAACCAACAATCTTCCACTTGGAGACTGATCACAACAACTCCACTGCTACTGCACTTGCTGGAATATTCTTTGGACCTTGGACTTGGAAAACTTCTTATTTTCACCTTCATGCTTGAAGGCCAACAAAAACTAAGCAGGAACTCAGTTTCTCTCTGGTTACTCCCTTTTTCAACATGTCTGCAAGATTGTAGCTAGTGTGAATATTTTCCAGTTTTAACAGTTCTTCATCTAGAACAAATATTATGAATTGGTACTTGAGTTGTATATGTTTAGTCCTCAAATGAAAGGATGAGTTCTTTGCAATATGAACGGCACTCTGTCTATCACTGTACAGCCTACTATTCTCCTGCTTCTTACCCAATTCTTCCATGAACCTCTGCAACCAAATCATCTCCTTACTAGCCTTTGTAGCAGCAACATACTCTGCGTCCATTGTTGAAAGTGCAACAACCTATTACAGTTTTGAAATCCAACTTAGTGTTTTTCCACCTACAGTAAACACATAACCTGTGGTGCTCCTCATGTTGTCTTTATCACCAGCCATATCTGCATCAACATATCCCTATAGAACAGTGTTTGAACCTCCAAAACATAATGCATGAGAAGTGGTACCTCTCAAATACCTGAGAATCCACTGTACTTATTTCCAATGCTCTTTACCTAGATTATTCATATACCTACTCACAACTCCCACTGCATGTGCAATATCTGGTCTTATGCACACCATGGCATACAACAAGCTCCCAACCGCTGATGAATAGGGAATCTTGGACATGTAATCTATCTCTTCCTGTGTCTCTGGACATGTATCCTTGCTTAGTTTGAAATGGCTGGCCAAAGGTGTACTAGTTGGTTTTGCATTTTGCATTCTAAACCTATACAACACCTTTTCTGTGTACTCACCTTGAGACAACGTCAATTTGTGATTTTTCATGTCTCTTGTTATTCTCAAGCCAAGTATTTGCTTTGCAATACCCAAATCAT
>LPNX010670053.1:175619-190506 GCA_001517045.1 Pseudotsuga menziesii | reverse complement strand
CTTTTGAGCACATTTATATCCTGCATGTTAGACCCTGCAACAAGCATGTCATCCACATACAATAACAAGATAATATATCCTCCATTATCTAGCCTCTTGAAATAAACACAGTGGTTAGAATGACATCTATCATAACCTTGTTCTATCATAAACTTATCAAATTTTAAATACCACTACCTTGGAGCTTACTTCCGGC
This sequence comes from Pseudotsuga menziesii, assembly GCA_001517045.1. Classification (NCBI taxonomy): domain Eukaryota; kingdom Viridiplantae; phylum Streptophyta; class Pinopsida; order Pinales; family Pinaceae; genus Pseudotsuga; species Pseudotsuga menziesii. The sequence continues at coordinate 190,310 of LPNX010670053.1, read as the reverse complement.
CATACAAGCTCTTCTTCAACCTACAAACCAAATTATCCTTCTCTTTTACCTCATACCCTTGTGGTTGCTGCATGTAAATCTATTCCTCCAAATCCACATGGAGAAAGGTCATTTTACATCTAACTGTTCAAGATGAAAATATTCTACTACCACTAGACTTAAAATAGTTCTAATTGAAGTCATTTTAACAACAGGAGAAAATATTTCATCAAAGTCTATACCTTTCTTTTGTGCAAACCCCTTTACAACAAGTCTAGCCTTGTATCGCTTCTTTCCTCCATCTTCTTCCTTCAACCTGTAAACCCATTTATTCTGCAATGCCCTGTTTCCTGCAGGAAACTTAACCAAATCCCAAGTCTGGTTTCTTACCAATGAGTCCATCTCCTCATCCATGCCTTGCTCCCACTTCTTTCTATTTTCTACCTACATTGCTTCTTTAAAACATTCTGGTTCACCAGAATCAGTCATCAATAAATAATACAGTGAAGGAGAGAATCATTCAGGGGGTCTACTTAACCTGGTAGAATTTCATACAGTTGCAGGAGTTTCAGGTACCTGCTGCTACTCTTGATTTTCTGGTGCTTTTGGAACTTCATTTTCTTTGATTTCATTAAGCACTAGTACTTTGTGTTTTCCTTTTCTTCTTTATTTCCCTACAATTGATCTTTGTACATGACCTTTTCATTGAATACTACATCTCTACTCCTAATGATTTTGTGATTTTTAAGATCCCATAAGCGATAACCAAAATCATCAACCCCGTATCCAATAAAGGTAAATTTCTTGGATTTAGCCTCAAGCTTTGTTCTATCATCTTTATCAATATGGACAAATGCTTCACAACCAAAAGTTCTCAGAAATGAGTATTTTACCTATTTACCTGTCCATGTCTCCTCTGGAATTCCACCATCCAAAGCATTTGAAGGCCCTCTGTTTATTAAATAAACAGCAGTGTTTACAGCATCAGCCCAAAAATCTAAGGGAAACCCTACATGCAATCTCATACACCTTGCATGCTCCATGATCGTTCTGTTCATCCTTTCTGACACGCCATTTTCTTGGGGTGTTCCAGGGACTGTCTTCTCTCTACGAATCCCATTGCGTGAACAGTAACTGTCAAACTCCTTGCTGCAGTACTTTCCTCCATTATCAGATATAAGACATTTCAACCTTTTTCCTGTCTCATTCTCAGCCAAAGCTTTCCACTTCTTAAAAATATCAAACACATCATATTTTTTTCTAATGCAATAAACCCAAGTTTTTCTAGTTGCATCATCAATAAAAGTAACATAATAACGAGAGCCACCAAGAGATTGTACCTGAGCTGGTCCCCATACATCTGTATGGAAAAGCTCTAACTTTTCACTCTTCTTTTGTTTCCCAAACCTGAGAAATATAACTCTCTATTGTTTTCCATAAACACAATTCTCACAGAATTCCAAACTTACCTGCTTCAGATCAGGAAGCAATTTCCTTGAGTGGAGAATCTGCATCCCCTTCTCACTCATGTGGCCAAGCCTATGATGCCACAACGCTGCACCTATTTCTATGGAAGCTACAGAGATAGAATAATGAGTATTATGAGGACATAAATATAACATACCTATCCTATCTCCTTTTGTAATTACCATTGATCCTTTAGTGATATTCCACCATGTTTCTCCAAACGTAGATAAATAGCTGCTATCTCCCAACTTCCCTATTGAGATCAGATTTATTTTCATATCAGGAATGTTCCTTACATCATTTAGCAACCATTCACTTCCATTATTTAACTTAATCCGTACCTTACCCTTTCCAACAATTTTACATGGTTCATCATCCCCCAATAGCACATGCCCAAAATCACCTTGAACATAAACATGAAAGAATTTTCTATGGGGTGTAGCATGACATGAAGCCCCTGAATCTATTACCCAGTAATCACTAGTATTGTCTAATGCAAGAATAAAAAAATCTTGTAACACATCACCTGCTACATTTGCTTCCTGAGTAGTCTCGTGCTATCTGTCTCCTTTTTTTTTTAGAGCTCTGCATTCTTTCTTCAGATGTCCTTTCTTACCATAGTTGCAGTGCTCTATTTTTCTGAATCTAGACTTGGATCTTCCCTTTTTAGTCTTGACGTGATTTCCTGGGCTCCTTCCTCTCTCGTTTTGTCTCCCTCTACTCTCCATGGTCAATGCATTACCTGATGCCTCACTTGTTCTTTTTCTTCGCATTTCCTCGCTAAGAATAACACCAACAACATCATAAAACTTAAGAGTGTTTGAACTAGGGACAGAGTTACTTACAGCCATGACCAAGCTATTCTTGCTTTCTGGCAATGAGCACAAGATTAGAAGAGCCCTAACGTCATCATCAAAGTTCACTTTTACAGAAATTAACTGACTGGTAAGTGTATTAAACTCATTTAAATGTTCAGCAACAGATCTACCTTCCAACATCTTCATATTAAATAAACACTTCATTAAAAATATCTTGTTAGAATCCAAGTGTTTTTCGTAGAGCTTACTCAATGCACTCATCACACCCTCTGATGTTTTTTCTTTCAAAATATTGAAGGCCATCGATGAAGCTAGGCACAGCCATATTGTTCCTAGTGCCTTTCTGTCAAGAACCTCCCATTCTTCATCCTTCATAGTCGTCGGCTGTTTTGATTTTCCACCCAACAGCAGGTACAAATCCTTCTGGTACAGATAGTCCTCCATTTGCATCTTCCATAACTAATAGTTTTGGCCGTTAAATTTATAGACCCTAAACTTTCCTTCTTCCACCATTTCTCCCACTCGAACTAGGAACCCTTCTTTCTTGCAAGTTTACCAACCAAATAGACCTTTTGGCTCTGATACCAATTGTTAGAAAACAGGACCGCAGAGCAATAACAGATATACAATTAAAGCAATAAACAAGATGCAAAACACATTAAAACATTACAAAGAGACACAAATATAATGTGGTTCACCCAAACGATGGGCTACGTCCACAAAGAAATTTCCAGTCCTTTTATTATAGTCCAAAAAGATGAAGGGATACAACCTGCAGCAAAACCACTACACTTCCTCTTCACTCTCTCACAGTCTCTCCTCCAATACAATACAATACCATACTCAGTCATTTTTCAATGCTTTCTTTTATAGGGGAAATACAATGGGAAAATTCTAGGGTTAACCCAATACCATAGGCCTGCAATACTGTTGGCCAACACACATCCCAAAAAAAGTTCTTAGGGGCTCCGCCCTTGAACCCCAAGGCAAGAGGAATGAATGTACCATACTCCTAGGTTACAATCAAAACTGAATATCTATGGATCTAGAATATTAGGCTCCACAACCAACAGTTTGATGTGTTTTTGCAGGTATCTCCTCGGAGATCTTTTGCCATAGGTGAAGGACCACATCAATATTTGAATATTGTATTCTAGGTGTCTCTAGTTTCTAGGAGAAGTCTATCAGAATTGTTGTGAGTTATTTGTTCTGTATCTGAACCATTCAAACTAGAGGAACAACTTCTGTCCGTAGAAGGTGCAAAATTCCTGACAACATATTGTTTATTTCTGCTCTTTTTATGCTATATCTGGGATTTGGTTGCTCAGAGCTCTCTCCTCGGGAACGAGTTATCTTGGAACTTTCGCTAGAAATTTTTTTATACAAGTAGAGGTTAAAAACCACTTCCAAAATAGGTTGATCTATCTCCAATAACAAATTATGATCCTGATCCATTACAGTTTCAGATATAAGTGCGGAGGAAGCGAGGGTTGTTCACTAGTCCTACAGCTAGTATAAAACAGGTTTTCTTGGGAAAAAGGTCATATCTAAGGAATACGAGATCCAAACAGAGTGAGACTAGTTGCATATGAAATAATATGGATCAGGGTATATGTGGTAGAAGTTTCAGATATAGAAACAAAATAGTGGACTCGTGGAATACAGTACAAGTTCACTCTTCTGGATAGGCCAAAAATAAGAGGTTTTGGTATATTTGCAATTAATTTTTGTTGGATAATCAAAATTAGGTTAGAACTATGGCATTGGAAAGAGGACAAATCAAGGTACTACAAGATAATTTTTTAGTCTTAGAGGAGTTGCAATTCAAATTTTAATTCAGTTACAAGTCGTCCCTAAAACAACCTCCCAATCAATGATTGAAAAAGGTATGTCAGTTTGCATTTGAATAACTTTTAGTAGAAGGATATATTTGTGGTAAAACATAGGGTGTGATATTGTTAAAAATTCCACCAAAAGGAAATGGAAATAATAACACTCCACTCAAACCCCAAAAGGGTTCATCCCCAACCTACGAGGAAATGGAAGACATTTCTTTTAGAGTGTCCAAGTTGGAATATATTATTAAAGAAAGTGTGAAAATTGATGACTTTGCTAAATTATAAAATAAGATGACTACTAAAGGGGATCTCAAAGGGATGGCTAGTAAATAAGATATCCAAGACTTGAAGGAGTTTATAAATTATATCAAACATAACTTTGTTCCTCAACTATCTACTCAAGAAAAGGATAAGGAGGAACAATATGACTTATTCCAGTCACGTTTGGAGAAAATTGAAAAACAATTGGAGAGTAGGAATTTGGAGTCCTCAAAAGTTGATGATTCTCTACAACATAATAGGTTTAATTCAGGTCCAAGAAACTACTTTATCCCCAATATTGACATGTGAAAGTTTGATGGCAAGGATCCAATCACATGGATTTTTAAGATGGAGCAATTCTTTGATCTACACCAAGTGCCCACTATGCAAAAGGTAACTATTGCATCCTTGCATTTAGAACCTGATCAGTTTGTATGGTACCAATGGCTTTGTGACCGTAAAAAGGAGTCTATTATCTCTTGGTATATATTCACCGAAGAATTTATTGCACATTATGGGGATATAAATAGAAACACCTTCTTTAGTCAATTGGTAAATCTCAAGCAAAAAGGTTTAGTTACAGATCATATCAAGCAATTTCAGGATCTAAGTCTCATAGTAAAGAATATTTTAGAAGATAATTTGTTAGATCTCTTTATTGGAACCTTGAAATATAACATTCAACATGCGGTGCATCTCTTTGAACTATCATCGCTAGAGAAGGCTTTCATAATGGCAAGGAAGGTTGACAATTAAAATATGGCAATGAATAATATAAAGGCCTTCTCCAACACATATAGAGAAAATAATGTTCCTTCTTTTAAGCTACCTCAAAGGTCTACACCCCAACAACTAGATGAAAGAAGAGAAAAATGATTATGCTTTAATTGTGACAGCATGTATAGTAAGGGACATAAGTGCACCGAGAATAAATTATTCTACACAAATTATGAAGAGGAAGAATGAAAAGAAGAGGAAGCATCTGAAGAAGAGGAAACTTCAAAATAAATAGAAGAAGATGCTTCAGAAGAAATTACTCCCACCATATATTTTCATGAAATGGCTAGAATTAGCACTCCTCAAACTCTTAAGATAAAATGATACATCAAAAAGAAGAAGGTAATCGATGACAAGCTACCAGTTCAAACAATGTTACCAAAACTTGATGAGGGAGGAAAAATCATCTGGAGCCTAAAGAAATTACTGAAATATGATCTAGACAGCTTCGAAATCAATCAATTTCAGAGTATCTCATTAAATGGAAGAACTTACCCACAGAAGATTCAACATGGGAAGATGAGTCCTTTATACAACAACATCCAAAACTACTTCATCGTTGAGGACAACACTTTTTGAAGGGTAAGGGCATGTTAAGCCCTTATTGATGACACATTACACCATATAGTGTGGCACACTACCCCCTATAGTGTGGTGCATTACATATTATGTATGTAGGATTGGGTCTAATAGTTGGTTTATTAGTTGTTATTGTACACCATTATCTCCTATATATAGGAAGGCGATATTCTCATTTATAGGATCATATCATCTTGTATTGTCTTGTACATTTTGTAAGGAGGTTCCTCCCTCAAAGAGGATTGATATTTATCTATGATTTTCATCTTTTATGCATGGATTACTCTCATATTGTCTATTTCTGCTCTTTTTATGCTATATCTAGGATTTGGTTGCATAACACCAGACGAGAGAAAACTCCTACAATAAATAAATAAAGTGCACTATATAATATAAATAACATAACACAAAAGGAATTTATTGATCATGGGCCACTTTGCAGGGGCAACCTCCTTTGAGCAATCTTAATACAAATAACTCGTGGATACCTTCATTGGCCTATACACGTGCTTACATATTAAGTCTAATATAAACAACTATTAATCCCCGTGAATTTTGGATAATACAAGATACTCACGAGATGAATTACAAATCATATGCTTCCAATGATCATATACTTAACAAAGTAAAGAGAATGGTTGACATGGGTTCCTAACAAGAAAATAATGAACAGAATACATATGAGAAAGAAATCAATGGAATAAATCATGATTTCGTATTAATAAATAATTAGAGTACAATATAAATTCATATCCAAAGAAGAAATTCATTATCCCAAGAAACCATTTGGAATCCTCTCATTGGGTAGGCTTAAATTAGCATAGAAATTGTCACTAGACTTGAGAACTAGTCGTAACTTCTAAATGTGCTCATTTAACTATGTGTAACTGAAGGTCATTGAAACCTTACGGTTAATGAGGTATTTCATTTATTATAAATCATTATGTATGGGGTAATTTAGGTGGTTTATTTTACTAACAGTGGTCATCGAAGCTCACTATCAACCGAGAGTGATGAAATCAAGGAAGGGTGGCCCAATTAACTTAGTGTATCCCAGTTAACTGGATGTAACTATTGTTGGATGGATAAAATCATGGATGTGGGTAGAATAATTGATAATGAGGCAAAAAAATGACAATACTATGCACTAGGATGTCAACTTAACAAGGTCTAAATACTAGGTAGGTCAATAATGTTTCATGCATGTTGCATGGTTGCATGCTTGTTTTCATGCATGCATGTATGAATCAGGTCTAGATGTAAAATATGCTCCAACAATCCCCCTTAATCCTAATTTATGAGAAGTAAAAAAAGATAGGGCCCAAGAACTAGGCCTATGGTCACCCTTTACATTATTGATCCATGTAAACTAAGGAAAAAGGAAAAACCACATGGAGAAAATACTTCCTCAAAAATGGACATGAAAAAAGGAAACAAAAAAACATTCTACAAACTAAATGATTATTTCTAGAACAATCTTCTTCTTAGGAGGAAGATGAATCTAGCCAACTGAATCAGGAACATACACATATGCATGATGGAAATTGGAACCATGTAGAGAAAATGAGATAATATGACAAAATAGTGAAGGTAGGTGCTCTTTTGACTTGAAATTTAATCAAATAAGGTGAGATAAGTTCCAAATGAGTCTTTAGGTACTTGAGAAATTCAACCAAATTTGGTTATATCGTCTCCAATCTAATGGGGGTGTCCTCCATTTTTACTAGCATTTTGAGGAAATGAGCATGACCATGTAGGAAAGAAAAGGAGGCATGGGACCATTGATCCGTCGGGCCTCAACTTGAGTGCATTAAAAGTTTATTTAAAGAATGCGTTAATCAGTTTGTTGAATTCATCACATAGCTTGCACAGTTAATTAAATGCTGAAATTTGATATAACAGCAAACTAAACAGGAAATGAAACAGCAAAACTGAACAGAAATGAGAAACACTGAAACAGAGAGCCACAAACACAGAAATTGATAACGGAGTTCACCCACTTCACTGGGCTACGTCTCCGGGTCCCTCTCCAATGGGTACCAATCCAATTAATCTCTTTAAGATGGTAAAAAATGGTTCTGGAATCAACTTCAGCGACTGTAAACAGAATGTTGTACGAAGTCTTTAAGACCTCTCTTCTAGAAAATTACAATTAGCCTTTGAAACACAAAGAAAGCTAAAATATAATAGAGAATGTCAACTCCAAACAGAAACAGCATCTAGACACTTCGCAGCAACTCCCCAAGCTTCTCATAACAGAAAAACGAAGCTTTGTGCTCTAAACAATATGAGTCTCCCCTGAAAATGTGGCCAGCATACCCTATTTAAGCGTTCCCTGGCCCCATAAGTAACGGGTTCGACAGCTGTTATCTTATTTATTTTTCGTTACGACCATATGCTAAACTGAACCATGAAATCCCGCCAAATTACTACACAAGCATTATGTTGTCACGACGTTCCATATCCCCGAAATGTTGCAACTAACTCCATGCACATGTGTTGACTCACAACATGTTGCAATAACCTGCAACCGGGCTATGCCACATGCAACGTAACCATTTGATGTCACCATCAACTTCGCAAATGTCAGAGCATCGCAGCATCGCAGCATCCAAAACGTCACAGCATCGCAGCATCCAAAACGTCGCAGCATCACAACAGCCATAACGTCGCAGCGAATGTGATACACAAATGTCGTAGCAAACGTGATCGCACACCCTTATCTAGCCGTCAGCAGCGTCATTTAACTGTGCACAAGACCGCTAGAGGGTATATACTTGACCGCGTGAACCATTCGATATTCCATTCGACGGTGCGCAAACTGTGCAGCCCTTGCGATAACTGCGCAGCCCATAATTGCGCGGCCCTTGCAATAACTGCGAAACCCATAACTGTGTGGCCCTGCGATAAATGCATAGCTCATAACTATGTGACCCTTGCACTATGTTTAGCATATGAGTTAAAACATATGTTATGTTCTTCGAACCATAGATTAGCAACCATTGTACCATATTGGATCAGTGTAATTTTTTGAAGATGAATAATCCACCGGATCATTCCTCCCCACTGGAGAGCTTTTGGACCTCCAAAATCCTGAATCATTCTGCAAGTAAGTGAGGGTACATCTCCCTCACTTTTCCAATCTCCATCCATCTTTCTTTTCTTGGATGCATGCCTTTAAGCCCCACGCGAAGGTACTCAGCATTCCCCCTTCGTGAAGTCCTCACATTTTTGTCAAGAATAACATCATCCTACAACTCATTCATGTATTCAGGTGCCATATCATCAACTAACGGAATCTGTATGTTAGTTTCATCATCCATTATCATAGGAGGCTCATATAGTTTAAGATTCTCAACATTGACAACTGAATAAATTTGCATGTATGGAGGTAAATTCAAGCGAAAATAATTAGTACCGATCTTTTCCAAGATCTCAAAAGGACCATACCTGATAGTATTAAGATTTTTACCTTCACCTTTCATTCTTTCTTTGGTGATATGTAACCAAACTCTTTCATCAACCTGAAATTGATGATCAACTCGATGCTTGTCATGCCTGTCTTTGTACCTTTCCTGGCTCTTCTCCAACTATTCCTGAACTGCCTACTGCACCGCTTGGATTCTTTGAATGAATCTTAGAGCTTTATCTGCATCATGATGTCCATCCACTGCATCTTTGCCAAAAGAGAAGTCCATCGGTGTTTTTGGCAGATAACCAAAACAAGTTTCAAAAGGAGATCTTTTCGTGGAAGAATGAACTGCATGATTGTAAGCATGCTGTATATATTGCAACTGCTCATCCCAAAGTTTAGGATGTTTACTACAATAGCCTCTGAGCAGCTGAATCACTGTTCTGTCTACTACCTCTGTTTTCCCATCGGTCTGTGGATGAAAAGCTGTACTTTTCTTAAGTTTAGTATCCATAAGCTCCCATAAAGTTGACCGGAATTCTCCCAAGAACCGGGAATCCCGATCAAATACAATAGACATGGGTAGCCCAAAATGTACCAAAACATTCTGAAAGAATAGATGATTTTTTTGTTCAGCAGTGATCTACTTGTTACATGGCATTAAGATACACATTTTGTTGAATCTGTCCACAACAACATATAGGTAATCATGCTCGTTTCTAGACATAGGTAGTCCTCCTACAAAGTCCATAGAAATGCTTTCCCAGGGACGAGAAGAAACTGGAAGAGGTGTGTACAAACTAAATTTCCTATTGCTAGGCTTACTTGTTGCACACATAACACATCCTCGTATATATTTAGCTACAGTTTCTTGCATCTGAGGCCAATAACAATGATTCTGCAATAATGACAGTGTTTTACTTACTCCATAATGTCCTGCAATCAATGAACTATGTGCTTCTCAAATCACATGCACTCTCTCTTTTTCTGGAATACAGAGTTTACCAAGACGATACAAGAGTTGATTATGCACATAATAGTTCTCTTCCTATTTACCATTTATTAGTGATGCATATACTTTCTTAAAATCTTTATCTTCTGCATACTGTTCAATATAACTTTCATGTGTTAATGAACTGTTTTGAAGAATGATTGAAGCATTCATAGGAGGCCTTGATAACATGTCTTCTACCTTATTATGAATTCCCTTTTTGTACTTAATTACGAGATGAAATTGTTGTAAGAATCCCATCCATCTTAAATGCCTACTTTGTTGTATTTTAGTTTGAGATTGTAAATATTGAAGTGGTTGATGATCAGTATGTATGACTGTTTCTTTGCCCATTATATAATGTTTCCACTTCTTCACACTCTGTACTAAAGCATACAATTATTTATCATAAGTCATATAGTTACTTACCGCAGTAGAGAAAATTTCTGAATGGTAACAGACTGGCTTCCTTCCTTGCATCAAAACGGCTCCCATGGCAAACCCGCTGGCATTGGTTTCGATCTCAAATGGCTGCTGCAAATCTGGCAACGTCAGAACTGTGGTTGTGCTAATCCTTTCCTTCAAAGTTTCGAAGGCTCTCTGATGCTTGCCTCCCCACTGGAAAATCTCTTTGACGCTTGTCAACACATATAATGGTGCAGCAATGGAGGAAAACCCAGAAATGAATTTCCTCCAATACTGAACTGCACCCAGAAAAATTCTGATTTCAGTAACGGTGTTAAGCCGTGGCCAATTTTCAATGACAGCAACCTTGGCTGGGTCCACTCGCAAGTGGTCTCCACCAATAATATGGCCCATATATACTAAAGAAGTTTTATAAAATTCACATTTGGACATCTTTACATAAAGCTTCTCCTTCTTCAGTACATCTAAAACTTTCTTCACATGTACAATATGCTCTTCCCAGGTTTTGCTAAACACTAGGATATAATCTAGATATACAATTAAAAATCATCAATGAATGGTCAAAAGACATCATTCATGACCCGCATGAAAGTAGCAGGTGCGTTACAAAGTCCGAAAGGCATCACAAGCCATTCATACAAACCCTATTTTGTTTTAAACGTTGTTTTCCAGGCATCATTTTCAACAAGCCGGATTTGATGATACCCACTACGCAGATCCAATTTTGTAAAGTAAGTTGCATGTTTCAACTGATCAATCAAATCATCAATGCAAGGAAGAGGATGCCTATTTTTAATGGTGATTTTGTTAAGGTCCCTATAGTCAATGCACATCCTCCAAGACCCATCCTTCTTCAGAACCAAGACTATAGGAGAGCCACAAGGAGAAGTACTCGGCCGGATGACCCCCTTCTCAATCAGCTCCTGAACCTGCTTCTTTATTTCCTCATTCTGCATTATAGACATCTGGTACATATCTATGTTCGGGAGTGGCACATCCTACTGCAAATGTATCTCATGCTGAATCTCTCTCTTTGGTGGTAACCCCTTCGGATCTTGAAACAAATCATCATACTCAAAAATGATTTTAATCAGTTCAGATTCATGCTTAGGGTCACACTCTTCAAAATATTTAGAGATCTCATAATTTTTCATCTTAACCATCATTAACACAAAATTCTTACTAGCATTTACCAGCCTCTTCATTTGTCCTGCAGAAACTATTGCTAGGTTTGTTCTTATCTTATGTGCTCGTACAATATATTCCACACCATTTTTAAAAAGATGATACTTATTCTTCTCTCTATAAAAGACTACTTTCCGGTCATACAAATATGGACTCCCAAGTACTATTCCACAAATGTCAAGTGGTACTACATCTAGTTCTACCTCATCCATAAAATTTTCAGTGATTACAAATTTCAAAACACATTTCTTTGTAACTTGCAATCGTGTATCATTAGTAACCCAACCAAGAGGATAGGGTTTTTCATGATGCATAGTAACTAAATGCAATTTCTTAACCACTTCTTCTGATATCATATTTACTTGTGAACCACTATCAAACAATGTATCAATCTTTGTGTGATTTGCAATGACACAAACATGAAACAATGCACTTCTATTTTTATCATTTTGCTTAGAAGTAGATGGCATATTTGTACTTGCACTAGAACTTGATTTTGCATCAATGGGAAGTGAGATACTTTTATTCTTGACCTGGATTCTGATAGCTATAACCTTTGTTTCATCACCTGAGTCGGATCCCAAGTCTTGAATAACTGCTGCAGTAGCTTTTTCTTTTCCTTTATCTTTGTTTCCTCCGTACTTCTTTGGCCTTAACTCCGGATGAATTTTCCAACACTTAGAGACATCATGTCCCTTATGACAATGCGAACATGTAGGATTTTCACCCTCTTTCTTAACCGTAGCCATCTTCTTTTTCCCCTAGTCTTTACCTTTCGATTTGCTGTCAAATTTAAAGGATTTCTTCACAAAAGTATTATTAGCATGCTTACCCCTGGATTCTAAATTTGTAGCTTGAACACATGCATCATCCAAATTACTGGGGTTAAACATCAACAAAGTATGCTTCAAATAAGAATGCATGCCGCCAATGTACTTAAGAAGAGTTTCCTATGTATCTAATAAAACATTCAATGCAATAGCCCTCTTCCTGAATTCATGAGTATAATCTTGAATGCTTTGTCCTTTAGCTTGTCTAAACATTTTCCAACTCATGGTTAATTGCTGAATATGTCCTAAAGGATAACATTGCTTCCTTAATACTTCAATGAATTCATTCCAAACTGAAATAATTTTACCATTCTTTCGAAGATCTTGTTTAATCTTGCTCTCCCACCAAGTAAGAGCCATACCACTCATTCTCAAAGTGGCCAATTGAATCCTGGAAGGGTCATCATTAATGCCCTGCACCCTGCAATATACTTCAATCTGCTTGATCCAATTGTCTAACTTTTCAGCATCTAAATCTCCATTATAAATTGGCAATTCAAATTTAACATCCAATGTGAAATAAGGCATATTAGGATTTGCATTATTCGAATGAGAAGTATGAGAAGAAGAGAAAGTTTGATTAGTTTTAGGAGGATCACCGTCACCTCCTACTCCTTTACCCTTTTCTTCCTTCTTCACTTCTGCATCTCTGGATGAAGATCCTTCTTCTTTCTTCTTCCTTTCTACTCGCTCATCGAGTATAATTTCCATCATGGATTTCATGCTCATAAAAGCCTCCATAAACTTAGTTTCTGACATAACAGGTTTTTCCCGTTCTGTATGTCCTTCTTCTTCCCCTCATGAAGAAGACATGGTTCTTGAGAATGTTCTCCTTGAGCCAATCTCAGGATCTACTTCAATTAATTCTCCTTCACCAAGCTTTAACCTAGACTTGGTAAGCATTCACAAACTTGCACAAGCAGTTAACCTGCTCTGATACCATAACATGATCCATCGGACCTCAACTTGAGTGCATTAAAAGTTTATTTAAAGAATGCGTTAATCAGTTTTCTGAATTCATCACATAGCTTGCACAGTTAATTAAATGCTGAAATTTGATATAACAGCAAACTAAACAGGAAATGAAATAGCAAAACTGAATAGAAATGAGAAACACTGAAACGGAGAGCCACAAACACAGAAATTGATAACGGAGTTCACCCCCTTCACTGGGCTACGTCTCTGGGTCCCTCTCCAATGGTTACTGATCCAATTAATCTCTTTAAGATGGTACAAAATGGTTCTGGAATCAACTTCAGTGACTGTAAATAGAATGTTGTACGAATTCTTTAAGACCTCTCTTCTAGAAAATTACAATTAGCCTTTGAAAGGAAAAGAAATCTAAAATATAATAGAGAATGTCAACTCCAAATAGAAACACCATTTGGACACTTCGCAACAACTCCCCAAGCTTCTCATAACAGAAAAACGAAGCTCTGTGCTCTAAACAATCTAAGTCTCCCCCGGAAATGTGGCCAGCATACCCTATTTAAGAGTTCCCTGGCCCCATAAGTAACGGGTTCGACATTTGTTATCTTCTTGATTTTCCATTACGACCATATGCTAAACTGAACCATGAAATCCCGCCAAATTGCTGCACAAGCGTTATGTTGCCACGACATTCCATATCCCCGAAACGTTGCAACTAACTCCACGCACATGTGTTGACTCACAACACGTTGCAATAACCTGCAACCAGGCTATGCCACATGCAACGTAACCGTTTGATGTCACCATCAACTTCGCAAATGCCGCAGCATTACAGCAGCCATAACATCATAGCATCGCAGCATCCAAAACGTCGCAGCATCGCAGCATCCAAAACGTCACAGCATCGCAGTAGCCATAACGTCACAGTGAACGCAATACACAAATGTCGCAGCAAACATGATCACGCACCCTTGGGTGAAATCATGAAGTTGGGTGTCTATTTTGGGGGGGTCTATGACAAAATCGAAGTTGTTTTCACATCTTTCTCAACTTCGAACAAAGAAAAGTTGTATTTGTGTTTAGAATTTCACTTTCGAGTAAAAACAAAAGTTGTAAACAATCGTGTTAGCTTTCTATCTGTTATTTTTCAGAATTTTTTTATTGGCATTTGATATGTCATTTTAGAATTTGTTTTACA
>LPNX010670053.1:122756-166551 GCA_001517045.1 Pseudotsuga menziesii | reverse complement strand
GGCCTTGATCAACATGAATGCATAGAGATTGTATCGAACTCGTTATATGTATATATGTGTTTAAATTATGCACAATGGGTGTTCTTTTTAATGTCTAAAAAGAATCATTTTTTGGCGTGGGTAGAGTAGGCATTGGAACCAAAATGAGTATCACTCGTACTACATTTCTAGATAGACATGGGGTGAGTCGAAATATGAAACTCAATTCCCCAAATATGCTTATGTGTACGAAAAAGGATGTGGTTTAATTGCGACTATGATTCACATTCATTTTAAATGCATTTTTCTGCTCAATCAGACAAATTCAGACAATAGGTTGTCACAAAATAAATAAATAAATTGTTTCATCAATACCAAGATTTTACCTCAACAATTTGCAATTTTGCTTACATGATGCCTTAACAATTTAGCTAATTTCTATCCTAAGCATTGTCAGAGTGCCAATTTACTATTTAGTATTTGTTCATGTGTTTTTCTTCGACCTATGTCCCAACATTACAAGGCAAGACAATTGATGAAGATCTGAAATTTCATAGTCAGAGGTTTTACTTCCATGTATAGTACATTGCAAGCTTTAAAACATTAGATACTGTCTACTTCCAAAAAGAGGCTCACTTAAGTGGAACTAATGAATTCAACCAAACATAAACAATCTATTTAATCCAATGGTTTGAAAAAAGGTTATGTAATATACTCTGATAATAAGAAAAACTAAAAAATGCAAAAAATAGGAGGGCAGCAGCCAGATTGTTCATAGTTCCCTTTGTTAGATAAAGATAAGATAATTTTTATTAATGTCCAACAAGTAGTAGCATTCAATAAGGTGTTGTTAAAAATTAATACTTATGTCATTTTATATGTTCAAAACATGAACAATGTAATGTTAGATGTTGAAGTTAGGGGTTAGGTGGTTAAACCACCTACCCAAGTAGGGGTTCTATTATCCACAAACCCTACTAGGGGTACTATAAATATGGCACCTGTGATGATTTATGGCATGAACAGATGCATTGCTGCATCATTAATGAAATATAACTTCTATTTTCTCTCCGCACCATCCCTCTTTAATAATGTATATACCCTAAATTTCTACAGCCTTTAAAGTTTGTAAAACACACTAACGAAATTCAATATACTTTATGAACAATGATGATAGTTAATAGTCAATGTTATATAAAGGAAAGGTCTACCTAATTTGGAATCCTCTATAAGCTATTCTGCAGATCCAAAAGTAGACTATCTTTATATAAAAACAGACTACAAACCTTTTAAAGTTTGTTTGAAAAACCTGTCACGAATATGTGTTGTGACATGTTTCTGGATGTCACTAAAATATTTTTCCATAGCATGAAGACGAAGACAATGCTAAATAACTAAGCAAGTTTTAAGTTCTACTGCTGTTGCAGTTTACCAAGGCTTTGTCATGATAGAGTTTAAATAAAATGCACTAGCAAAAACTCACACAAAAAGAAGCAGAAGCATTGACTGAACTACATTAAACAGTAAGAGTGACAGGTGCAATGGAGAAGGGGGGCATGGCGGTGATCATGATATATCCCCATGGAGGACAAGTAGTAACTTTCAAATGGGGTTTAGGTGAAGAAACCAATTATTAAGCTGAAGCGTTGGGGCCCTTTCTCAAGGGCTCAAGATCCCCAACTCAAGGTAGATTAGGAATTTGATTGTCATTGGAAACTTAGCAATTATTATAAAATACATGCGCTAGTCATCCACTCCTGACTGTAATTTTTTGGTAAGGCTCGTATCAATAATTCTAACAGAAGCAAGGTGGTTTGATTCGATTGAGTATTGTCATGTCGTAAGAGCTTGAAACCATCAAGCAGATTATTTGGCTAATAAGGCCTCCTTCCTAGAGGTAGATAAGATAGATTATTAATGTCCAACTAGTGACCACAAAAGTAGGTTGAAGGGACTGTTGAGTACAATGATGACATTACAAAGCGGGAGTACCAAACAGTCTCCTATTAAACTCTTCATTTCTGAGCATAAACTATATATTTTTTTCATTTCTAAAATTAGAAGAGGGGCAGATGGGTAGTGTATTTACCTCAGCCGCAGCAACGGGAAATAGAAGGCCGACCGGAAGCAGCAACCAATGCGGAACAAAACCAATTTCACTTCCACCACGACCACAACAGCTAAAATAGCGAAACAGCTACCAAGAAAAATAGCCACCAGCAGAGAACAGAGGGAAAAATTCACAGCCACCAGCCGAGACAGAGGAGAGCACAAACGTGACAGGCACCAACGGAGACAAATCGGAACGAAAACGTCTTAGCCCGACAGGGATGAACATAGCGCATATATCAGGGAAACCGCCCGAGCCAGCACAGCTAAGAAATGCCATAGCAGACCGTAAAATCACCACCACAGAGCCGCCCGAGCCTAAACGAACAGCCACCACAACAACCCGAGCAAGAACACAGGAAAAAATATCACAGTCTCGACCACCAGCGTACAAACGGAGCGCCTCCAATAACATCGATCAAACGGAGCGCCACAAACATAATCCTCATCCATCGTAAAGACAAACCATGATCAACATGCCCCTGCAAATAACTACTGCCAACCAAATCATCATCATCGCGGGCGTAAAAAACATTTAACAGTAATCTTCTGTTTGTATATATATAAACTTCTTTCGGCCGAAGAATTATTCGGTCAAACAAACTTTCGGCCGAATAATTATTCGGCCGAAAGTTTGTTCGGCCGAATAATTCTTCGGCCGAAAAATTAATCAGACCAACGGTCCTAGCCAGACGTGATTTTCCCGGCAAACTGTGCAAGCCGTTTAGTACGAGGTACAGCGTTAACTTTTATCTTTCGGCCGAAAAAACAAATATTCGGCCGAAAAGTTTTACATTATTTCGGCCGAAAAATATTATTAGTTCGGCCAAAAGATTCTAGAATACGATTTCGGAAGCGCATTTGTCACAGAATAGACACCCAACTTCATGATTTCACCCCCTTATCTAGCCGTTAGCAGGATCATTTAACCGTGCACAAGACCACTAGAGGGTATATACTTGACCGCGCGAACCATTCGATATTCCATTTGACGGTGTGCAAACTGCGCGGCCCTTGCGATAACTGCGTGGCCCTTGCGATAATTGTGTAACCCATAACTGTGTGGCCCTGCAATAACTACGTAGCTCATAATTGTGTGGCCCTTGCACTATGTTTAGCATATGAGTTAAAACATATTTTATGTTCTTCGAACCATAGATTAGCAACCATTGTACCATATTGGATCAGTGTAATTTTTTGAAGATGAATAATCCACTGGATCAACCATGGAGAGTGAATGTATGAGATAAATGATATGATATAGCATCCAAAATATCCAATAAATAAATAAAAGTCATATCAGCAAACTCATTAGAATAAAATGATATAGAATCCCCAACATCATATTTTTTTAAGGAGACTCGGGCTACTTTATTTTTCACACCAAAAATGATGAGAACAGTCACAAGCATGAATGAAAGGAATTGAAAAATTAATTTCAAACCAAATAAGGTGATATTAGATCCAATAATGAGGGAAAAAAGTCCCAATTGTGCCATTGATATCAAAAATGTACAATTTTCTCCTTCTTTAGTAAAAATCTGAGAATTGGTGCATGTAATCATGTAGGAAAACATCGGAAGAATTGGACCAATGAGGGAGAATGGATCACTCCCAAAATCTGATATTAAATCCAAAATATCACTATTATGTTATACCTAAATATCGTCAGCAGCATGTGATGAGATCCCAAACTTCATTGTTTCCCTCAATTCCAAATGGTGAAGCAAGAATATTGGTCCAAACATCAAATTTACAAATGAAAATCCAGCACTGCTTCTACCCTTTAGTCAAAAAATAGTACCTTCTTCAACACTACCTGTAATATGTTTGTAGTAATCTGTGGCACCACATTTACCCTTTAATCAATGCGTGGTTTTGCCTAAAACCGCTCTATCATGGTGAACAAGAAGTGGTGCCCTTGGTAAAAAGTGAAAAAGAGAGTTTCTCACGAAGCTTCTCGAAATAAGGCTTCGTGGCACCCTTATCCCTTATCAATAGGGTCAGTTGGGCTTGAGATCCATCCTTGTAGGATCTCCTAGCCACCTCACCCACCAATTTCTCAACCATCACTATCCATTCCAATCCTATAAAAGTAGGCTCATTCTCCATGGTTGAGGGGGGAGTAAAGTTATGTTGTTGTTTAGATATTCTGGCCTTTATCAGTTAAGTGAGATTGAGGGAGAAAGTTGGAGATATTGGGGACAAGATGTTGGTTTTCTGAAGGAGTACATCAACACTAAGTCATAGGTTGTAAACTCTTTCTTCATTTATTAATGCAAATTTGGTTCCTTTCCCATATAATTGTTATGTTATAATCTTGCATGTTATATTCAGATTCCTTAGTCACTAACATAGATCTATAGATGATGTTTTGGTATCTTTGGTCTCTCGTGTGTTTCATGTGTTTATGCAGGTATTTCCTCGAAGACCTTTTGTCATAAGAAAAGAGCCACATCACTCCATCAAATATTGCATTCCAAGTGTTTATAGATTCTAGGGAAAGTCTTCCAACCTTGTCGTGAACTATTTGTTCTCGATCTGAACCATTCGGACCAGAGGAACATCTTTTGTCTGCAGAAGGTGCAAAATTCCTAGCTACAAATCTGGCGACTCCGTTAGTGATCAATTTTTCAATATATCTGATCTTCTTTAATCCTCAAACTCTTGTCTGAAACACAATTCCAACTTGTTTAATGATTCGATCCACTAGGTAATCTGGTGAAATATTGCTCATTTTGATCAGATCTCTTTAGATGAGTTATTTTTGCATTCTATGTTCAATTTTGTACCTTGTTTTATGGTTTAATGCCTAATTATCAGCAACTAACAATCTCTTTTTTTCCATTTTCTAAGTTTTGAATGCTACAGGAACACCACTTCTGCAAGGAGTTCAATACGCGGTGCCACCACCTGTGTGCTGTAGACGAGAAGTTGTGCCACCGCTCTGCCATTGAAGACAAAAGGCGGTTCTGAGCTGGTAATTCTCTATCATTCACTATCAAAAGCGGTGCCAAGTTAGTATACTTCATCCTTGTCATTTCAAAACTTAGTTAATGTTGCTTTCTTTTTTGTGTGTTTTTTGGCTTACTTTTCTTATGAAAATTAAGTGTATTTTTGCTTTCAATCACTTTGACCGTTATATTCTCTTTGATTTCAAAGAATAGTTTATGTTTCTTGCATTGGATTTTACATTCATTTCTTTGCTTGAAACCTCTTGCTCCTTTCGTAGATATTATTCGTTGGAATTTGAAAATATACATTTCATTTTCATGTGTATGTTTTGGTTTCCATTTGAGTTCTTTGGAATTTGAGTATCTTTCAGGTTGTGTGGATGCTTGTCGTATTTCTTTTTTTATTTCTAAATGAGTAGGGTGTTGTAGGAATTCTCTTGTTTTCTTCTCATAGATATAAGAAGTAGTTAGTTATCAAAGTTTCATTTTGATACATACATTTGCAAATCAAAGTGCTTCTTTACTTTGTTTTCCATTATTAAGATGTGTTGTATCTTTGATTTAATTTTCACTTTTTGGACTATTATTGCAGAAATATAGAGTTATAGCACTCTAGGAAGGAATTTTTCTTTTCCTTATTTCTTTTTTTCACGTTGGTTTGAAAACAAAAGACCTTTCCCTACCATTCATAGCTTTGATCGAAAGACAAATGTTCATCATCATGTAGCTAGGATTTTCATTCTTTTTACATTTCCTGTATACACCTCATGCATCCACTTAACCTCTCAAGATAAAATTAAGGCTAGCTTAGGTTTAAAATCATTTAGTAATTGTGTGTAAGTTAGTGACGTGTTCCGTCAGCGTTAAGCGTGGCAGCTGTCATTTTTTCCCTTCACTGCATCTCGGGGACTGTGTGGTTCTTCCACATACCGTCAGTATATCAAACGACATTTCACATACCCTTGAGTTATATCGAAAGGTACTTCACATACTCAATTGTATATTGGAAGGGAACTTTCATACGGTTGTGCATTAGATAGCACCACTACGGATGTGAGCTCCCACGTACCTTGATTATATCGCGAGACCCTCTTAGGATTCCTATGACCAACTGAGTTAACCATTTGGTCGTCTTGGCATCGCAATACACTAAGAAAAACACTCGGGGATATTACTACCCACATAGTCAGGTATTCAAGTGAGGGATGGTTGATCTTCTTCACCGTGTTTTATTGTTGGACCATGCGGTATATAGCAAGTTGTGAATCCTTGATAATCCTGTGAGGATCCTAACTTTTGAACCTTGTCCATAATACAGTTTTCTTATGTATTTAGACTTGACGTTTTTTTTTGTGTGGTACTTTAGATATTCTTAGAGAATTTAGATATGGAAGACCCCCTAGGGACTACCAACCAGAGGACCCCTTTTCAGGGTGTGTCTTTTGTTCCTCCCTCTTGTGAGAATGTTGGTCCTCCCTTCATGGCCACTTTGAGTCTTCTCAGATTGATTATAGGATTACCTATATGGTTATTCTCCAATCCCATTATACCAAATGCACCCCTTGTGTCGGATCATGGTCCTTTACCAAATGAGCATCAACGTCATGTTAATCCTTCTCCTTCTTCGTTAAATTTTGGATCAACTTCCCTTTCTTCCTCTTCACCTATTGAAAACACTGATGTTAGTAGATGGGTGATTAAGAATAAGTTGAAAAGGAAGGATAAGAAGAATAAAGCTAAGTATAAGGTCATAGCTCCAACCTCTGATCATCATGTTGGAATCCCAACATCCACTGGTCATCATGCTGGAGTATTGATGTACTTGATTTCGGCTCGTGTAAGCCAAAATTCCCTTGCAGGATTTGTAAGGGTGATCACATTCTCAAGGATTGCCCTGGTCTTTCCCTTATGTCAGAAGTGTGGTCTACACAACCTATGTCATCGGCCTCTGGTCATCGTACTGATGATCCCCCATCAACCGGTGACTTTGTGGTTAAGATTCGGAAAGGAAAAGTTAGAAATCCTTGCTTTCTTTGTGAGGAAATGCACTTTACTTACCTTTGTCCTCACATGGATGAAGATTCTAAGTTGTTGGAAGACATTATTGTTTCTCATCAATGGCTTCAAAGAGGTTATCGTAAGTTGTCACTTGAAATCCCATTGGTTGTTAAAGTGGTCAATCCAGTTCTAACCTCGGTTGATCCCACTCTTCCGTTGAAGAGTGAATTCCAAGTGGTCAATTCAGATTCATCTATGGTTGATCCCACTCTTCCTTTGGAGAGTGAAGTTACAGTGGTCAATTCGATGTCATCTCCACCCGATCCCACTCTTTTATCCGAGAGTGCTAAGACTGACTTAGTCGCTTTGACCAATCTTTGTCTTGTTCTTCTCTTCCAATAGAGAATGAAGTAAAACTTGCTGAAGTTTTTATGCTTCATTCTGATTATTCTCAGCAAGAGGAGATTTTGTCTCTTTCGACAGAATCCTCTCCAAGTAGTGAGGTTATTTCCTTTTACTAGAGTAACCTAACAAAGTCTTTCCTTCATTCGAGTGTTCCTTTCCAGATAGTTGTGAATGTTACTGCTAGGTGGATGCTTTGCACTATTGTTGATGAAGGGGCTTATGTTAGCATTCTATCCTCAACTACTTGGAAATATTTAGGTTCTCCTCAGCTTGTGCCAGCCACCGATCATATACTAGATTTTAATTGAATACCTACTACGTCTTTAGGGATCCTTCCTCATTTTCCTATTACATTATGAGGGGAAAATGTCTGTATTGATGTTATGGTGGTCCAAGGTCCTTTAGATTTAAATCTACTCCTTGGATGTGATTATGTTTACACCATGAAGGCTGTAGTGTCCACACTCTTTAGAGTTATGAATTTTCCCCATGATGGGAATATTATGACCATTGATCAGCTTTCCTTTGTTGCACCTAACCATCGCATCACTCCTAGTCATCATATTTCCCTAAATGTGCCGCATGTTCTTGTGGTTCCTTCCCCTTCTAGTTAGATTCTTCCAATCATAATTAAAATGGGGGGGCATGGCTCTATTCTATGGACATCATACTGGAGTTACGCCGCTAGATTTTATGTAACGGGGTCACCCTACCAACATCTGGATATCATGTTCGGTAGGATTGGTTTGTGAGCATGGTTCATTTTTTTGTGTCAAGCTCATTAAAAAATGAAACGTACATTGTGAGCATATTTTTTTTCTGTGTCAAGATCATTAAAAAATGAAACAGGTCATGAGCATAATTCCTTTTTTTTCTATGTCAAGCTCGTTAAAAAATGAAACAGATGTCTGAGAGAATAGTTCTTTTTCTATGTCAATCTCGTTAAAAAATGAAACCGACATTGTGAGAATAGTTCTTTTCCTATGTCAAGCTTGTTAAAAAATGATACAGGTTCCCAAGCATAGTTATTTTCTATTTCAATATTGTGTAAAAATGAAACAGGTCCCCACAAGCATAGTTAGTTTATGTTCCAATCTTGTGTAAAAATGAAACAGGTCACCTTGAGCAATGTTTAATTTTTTGGGTTTCAAGCTCCTTAGAAAATAAAATTGATCTTGAGCATAGTTTATTTCTAGTTTTAAGCTCGTTAAAAAATAAAATTGGCCTCAAGCATAGTTTACCTTTTGGTGTCAGGCTTGCATAAAAATGAAACCATTCCTAAGCATAGTTCATTTTCTATGTCAAGCTCGTTAAAAAATGAAATAGGTGGTTTCAAGCAAAGTTTACCTTTTGGTTTCAAGCTTGCATAAAAATGAAACCATGTTTCAAGCTTGCATAAAAACGAAACCATTCCTAAGCATAGTTCGTTTTCTATGTCAAGCTCGTTAAAAAATGAAATAGGCTTTCTCAAGCAAAGTTTACCTTCTGGTTTCAATCTTGCATAAAAATGAACCCATGTTTCAAGCATAATTATTTTCTGTTTCAAGCTTGTGTAAAAATGAAACAGGTCATTTAGAGCATAGTTATTTATTTGTTCCAAGCTCGTTAAAAATGAAGCAGATACCCTGATAATTCTTTCAATTGATCTTTGAGCTCATTAAAAACAGTAAGATGGTGTTGAGCTTAGTTTATTACTTTTTCGTGCTTTAGATTCAAACATGAAAAAGGTTAATTGAGATTTCTTTAAGCTATTTTCAGACTCTTAAAATGTGAAAATATTGTTGAGTGAACTTGTCTTCTTCACGGTCATAAAAGGACTTGAAGAGTCATCTTCCTAGTGATAGTTTACCCCTTTTCTGGACCAGGGGGCACTAATTACGAAAAAGGTATACTCCAACAAATCATGACTGGAAGAGTTCTCTAAGGTATCATTTTATACTTTTTCGGGCCCTAGGGACTAAATCATACGAAAAAGGACCCTTTTGAGTCTTCTTTTGTCTTCGTTCAGAATCTCTAAACGTGAATGATTTTGAGTTAAATTTCATTGGACTCATTAAACTAAACATTGAGAGACCCTTTTTTGGGAATGAACCCCTCCTTTCTCAGGTTCGGAAAACATATGAGAATGGACTTGTCTTCGGATGAGCTACAACGAGTGTTTGTTATGCTCTTTGGACTTGTAAAACTGAAAAGAGGCACCCATCAATCATGATGGGGAAATTCAAGGAAGGGAATCAATTCATTTTGCGAATAAAATAGCAGTTTGTCATCACCTTTGAACATGGCACTTGTCTGCATTTCATTCATTCAATTGGGTAAATCAGCTTGTCTCTAATTTGATTCAATTTCATGAGTAATGTCACTCCTTTGATTCTTGCAAATAATGCATTGTCGAATGGCGTATTGTGTTCCCCCTGATCGAGTCAATGCTTCCAATTATTTTTTCATGCCTCCTAATGTTCAAAGGAAAGTTAGAAGTTTACCTCTCCAGTTAAAACAGCCTTTGTGTCAGTACTTTTGAGTCAATATGATGGTTACATTATCTAAAACGTTCCAAAACTTTGTTTCGAGTTTCATGTCATTGATGTGGGATTCATCATGGCCCTCCTTAGACGAGACTATTCCTGTCAACATCATCTCATCATCTGGGAATTAGTCTTAGAAACAAGTTTAGTACCTTGAGATCTGTATGCCTCAATGATAGATTATCTTGCTCTTGATATAGGTTCACATCATTGACCTTTGATCAAGAGATTCGACTGAGTGTTTGACATCAAAACATCTATTCACACTTAGTATATTGTACTAGAGTACCTTGGGAATCATTGAAATTAATGGTGATCTCCCTCTCACTTGTTAACAGTTCACATCATTGACCAGAAATCAAGTGGTTTCTACCATGTTCGACTTCAGATCATTGTAATCACATGGATAGAATCATACTTTGTGGAAGACCAGGACAAGACCTTGGGTGTCTGTTGGAAATCACTCATAGCTTTCTCCCCAGGTTGTGATGGAGTATATTGTATGAAATTCCATCATGGATCCACATTTGTATGGTCATGGCTATGATCAAATTTGCATCTGTATGACATAGATATACATTGTATATCTAGTAGCTATGTCCAAGTTTGAGTCCTCTATCACATGGATCTACGCTGTATTCTAATAGCCATGTTTGTTTATCTCTCTCATGGATCTTCCTTGTATTGGTCTGCAACCATGATGAAGACACATTCACTCATAAGTCAAAAGTAGTGATGTATTGCAGATGCCTGGTTGATGATCTCTCATTGTTGAGCCTAGAAATTGCCCCTTTTTAACCATCTTCAATCACCTTTTCTTCCCCTGTCTTACATCATTTAGCATGCTAATCAGACCTGTTTTCCTCACTTTCATCCCCAAACTACCAAGGTATGATTGATCATTGCTTTATCTTATTAATACTTATGATTGTGATAATTAAAGCTGTGTATCTCTCAATTGTGCTAACATGTTATGATTTATGAAGGTAGTTTGAGATAAGTGGACTGCAGGTGGATGGAGGCTGAATAAATATCAAAGGAAGGGATATTCACTGCTTAAAAGGACCCTCAGCCCCCGATCATCAATGAAGGCACATGGTTTTAATGTAATATCCTAGACCGAGCTGTGATAGTGCAGCTGTAACAGAACGCGCTACATTGCTGCTCGAATATAATTGTGATCTGAAGAGATCGCTACTCCTGGGCAAGTCAACATCCTTCTCGCATTTTCCATGTCATTATCATGCCACGTTGTGTAACAGCTAGTATTATTTAGGGTGCCTGAAGATCAGAGATCTTCATGGCTGCCCTTTGATAGGATCGAAGGTTATGATCTGCATGTATAAATATGGGGAGCTGTTTCGACCCAGGGGGTTGGAAAAGAGATAATTCATTCATTGTATTAGCAGTGGAAGCAACTTGTGTAATCTTTCATTCTTTAATCTAAGGAGTTACCTCTGATTTAAGAGAGTTGCACGTTGTTCATCCAGCATCTCTGTGTGAAGGATGGGCCCGCCTTCCACAGAGATTGCTGAGTTAATTTAGGACTTTTTCAATTCAGTATTGTGTGATGTTTTGTTCATCCTATTTCCTTTGTACACAGCTGTGGTAGTGTTGATTTACAGTGTAATCGTGATTGCATTTTCTTAAGATTGGTAAGTGGTACAGAGTGACAGTCGACTGGGTAGGGAACTTCCTTTATGCAAATTGAGTGGTAGTTGTACGCAGCTTGGTTCATCCTGTAGTTTCAAGTTGTTATCCTACAAATCCTTGCAATTTATCTTTCCTGTTATGATTGTTGATTTTCATTCCTGCAAGTCAATTCCTTAGAATAGCTGAACTTAATCCTTTGTAATTGAATTCCTAGATTAATATTTGATTTATGTTTATGGCTTTCAAGAGTAATCAGATTGAATAGGCAGTTTTTTTGTTCTGGGTTATGAATAGGATTTCCTTTTTATCTGCAATTGTAGTTTACATCTTAGATCATTTTCCTGAATTACAGGTAATTGAATTTGCAGTATTTAGAAGATGAATAGGATTACACAGATTCTTGGGATGAACATAGTTGTTAGAGGATAAGAGTGTTCAATTACATTGATTTGGTGTTTAACACATATACTGTGCATTGATCCTTTGAAATAAAATACTTTCTCGGGTTGACAATAAATCTCGTATGCTCTATGTGTTGGTAAAAAATTATCTGCATATTGGGTGCTCGACATTTTGGTGCCGTTGCCAAGGAAGGATAAAATTAAACACTATCATTAGTTGCATCTGGTAATTATTTCTAGCCAGTATTTTCTATTCTTTTTGCTGAAATGATTTGGGTTGCATGAATACGAGGAGGGTAAAATGCAATCAACTCCCAACTCCCAAAACCCCACAAGATACTAACAGTGCAGGTGGTTTGGGTTGCGGTCGAGGAACACCATTGGGCAGAAGGACATTTATCGATGATCTTGTTGACAGAACTGATTCATCTACTAGGGCTCGCCAGCAAGAAACTCCTATCAGAAGAAACCCTGTCGATCCTGGGGCGCCAGCGTCAGGGTCCACGGTGGAGAATACACGAGGAGCCGCGACTTCCTCGAATATACCTGCAGAGAAGGACACAACTGTTACAACTGGACCTGCTGGTAGAGGTCCAACATACCACATTTTCGGGAAGGTTATAATGGAAGAAGAGTGGACGTAGTTTCACCAGAAGACTGCTGATCAGTGGAGGAACAAGGGAAAGAACGAGGAACAGGAGAAGGACAAAGAGAAGAACGAGGAAAAGAATGTGGGAACGAACAAAAAGGAGGAAACAGAGGAGGAGAAAATAGTAGAGGAGATGAGTAACAGACACGACTCTGACGAGGAAGAGGCAATGGGGGAAAACTATCATCATGATAATCACTCCCTGCCTGAAGGAACGATGGCTACACTACAATTCCCAATTTAGCAGCCAGCAAGGGCAGCCCCTATGAAGAATATCTCACCATTGGTGCTGCCTCGCTTCCATGGAAAGGCGACAGAAGATCCTAACGAATTCCTTTTTGAATTCGATATTCTCTGTCGCAGCTATGATTATGTCATCGATGCGCAAAAGCTAAAACTTTTCCCTGCCACCCTGAAGGACAACGCATTACGCTGGTTCATGAGCCTTGGGGGAGGAACTGTTGCTAATTGGGATAAAATGAAATAGGTGTTCCTGGAAAAATATCAGGAATATTGCAACACCAAGGATAAAAGAGAAGAATTATTCAAAATGGTGCAGAAGGAGGACAAAAGTCTGGAGGATTTTGTGGAAAGGCTACTGTATAATGTGCAGAGAGCTGGGCAGACGAACATGGGGCTGGACGTGCTCAAGATAATCTTGCTTCGTGGGATCAGGGATGATTGCTTAGACATGTTAAATCTGCTAGGAAAGGGAGATATCTCCAAAGAACCTTTTGGAAATATTGTGGAACTATGTAAGAGATACTCCAGGGGCTCTTTCAGGAACAATAAGCGAGACAAACGGGATAAGCTAGAACATGATGTCTTTGACAGAACTCAGAAGTCGTCCAATGGAGGAGCCACTCGTGCAGAGATAGGTAATCTCCTTGAAAATTTCAAGACAGGGATGATGAGTTCCATCTCCTCAGATATCGATGTCCTGAAGGCAAAACAAAAACAGGCAGTAGAGAATCTCACACTAGGAGTGTCCTGCCCACGATGTAGAAAGAATCATCCGCTGAGAGAATTCCCGCTTGATAAAGTAGAAGTATGTCAGCTATGTGAGCTGAACCACGACATGAAATAATGTCCCTCACTTCCTCAAGTGAAGGCTTTTCTGCAAGAATCAACTCCAGAAGTGGAATCGGCC
This sequence comes from Pseudotsuga menziesii, assembly GCA_001517045.1. Taxonomy (NCBI): domain Eukaryota; kingdom Viridiplantae; phylum Streptophyta; class Pinopsida; order Pinales; family Pinaceae; genus Pseudotsuga; species Pseudotsuga menziesii. The sequence continues at coordinate 152,728 of LPNX010670053.1, read as the reverse complement.
TATTTCATTGCACAGAAAAAACCTTGGCAGCCTCAAAATCAAGGTACGACTCTAGACTCGTTTCCATTTTTGAATAATATGGGCAATTGGAATAATAACATGCAAAACGTGAATACACAATTCCATTCAAATTATGATCAGTGGAATTCCTCCCAACCTGCAATGCAAAATTTTAACTCATGGAATCCTTGGACACAGCCACCACACCAACCTACATCGTGGTCTCCTAGATGGAGGAATTTCCATCCTGGGAACTAGTTTCCTCAACCACCTCCACCTCAACAATCACCATATTCTCCTCAATACTTTCAATTCCCTCAATATCTGCAATACCCACCTCAGCAGTCACAGCTGTAGTTGCAGAATAATTCTGCCCCTAATATACCGATACGACCTCAGCTGCCTGCCCAACCTAATCCTAACCCAAATAATAAAACAGTCCATTAATTGGAGACTGTCAATATGCCGGCCTACTCTCTTTCCCATGTACCTTGTAATGATATTCGTTTATGATCTGGGAAAATAGTAGAACCCGTAATTACAGAAGATGCTCCACCTTCTATGCATAAGGAAGAAAGGAGTTCACAGCATCCATCTGATACAGTTCCTATCATTGAAGATGCTGAGCATGGAACGGCTAAAACATCAAATGATGAATCTGACAATACACAGCCTACCCAGCTGATAAGACAACCACCATATCTTGAGAGATTAATGCTACCAAGAATAGGGGGACAACCTCAGTTTAACCTCCTAGGAGAGTTAAGAAACCTTTATGTCAAAATCCCCCTTCTTCAAGCCCTTCAAGATGTGCCTATTTATGCTAGAACCGTTCGGGACCTGTACACTAAGAAACTAGGAAGGAAACCTAGAGATCCTCCCACTGTTCACCTCATAGGGAATTTATCTACCTTGATAATAGGAAAGACCCCTGTGACAAAGTATGACAACCCTGGCAATCCTACTGTCACTGTATAGGTAGGATAGACACAGATACCCAATGTGCTAGTAGATTTAGGGGCAGTAATAAATGTCATAACAATGGAGACTGTAAAGAAGCTTGGGCTCACTAATGTTAGACCGACCCCTACCATTTTAGAATTGGTAGACAGATCCACCATTAGACCTGAAGAAATTTTGGACGACCTTGTCATCTCAGTAGATTCATGGGAGTACCCTACTAAATTTTTGGTATTACAACCAAAATCGCAGTTGGGGGGACACCCATTGATCTTGGGGAGGCCTTGGTTGGCCACAGTTGATGCTTACATCAGCTGTCGATCAGGGTCCATGACTATATCTGATGGTACGGAGACTAAAAGCCTCACCCTGTATCCTCCAGCTCGGCCAAGTTTAGAGGCTGAAACCTCCCTTTGGATAGAGCAGGAGGAGGAGGAGGAGGATGTTCAACCACTATTAACTCTAGGGAAGGCCTTAACGTTTAAAAACGAAACAGAAGATGATACTATTAGTAATTTTATTAGTGAACCCTCTTCATTGGATAGAGAGGTCTATCAAATCATGAATATTACCCTAGGAAAGGAAGAACAAGAAAATCTTATGGAAGAAACACTAGTTGGTGACACAATCATAATCCCAGTTTTAGAAAACTCAAAAAGCATTCCTATTGAGGTAGAGCCTGGAAGAACTTTGAATATTAATCCTAGTCTCTCCTTAGAAGAACAGAAGCGCCTGATCAGCCTCTTGAAAGAACACAAGGGGGCGTTCGCCTGGGAGTACACAGACATGAGGGGTATTCCCTCTAATCTGTGCACCCATCACATTTATATTAAAAGTGACTCCCGGCCTATGTGTCAACCCCAACGACGCATGAAATCCAACCTGAGGGATATAGTGAAGGAAGAAATCCAGAAACTCTTGGAAGCAGGATTTATATATCCTATTTCAGATAGTGAGTGGGTTTCCCCACTCGTAATTGTGCCCAAGAAAAATGGTAAATGGAGAGTCTGTGTTGACTATAGGGAACTGAACAAAGCTACCCAAAAGGATCATTTCCCTCTACCCTTTATTGACCAAGTACTTGATACCCTATCAGGGAAGAATTTTTTCTCCTTCCTAGATGGGTTCAGTGGGTACAACCAAATTCAGATTGCTCCTGAGGATCAGGATAAGACCACCTTCACTTGTCCCTGGGGAACGTTTTCCTACAGAGTGCTTCCCTTTGGTCTATGTAATGCACCGGCAACGTTTCAAAGAGCTGTAATTGGCATATTCTCTGAATTAGTCAATGATAGCATGGAAATCTTTATGGACGATTTTACTCCCTATGGTAGGGATTTTGAGGAAGCACTGGAAAATTTAAAGAAGGTTTTGACTCGCTGTGAACAGACTCAGCTCTCATTAAGCACCAAAAATTTCCATATGATGATGAGTGAGGGGGTGGTATTAGGGAATTTCATCTCTGCCAATGGCATTCAGGTAGATCCTTCAAAAATCAGGGTGATAAAAAATATACCTACCCCTGCAACTCAGAACGAGGTGCGAAGTTTTCTGGGACATGCGGGATATTATCGAAGATTTATAGAAAACTTCTCCAAACCGGCTTCTCCTTTGTTCTCTCTGTTAATGAAAGATGTGCAGTTTGTGTGGAGTGAAGCATGCCAAACAGCTTTTGATAAGCTTAAAGAAAAATTGTCCACAGCTCTTATTTTAAGGGGACCTAATTGGACCCTACCCTTCCATATTTCCTCAGATGCCTCTGATACTGCCATTGGAGCAGTATTAGGACAGCAGGATGGTCAATTACCTTATGCCATATATTATGTTAGTAAAAACTTAGCCCCTGCTGAACTTAATTGCATTGTTACTGAGAAATAATTCCTAGCTATTGTTTACTCTATTAATAAATTTTGACATTACATTACTGGGTATCCCACATTTGTGCACACTGACCACTCTGCCATTAAATACTTGATGAACAAACCTGTCACCAATGCCAGAGTGACCAGGTGGCTCTTGTTATTGCAGGAATTTGATATTACTATTATAGATAAACCTAGAAAAGAAAATGTCGTTGCTGATTTCTTATCCCATCTTACTAACAGTGATGATAGTTTGCTTGTTGAGGACTCTTTTCCAGATGAACATCTATTCGCACTTTCAGCTCACTCTCCCTGGTATGTAGACGTCGCTAATTATTTGGTTGCAGGAAAGCTCCCACCACATATGTCTAAACGAGAAAAAAGAAAAATCATTCAGCAGAGTGCCAAGTATTGTTGGCTAAATGGTCATCTCTTCTACATAGGACCAGATCTTGAGATTAGGAGATGTGTAAGAGAAGATGATATCTTTCCCATACTGAAAGCCTATCATGATGAGCCTTGCGGGGGACACTTTGCAGACAAAAGAATAGGGCACAAGGTGCTGCGGATGGGCTACTACTGGCCGACTCTGTTTAGGGACGCTAAAAGGTATGTTCAATCCTGTGACAGCTGCCAAAGGATGGGCCAGCCTAATAAAACAGATCAGATGCCTCTACAACCTCAAGTAGTAGTTGAACCATTTGATAGATGGGCACTGGATTTTGTTGGCCCTATCAGTCCTCCTTCCAAACAAAAAGTTTACATTTTGGTTTGTACTGATTATATGACCAAATGGGTGGAGGCTGTAGCTTTGGCTAAGGCTAACGACTAGGCGGTGATGTATTTTCTATACAGTGAAATTTTTACCCGCTTTGGGGTACCAAAGGAAGTGGTTACCAATGGGGGGCCGCAATTCATGTCACACCAATTTGAATCCTTGCTCCGGAAGTATCATGTACGGCATAGGGTGGCTTCACCTTACCACCCCCAAGCTAATGGTCAAGTGGAGAGTACTAATAAGGTCATTGAAGCCATCCTTACTAAAACAGTTAAGAGCCATCGAAGGGATTGGGCTGACAGGCTTTCAGAAGCACTATGGGCATATCGTATGACTTGGCGCGGAACCACAGGTTTCTCTCCCTATGATTTAGTGTATGGGAAGAGTGCTATCTTTTCGATTGGGTTTGAGATCAAAACCCTGAAGACAGCCACCGAATTGAATCTGGATGTAACAGAGGCCCAGAAGAGAAGATTGAATCAATTAAATGAATTAGACGATAAACGGTTAGTTGCAGTGGATCGGACTGCATTCTTCAGCAACAGAGATCCAATTGGCATGACCGATTTATTAAAAAGAAAATATTTCGTGAAGGAGACTGGGCATTGCTATATGACTCCAGGTTCAAAAAGGATTTTAAAGGTAAATTACGTACAAGGTGGCTGGGTCCTTATTTGGTCGACAGGGTATTTGACAATAGCACTGTCCGTCTGGTGACCATTGAAGAAAATCGCATACCATTATTTTCTAATGGCCACAGGCTACAACTGTATCGTAAGCCTATTTCGAGAGATGCATTCATTTCATAAATTGCCGCTGATCTAGATTATCAGCTGATATCAGGGCAGGAACTTCTCTCTGCCTTTGCCAATCCTTAGACTGTAAATCGTGTTTGAATCACTGTACATAGATAATGTTTTTTTTCTCTGCTGCATTTTATATTGTGTTTTTTTTCCCTTTTGCATTTGATCTTTTCGTTGTCGTTATTTTTCAAAAATTTGCAGGGAAGCGCCAGGGGAATGACCAGATTGGGCCTGTCAAGCGGAGTTGTTTTCTTATGCCTTCCTGTGCTACATTTCCTTTTCCTTTAAAATAAATTTCTCGGCGGCTGCGACATATTTCCCGATGGCTGCAACATATTTCCCGGCGGCCGTGAACCATTTTCCATCGGCTGCAACATATTTCCCGATGACCGTCAAGCCCTTTTTCCCAGCAGCCATAAATCATTTTCCAGCGGCTGCAACATATTTCCCAACGGTGGAAAACTTTTCTCGACGTCTGCAACATATTTCCCGGCGGCCGTGAACCATTTTCCGTCAGCTGCAACATATTTCTCGATGACCGTCAAGCCCTTTTTCCTGGCAGCCGTGATTTTTTTTTGCCGATGGCCATCAAGCCCTATTTCCCGGCGGCCGTAAACTTTTCCCGGTGGCCGTAAACTTTTCCCGGTGGCTGCGACACATTTCCCGGCGGCCGCAAACTTTTCCCGGTGGCTGAAACATCTTTTTCGTTGGTCGTGACATCATTCCTGGCAGCTACAATTCTGCCTCATTTGGCGGATGTTTTCATGCGTTAAAGGCCGTTTTTTTGGAAACTTGCAGAGGTAACTCCAGTATTAACAGAAGAATTGCTTCAACTTGCTAGATATGGCTCTGATTCATCTGACTTATGCCGGTGAACTGGGCCATACGACGATCGCTTTGTTCATAATTTCGACCCTGGCGATGAGATGGTTTGTATTTAACCGGTGGAAGAAATTATTGCATTATCCTCGTCATTATTATCAATTTAATGACAGCACAAGTTCGGATTTGCAGCATCAGCAACCGCATGTTCCACCATTCTCCGCAGGATATCTCACACACAATCCCATGAGGTATGGCTTTGATTTTCATGTGATTAAATATTGATATGATTTAGTGATATCAGTCGTACCTTTAATCGTATCATCATTATAGCCTAATTAACTCCTTCCCCCGTGCGATGTAAAACTAATAACCGCCACCTTCCCCAATTTGGAATAAAAATTTTGAACGTTTTTTCGAGCTGAAATTTCCAAATTTGCCCATTTACTCAACATCTCCTCTCAGCAATTCATGCACCCTCTGCGCTGCAACCTCCATTCTTGGTTTCTGTAAGCTACGAAGTAGCAATCTCAGTCTGCCGCCAGGATTATGGGGATTCCAGCTCTCCATGAACCTTTGGATACACAATAACTTAGGAAACATCCCGCAGTTCTGGCCATCTTTCAAGCCGCCGGCTGGCTCGAGTTTTTTGGGCGACTAGATGGCTTTAACCGGGAAGCAGCCCTGCAATTTGCCTTAAACCTCACAGATACTCACTCTGAGGTGTGGGGGCTGCGCATAGAAGTATCCAAAGCCATTATATCCGAGGTTACTGCTATCCCGTAGGTGGGAAAGGCATGGTTTGGATGACGAGTTCCCACAACGAGCGCACGAGAAGCATTTTTACCAGAGGGGGAGCAAGTTCAGTCATCCAGAAGAGGGATTGCACTGTATTCATTGCCGCGGCCATGGGATCAGGTTGCTTTATTCCTTAAAAAGTACATCACTTGTGAAGGTAGGTACCAAACTGTTTATAATTCCAACCTGCCTTTACTTTCTCATCTCCGCCATGGCATTTTATTGAACATTCCATACTATTTGCTCCATGACTTGCATCATATGGCAGCGTTTGTCCAAGCCGCTAAACACCCATTTTCCTCCCTGACCCACCATGGTCTCATCAAATTAATAATTTCAAGAACCCTTGCTCAGCATAATATAACTTGGGAACAATTCACAGCTCGAGCTCAGGAACCAGCTCCCTTGTTGGGTGTCCAGATAGAATAGGAACAGGTTCAACCACAGCAGGAGGACCGGAGTTCCTCCCATATAGTTGGGGGGGGGGGATGAAACTATATCAGAAGAAGCACAATCAGAGGCACAGGAAGGGCAATTGGAGGAGGGTGTACATAAAAGCCTTGTGGAGAACGTAGACAACAGGACAGCTCTGCCAGCAAAAGGTGAAACTGGAGCAGCACCAATTGCTGCGACAGTTGAACCTGAAGGTGACAGAGCTGGGGCAATTAAAGAAAATATCGAGCCAGTAACTATTGAATCCTCATCTGAGTTGGAAGGAGGAACTTTAATTATTGAAGAACAGCCTAAGGAGCAAGAAAATATTCCTTCGACCTCGGCTGTGAAACCCGACATCCCAGCTCCACAAAAGAAAACACCACAAAGGAGAAAGAAAAGATCAATCTACGAACTTAACATAAACTCACCTATCAAAAGGAAAAGAACTAAAACAGCTGCAATGGCAGAGGTAGCCAGAAAAAGATGGACAACCCTAGAAGCACAGGTTGAGTTCCCAATCCTTGTACCAAGGCCAATGGATGCTCCACAAAGGCTAGTCGAGGAAGAACCCAGCATTGAAGGACTTCTGGATGAGAACACATTAAAGGAGGAAGTCCAAGTACTTCGAAGGGAATTGGAGACATGGAAAGAAACCTGCAAAAAATTAGGTGAAAGGAAAATGTATACATTAGTGGAGGTTGCAGACCAGTTGGAGGGATCGAACTCTACCGAGCCTGGCAAGGAAGATGAGTGTGTGATCTACCCCACCTATGGGGAAATATTCAAAGAGGCGGGCCACAAGATCATAATGCGCACCTGCACAGCACCACATTCAGCACCCACAATAGAGGAAAATGCAGAAAAAGAAGATGCTTCCACACAAGAACCAGCATCTTTAAACATCCTTGTTGAAGTTGCCACTAATTCTGTGGCAGAGGAGAAAAAGGATGAAATCATGCATGATGTCAGGGACAAATATTGCACTGTAACCCCGGAATGCTCCCAGGACATAGAGATTGTAGAAGCTGAGCCACAAGGGCAGGACATTGATGAACTTGAACAGGGGGCTACAACACAAGAACCAGCAAACTTGAATATACTTGTCCAATCGACCGAGCAAGTGGGAGAAGAACCTGGGATGGAGGACACTCTGGAACTAAATGAAGAGCTTTGCACTGTAACCCCAGAATGTTCCCATAATACAGAGCTCATAGAAGAAGAATTGCAACAACAGGAGGATGAAGAGGTAAGCAAGGATGTTGCTACACAAGAACCAACATCCTTGGAAGCTGCAGCAAGGATTCCCGAATTGCAATTAGAAGATAACCCTGGAAGGAATATCATTTCCAATATACAGTGGAGTGAGGATGAACAGGTACAGACACAGTCCTCAGGTGACACCAAAATCCTTGAGGAGGAGTTGTACAATGAGGAAGATATCCAATCTCAGAGGCAGAAGGAGGAAGAAGACACTGTTACACAAGAACCAGTGTCTCAAAAAGTTATGAATGTAGCTGCTGAAGAGAATCCAGGGAATGTTGCTGCTACACAAGAATCAGCAACTCTTGAACCAAATTAAGAAAGGCAGGTTGACCAAGAGGAAGACACTGTTACACAAGAACCAGTGTCTCAAAAATCCATGAATGCAGCTTTTGAAGAGAATCCAGGGGATGTTGTTGCTACACAAGAACCAGAAACTCTTGAACCAAATTCATAAATGCAGGTTGACCAAGAGGAAGACACTGTCACACAAGAACCAGTGTCTCTAAAAGTTATGAATGTAGCTGCTGAAGAGAGTCTGAAGGATGTTGCTGTTACACAAGAACCAGCAACTCTCATAGTAAATTTGGATATGCTGGAGGACACTGCCCCACAAGAACCAGTTCTTCTACCTCTTAAATATTTCATTGATTTAAACTCAGAGGAAGAAGAGCATTATAAAAAGGAAATTTTGGATCTCACAACAGAAGCCTCCACCCTGAGGCTGGAAGTGACCAAATTGAAAAGCCAGGTGGAAGAACTCCAGAAGGGCATGATTGCTTTGAGTGAGCATAGAATAATTATTAAAGCACTGGAAGAGAAGTGGGCCGAAGAACACATGGGCCACAGAGTTCAGGAAGAAGAGCTGCAGAACAAGTTGAGAGAATTGAAAAAGTTTCAATCCATGCAACAGGAGAAAGAACAGATGTACACACTCTCTCAAGAACTCATGGGCACCAGGAAACCCTCTTCCTCTTATCCAGTGTTCCTATTTGAGCAATTTGTCTGGTTTAAATTGAAGGCTGTACAGGAGGGGAGATCGTTCGAAATCACAACCTCGGAAAATTTCTTGGAAAAATTCTTTGGAAGCAACTTTGAGGAGCAGAACCTGCTGTGTGAGTTATACCTACATGAGATGGCTTGCCCCCTAGACCGCCACTCAAACCCTGTTCCATTCGCAGGGGATGTTCATTTAAGAGCCTTTGCCTCTTTTGTGAGCAATCACACTCAGTGGGAAAGGTCTTTTCAGACCTTTTCCCATAATGAAGGCCACACTAACTTATGGATTCGAAGTGAACCCTAGAATCCTGGCATTCTTTTGGCACGGTACAGAAGTTTTCTTTCAAGACCCCCCCAGGCACAACATATCATGAGACTGCAAGAAGAAGTGATCTCCACCTGCACTAATTACATTTCCAGACATCAGCAGGTAGCACTAGAATGGAGTAAACATAGATGGCAGGTTGCCTCCTCTGCACTTAGAAGCTGGGATCCTTACTGTTTCAAAAATTTCAAACAGGCACTTTCCAGAGTCAAGGGCTATGTGGGAAGCATGAGGGAGTGTGGAGTTGATTGGTTGGGTTTGAAATTCAAATTCCCTCTCATTTGGTGGCCAGCAAAACCGTATAATATAGATTTTTCCTTGACTAGGGCAGAGGAGCAGCGGTGCTGGAAGTATTGGGTTACTCACAGAGGATTTTTAAAGGAAGATGAGGTGCCTGAGCTTCCCTACAACTTCTCCTCCCTCCATGAACATAGCTCAGTACAGGACTCAGACTCCAAATGATGCAGTTTGTTGCATGAGGACATGCAACAGGATAGTTGGGGGGAGATGTTGAGCCTAGAAATTGCCCCTTTTTAACCATCTTCAATCACCTTTTCTTCCCCTGTCTTACATCATTTAGCATGCTAATCAGACCTGTTGTCCTCACTTTCATCCCCAAACTACCAAGGTATGAATGATCATTGCTTTATCTTATTAATACTTATGATTGTGATAATTAAAGCTGTGTATCTCTCAATTGTGCTAACATGTTATGATTTATGAAGGTAGTTTGAGATAAGTGGACTGCAAGTGGATGGGGGCTGAACAAATATCAAAGGAAGGGATATTCGCTACTTAAAAGGACCCTCAGCCCCCGATCATCAATGAAGGCACGTGATTTTAATGTAATATCCTAGACCGAGTTGTGACAGTGCAGCTGTAACAGAACGCGCTACATTGCTGCTCGAATATAATTGTGATCTGAAGAGATCACTACTCCTGGGCAAGTCAACAGCCTTCTCGCATTTTTCATGTCATTATCATGCCATGTTGTGTAACAGCTAGTATTATTTAGGGTGCCTGAAGATCAGAGATCTTCATGGCTGCCCTTTAATAGGATCGAAGGTTATGATCTGCATGTATAAATATGGGGAGCTTTTTCGACCCAGGGGGTTGGAAAAGAGATAATTCATTCATTGTATTAGCAGTGGAAGCAACTTGTATAATCTTTCATTCTTTAATATAAGGAGTTACCTCTAATTTAAGAGAGTTGCACGTTGTTCATTCAGTATCTCTGTGTGAAGGCTGGGCCCGCCTTCCACAGAGATTGCTGAGTTAATTTAGGACTTTTTCAATTCAGTATTTTGTGATGTTTTTTTCATCCTATTTCCTTTTTACACAGCTATGGTAGTGTTGATTTACAGTGTAATCGTGATTGAATTTTCTTAAGATTGGTAAGTGGTACAGAGTGACAGTCGACTGGGTAGGGAACTTCCTTTATGCAAATTGAGTGGTAGTTGTACGCAGCTTGGTTCATCCTGTAGTTTCAAGTTGTTATCCTATGAATCCTTGCAATTTATCTTTCCTGTTATGATTGTTGATTTTCATTCCTGCAAGTCAATTCCTTAGAATAGCTGAACTTAATCCTTTGCAATTGAATTCCTAGATTAATATTTGATTTATGTTTATGGCTTTCAAGAGTAATCAGATTGAATAGGCAGTTTTCTTGTTCTGGGTTATGAATAGGATTTCCTTTTTATCTGCAATTGCTGTTTTCATCTTAGATCATTTTCCTGAATTACAGGTAATTGAATTTGCAGTATTTAGAAGATGAATAGGATTACACAGATTCTTGGGATGAACATAGTTGTTAGAGGATAAGAGTGTTCAATTACATTGATTTGGTTTTTAACGCATATACTGTGCATTTATCCTTTGAAATAAAATACTTTCTCGGGTTCACAATAAATCTCGTATGCTCTGTGTGTTGGTAACAATTTATCTACATATTGGGTGCTCGACACTCATCAAGCTAATTCTTGCCTCAAAGTGATAACTTGCTATTTCAAACCTCTTGCCTATCGTATCCCTCTAGACTCATGATTTTGGGGACATTTTGTTATACCTAAATATCATCATCAACATGTGATGAGATCCCAAACGTCAGTGTTTCCCTCAATTCCAAATTGTGAAGCAAGAATATTGGTCCAAACATCAAATTTACATATGAAAATCCATCACCGCTTCTACCCTTTAGTCAAAATGCAGTACCTTCTTCAGCACCGCCTGTAACATGTTGGTAGTAAGCAGTGACACCACCTTTACCCTTTAAGCAATGTATGGTTTTTCCTAAAACCGCTATGTCATGGTTAACAAGAAGCGGTGCCTTTGGTAAAAAGTGAAAAATATAGGTTCTCACGAAGCTTCTCGAAAGAAGGATTTAAGACGCCCTTATCCCTAATCACTAGGGTTAGTTGGGCTCAAGATCCATCCTTGTAGAATCTCCTAGCCACCTCACCCACCAATTTCTCAACCATCTCTATCCATTACAAGCCTATAAAAGTAGGCTCATTCTCCATGGTTGAGGGGAGAGTAAAGTTATGTTGTTGTTTTGATATTCTGACCTTTATCAATTAAGTGAGATTGAGGGAGCAAGTTGGAGCTATTGGGGACAAGATGTTGGTTTTTTCAATTAGTACATCAACACTAAGGCATAGGTTGTAAACTCTTTCTTCATTTATTAATGGAAAATAGCTTCCTTTCCCATATACTTGTTATGTTATAATCTTGCATGTTATTGTCAGATTCCTTAGTCACTGACATAGATCTATAGATGATGTTCTGGTATCTTTGATCTCTCCTTTGTTTGATGTGTTTATGGAGGTATTTCCTTGGATACATTTTTTCATAATAAAAGAGCCACATCACTCCATCAAATATTGCATTCCATGTGTTTATAGCTTCTAGGGAAAGTCTTCCAACCTTGTCGTGAACTATGTTGGAGACATTTACCACCATACACACTCATTTTGGTCAATTTGTCTTAGTTAAACCACTATCCTAAGTTTGATTGACTTAATTGACATTAGAGGAGCACTAGATGACATCATCATTATCACACCCATGCCTACCTTCAGTCAAGGAGGCTAACTTAGCCTTCTCCTACATTCGGGGAGGCTAACTGGAGCACTCCGGGGGTGTTCTGAGTGTCATTAATGCCCCATATTGCTAAATGATGGTTACAATCATTTAAACAGAGCAGTGAAGGTGCATTCCTTCATTAAATTTATTATTTATTGATTATTTAATGAACTGGAGTCAACAGGGGCACCTCCAACCACTTATGATGGTTAGTTACACTTCAGTTAACCTCATCGGGGTTCATTGGAGTTATTGATGCACTACCACTTGTTGGTTGTATTGCAGTGACATGTGTCTGAGCTACTTTCAGTTAGACTCAGTCATTTATTGCACTCCAACTTCACTTAGGGCTCAATTGAGTCAATTAGCGTTTTGATTAGTGGTTAACTTGAGTGTTGACTGTGGCTTACATTCAGTTAAGCTAGACTCACTCATTCAATTCGAATGACCTCCTTGGGAATTCGAATTGATTTGTCATTCATGCTTGCAGCATGATCATTTTATTGTATTACTCATTCTTTGTATGAATATACAGAGCGGCTACTCATTTTGTAGCACTATTACACCATTTTCATGCCTTATTGTTATTAATATTTGATGAGACTGTGTTTTGGTCCCTAGATTACTATGACATATTAATATGGTATCAGAGCTCACGGTAGGACGAAGCTCAGATCTCTCAAAAACAATTTTTTTGGCATATTTTGCATGAAAAATTGAGCAAAGCTCAAAAATCCCAGCACTGCACCAAAAGCCAAGGCTTACCACTTAATACCCCAAGTAAAGAAATTGTTGGTTAAGCTTGCTTGATCAATTATGCTAGGTGTGATGAAATTCTAAAATGTGTAGGCTGTCTGACCTTATGGTGCCCCTTTTGTTGTGATTTTCAGGTTTTAACAAGTACAACTTCGAATGGACTCATCAGTCCCTCTTCTCACCCCATTCACAAGCTATTCAAAATGGAAGTTGAAGATGATTGCATCTCTGAAGAGAAAAGGTCTCTATGAGGTGTTTATTGGACTTGGAAAAGAGTCTTATGAGAATGAGAATGACTAGCTAAATGATGATGATAGAGATTTTGGAGCAATATGTTTGGCCCTTTCTCCTAGCTTGCGCTACCTTATTGGTTCTGCTAAATACCCAAAGGATCTCTAGACAAAATTAGGCAGAACCTTTGGCAAGCACAATGAGGATCATAATAGAAATTTGGAGATCACATCCAGCACCACAAGAGTTCTTTACTCAAAATTATCAGCCTCTACTCTCTCTGATGAAGTTGTTCAAGATGAAGATGAAGCAAAATATTCTACACAGACAATTCGATTTGAAGAAAGTCTCCATGCAGTGACTCCTTCTCTTGATGCTCCGGAAGTTCATGAGATCTTGGATATCTCATCTCCTCATATTGATAAAACATAAGAATAAATTCAAATCTCTTATATTGAATAAAAACACTACTGCACTTCCATGCAAACATTCACCGGTGATTTTCCTTTGAATTCTGTGCAAAATTTGTCAATAATTGCTTCCGAAAGTGAAGAGAAATTTGATTTTTCTCCCTCTAATGTTGCTTCTGGTGTGAAAATATGTGATACCTTGGATATTTTGGAATAAATATCAGATTACCATAGTGATCCATTCGCTCCCCATGATCTAGATCTTCCAGCAAATTCCTACAGGATTGCATGCACCAAAATTCAGAATTTTGAAGAAGAAAAAAGTTGTGCATCCATCATCTCGGTTAACCATTTATTTGAATCTGATATTAACCTTATTGGATCTGATATGATATTATTTAGATATTATCTGATATTTCTTGGTTTAATATATCAAATTCATAATCTTTCAGTACTGCTTGTAGCTGTTCTCATCAACGGTGTGAAGAAACAAGTACCGCAAGTCTCCTACAAAATTGCTACTAGGGATTTGATTTAATTTCACAGTTTTGGATCTGTTATGAACTTATTTAGATATGATTTAATTTCTGATCTGATATTATTTGGTTCATATTTTAAATTCCAAGATATTTCAGTCATGCTTATAGTTGCTCTCACCAATTCCGGTGTGAAAAATCAAGTACCGTACTTTCTCTTCAAAACTGCTGATGGGGATTTGGTGTTAGTTTCCTCATATGAGGTTGCTGATATTTTATTATGTGATTAATTAGATATTTTAGAAGATATATCATATTATGGATCTCAATCATTCGCTCTCCACATTCCCAAGGCTTCTTTACCTTTGGTCACATGCTCATCTCCTCACAGAACTAGTAAAGAGGAAGACATTCTGCATCTGCTTGGACATTTGCTCCTAAGAATTGGGGATGATTTTACCACGCATGGTTTTTTGTTCAAGGCTGCAACATATCAGTTTCTTGAGTGTTCCACACATGGTTCAAATCCTCAAGAACCTTTTCTCTATCTTCAGATGATTTCAGCTGCTCTACATGGGTCCAGTTTTCACCGAGCAGCTGTTTATATTTCTGATTCAGTTGAGTGCATTGTTCTTCTTCCAAAGTGGAATATTCCTCTAGACATATTCATTTATTTTGGATTTAAATGTTCACATGCACAGTCTCAGGATGTTGTTGCATAGAAGAACCAAAAATTTCTTAATTTACTACTTAGTTTGAGGCGGGGTATTTTTCCCATGAGGTTTTCCCCATTTCCTTGGTTATATTAAGTAGTTAATTTATTGTACAGGGTGACCTATGGCCTTTGTTTCTAGGGCCCTAGAATTCTTATGCACTTTATGTTTTCTACTCCTCCTGAGTATAGCTTAAGGGGGGGTGTTGGAGACATTTACCACCATACACACTCATTTTGGTCAATTTGTCCTAGTTAAACCACTATCTAAGTTTTATTGACTTAATTGACATCAGAGGAGCACTAGATGACATCAGAAAGATCACACCCATTCCTACCTTCAGTAAAGGAGGATAACTTAGCCTTCTCCTACATTTGAGGAGGCTAACTGGAGCACTCCGGGGGTGATCTGAGTGTCATTAATGCCCCATATTGCTAACTGATGGTTACAATCAGTTAAACAGAGCAGTGAAAGCACCTTCCTTCATTAAATTTATTATTTATTGATTATTTAATGAACTAGAGTCAACAGGGGCTCCTCCAACCACTTCTGATGGTCAGTTACACTTCAGTTAACCTCATCGGGGTTCATTGGAGTCATTGATGCGCCACCACTTGTTGGTTGGCTTGCAGTGACATGTGTCTGAGCTACTTTCAGTTAGACTCAGTCATTTATTGCACTCTGACTTCAGTTAGGGATCATTTGAGTCAATTAGGGTTTTGATCAATGGTTAACTTGAGTGTTGATTGTGGCTTACATTCAGTTAAGCTAGACTCACTCATTCAATTCGAATGACCACATGAGCAGTAGTGGAGGTTGTAAAGGATTTTGGAGAATATTGCAAGGATATGTATGATGCACTCTCCCAGTTATTTTTAGTAATCTCTTCAATATGTTATCCAAATACACTATCCAATATGGACCATATTTCACTTGGGTATTTAACAATGTCAATGAGATAGCACATGCTAGGAGGAATGGCTAGACACATGGATCTATACGCTCTATCACCATCATTGAACTAAATAGGATTATCATCATCATATTATGGAATTTCCACAAATCCAATAGACACATCAAAGAGCTCATGGATCTCAGGATTTGCAACCATTTCCAATTTCCACTCAACATTATTGAATGGTGATAGAGGAGGAACTGATATCAAATCCATCTTGAAGTTTGTTGTACCTACAAAACACTCTGAAAAAATATAAATAGAGGATTAATTGAATCTAATCAAAATACCTATGCTCTAATACCATATGATGTTTCTAAATAGACTTTAAGAAAGAAAGAAATCATAAGCTAAGGATCTAAAGCATAGTGTAATCCTACTTAGATGTGCAACAAAGATTAATAACAAAACTAGTGAAGAAAATATTGAATATAATACATATGAGAAAGAAATCAATGGATAAATCCTTCTTGTATATTAATAAATAATGAGATTACAATATAAATACATCTCCAAAGGAGAAAATTGTTATTCTAAAAGGGATTTGGAATCCTCTCATTGGGAAGGCTTAAATTAGCATAGAAACCATCAATAGAATTGAGAACTAGTCCTAACTCTTGAATGTGCTCAGTTAACTGAATGTAACTGACAGTAACTAGACCTTGATGGTGCATGGAGGAGTTAATTAATGATAACTAAATATCTAGGAGCGAAATTAGGAGGTTAAATTTACTAACAATGGTCATCGAATCTCACTATCAAACTTACAGTAATGAAATCAAGAAATGGTGGCCTAGTTAACTGGTTGTATCCCATTTAACTAAATGTAAATGATGGTGGATGGATAAAATCATGTATGAGGGTTCATGAGGTCCTAAAATCATGGAGGGGGAAGAAATAATGGATAATGAGGAAAAAATGACAAGACTATGCACTAGAATCTCAACTTAACAAGGTTGATATACTAAGTAGGTCAATAATGTTGCATGCATACATGACTAGGGTCTAGATGGAAAGTATGATCCAACATCGATCATGTCAAGTATATATCACTCCATCCCATGTATCATTTCTGTAAATCTCATTTGTTGCTTAAATATATTCCCACTACCATAGTTTCAAAATTGGGTAGACAACAAAATAATTTTAATAAGGAATTTGTTGAAACTCGCTTCATTGATCAAGTACTGAAAGCAAGGGAGAAAGGGATTTATATTGAAAGACCATCCTGCCCTGGGAAGGGGCACATTTCATCATCTCAGTGGAAGGTATATATTAATTTTTTGACAAGTTTCATTATGTCAATTTTAAAAACTGCATTGGTAAT
The DNA here is from genome assembly GCA_001517045.1 of Pseudotsuga menziesii. Lineage (NCBI taxonomy): Eukaryota > Viridiplantae > Streptophyta > Pinopsida > Pinales > Pinaceae > Pseudotsuga > Pseudotsuga menziesii. The sequence goes on along the minus strand of LPNX010670053.1, from coordinate 135,737 downwards.
TAAAAATTTACATAATATTATACTTTATTCAGTTGTAGAATTTCATGAATGAATGCACTGATATTTTTGAAGTTGCAAGAAGGACAATCTTAAAGGAAATGTGACTCTTGTCTTGATATTTGATGATTTGTTGAATGAATAATGGAATGTTTTCGACATTTATAAAAATGATTCCTTTCCATGTTCACCAAAGAGTATTATGCAAGATGATTTGGTAAAAAATAAAATAAATCAATACACTTGAAATTTTGTTAGACCATTACGTGAGATTGATGAGGTACAATTACATATTTTAGCAGATAAAATACAAGAAGGATTTGTTTGGTTATCGATAACATTTGATCATTCTACTCGAGGCACAACACTGTAAGTGGATTAAACATGAAAGAGATTCAAAAATTATTATTTGTGATTATTATAGACAAGTGGATAAATATTTCTATACTTCTCATAAGGTAACTAACCTAGGTGTAGTTAAAGTCTACAAAATTACCCCAAATCATTTCCAGCAACTTCTCTATATTTTATGGCTAGAGAAGTCAACAAAACCTCCAATGACGCAAAAAAAAAAGCGAGAGGAAGATGAATATGAGCCTAAAATTCATATGCCTACCACAAATATTTTGGATCTCTATATTTAGGAAAGGGAGGAAATTGTGGTAGATGAATCTATGTCCTGCTTTATTTTTTGGTGTTTTTTTTTCATTTTCTTTAACCTGAAAGGACATTGAATTGATTCAGTCAAGACTTTGTTGTGGCCTTGTTGTTGTTGATACGAATAATTTTCTTCACCAACGGATGGAAAGAGATTTTCTTGAATTGTTCATTTTTCTTCATTCAAATTTTGAAACATGCACCATAGTTTTTTAGTTGATTTCATTATGTCATATTTAATCACCAAAGCATTTGCTCAACTCTTTGAGAAATAACAAAAATTCCTCACAAAGAGTACCCATTCCACGACGTTTATAAAAATTACTCAGAAGGTTGTTACGTGGGTTTCTGTATTATACTTTGTTACAGAATTGGACATGTATAAGAGAATTTATCCCTTTCATATATTGATATGGATTGGCAAGATGATAATGATCCGATTATTGAAATTTTACCTTTGTTGGGTTCAAAATCAGATCCTAGAAATAATCTTTTTTCAAAGGATTGGATTTTATCATTATGGGATCACATTGCGGACGTGTTTGTTTCACCTCAGGGAAACTTTATTCTTTCATTATATCATGGATGTAGATGTATCCTTCCACGAAACCGCTTGGATAAGAGAATTATTATCATAGTTTTTGAGACAATTTAGCAGGAGAAGCTCATGAATGCATATTGTTGATTCCTTTGTCAAGAAAATGGTATTTAAATTGTGCTAATGTTTTTGGAAAATTAAATGGCAACTTATTTTTTCCCTTTTAATTTTTAAATTGTTTTTAATAAATTTAACCAGATGTTACTATTGTTAACACAGTTGTAACGGAACAGTCTTTAGTTAAGCATTGAGATCACGGTCAAGAAATTTGTGGTGATGCAGAATCTCTCCAAATTTCACATTTGCAAGATCAATATAAGAAAATTTACAAGGAAAAAGAAGTTAGTTTTATATGATTTATGCAAATTATAATACTTTAGAGTTCACCATTATTGCACATCTTGCTTGGCATAGGTGTGTGATGTTTAAATTTATTCTTGCTATTGTTGTGAAGGGCTTGGAAATAAAATCGAGATACATGAAAATAAGATAATAAACAAGTCCAACATAGAATTTGGATCCATTATTGTTCCTCACCCATCCACAAGTCAAAAATCTAATGATTCTTTGTATGGGAATTAGAAAATGTAAGGAGTTTAACTTTATTGTTTCTATTGTTGTGCAAGGCTTGGTGAGATAATCGAGATACATGAAAATGAATCAATAAGCATGTACGATGTAGAAGTTGGATCTAGTTATGTTCCATGCCCATACACGAGTCATAAAGATAATGATTCCTTATATAAGTGTCAAGAAGTGTAACGAATTTGTAATGTTAAATATGGCACTCCATTTTGATTTCTTTGTATGGTCTTCGTGAACTATAGAACATATTTATATGTACTATGTGAACTATATATAGAATAGAGTATTATGTGATATGCGACAGATGCTTTCCTGGTGCATATTCAAATAAAAAAGAGGGATTCTTGATATTAGAGTTGGATGATTTTTTTATTTACTCTAAATTCTCCAAATCCTCCACGAGGACAAAACAAGTCTATGGAAGTTTAGACCAGGATAATAGTACTACATTTAAAATCAAAACAAAAACATATCAACTGCCAAAAAATGCATTTGATTTCTTGGAGTTATGTGTGGGTAGATTTTATACTAGGATTCGATCAACCAAAAGAGGAAGTGATGGAATGGATTTGCTTCATATATTTCTTAAGAAAATAAAAACAATTTTTTTGAATACATTTAAGTTTGTTCGTTCATTGATAAATGTGATAAAGGTAATCACGGTAAATATGTCAAAATTTTGGAAACATTTTAGAGAGAGTTTGGGAAATATTTGTATGAGACGAACACAGTGATGCTTTTTTTGAGGGTGAGGAGAAACAAGGGAATATTTTTTAGAATTGCATAGTTTTGAACCCTTGTAAATTATCCCTTGAGAATTACAATTATCTAGAAAAAGGATTATGGCAATTTCTTTGTAAAATAAAATCAACATTTGAGATAAGGACCTTTCTATCCTCTAATACGGGTAAAATGATTATGTAACATGAAACTTTAAACATTTTAATAGAATTTTATAATCTAATGTTAGTGTTTTATTTTTTTTAAGGAAGTTGTAAGAAACTTCTATTACTATCCATGAATTAAAATATACATAGTTCTACAAAAATGGTCAATCCAAAGGGGAGATCGAAGATCATCCTTCAATCCTAGAAAAAACTAAACCAATTCCATCCCATTACATGAAAGAGTTGATATTCCCTTCCCATTACAAGCATGATTGCAATATACTTCCATTAAAATAAAGATAATAAAATAAAGAAAAAAACACTCCCTATAACAAAAATTAGTGTATTGCATAGATTCATCATCCCCTACTCGAAGCCATTAAAATAAAATCCATATAATAATGCATTCATAAAACACTATAGTCAAAGAAGAGAGAATTATACCGGTCTTGTTGCTGGTGAGGGTCCTTATCCATATGGACTAGTGACACATGAGATACATATGAAGTTGGTGAATTGGTGTGCTCTGGACCACACTTGAAAGGATTTGATGCAAGGTCATGTGTTTTCTCCTTCTCCACAATATTTCTCATCATGTCCTCCTCCATGTATCTGAATATCTGAGCTACCAAGTCTCCAAAACTCACATGCTCCATCATTGTTATATCCATAATTTTACTCAACACCTGGTATGGACACATAACCGCATTTGTTCCCTTCCTCTCCATCAATTCCTTGATCTCTTTGTCTTCCATCTATGTGATGGACTTGTGAATGTGTGGAGGAATTCCCTCCATATAATCCTACCCAAGGTATTCCTTGGTTGAACTCTTCCCTCCCCGGCCTTGTCCCCCATGTCAATTGTGCATACGTTAGTGAGGATCCATTGTCCTTATCTATATCACCAAAATTCCCATCCTCTTCTCCTCTACCAGTGCTTCACTGTGTCCCTTCTCCAGCACATCCATTTCTATGCAATAAAAATACTTGTCATTAAATATTGTTGTTAATACATTTATCCAAGTTCGTTCACCTCAATCCTCATCAATTCCTTTGGGTTTCCATTAATGGACAAATTCCAAACAACCTCAACAAATCCTCCATTAAAAATCATATTAGATTCAATACACATGTTTGAATTGTATTTCACCTTCCATCCACTGTAAATTTGGTCCAGAGTTAGCGTCCATCCTCCTCCATCACCTATAATTCTTTCTTGGTCAATTTCAATGAAACATTTCATCCTCCCATCTTGCTTCATTAACAATATGTGCTTGCATGATTTGCATTAACCGCCCCTATTATACTCCATCATGTGAACCAGAATTCAACACGATCTCCTCACCTTTGTTTTCCACATAACCATCTTCATGTGGAATATATTGTTTGAATTTTATATTTGTAATTATGTATTGGTAATTTATTTTTCCTACTGATTTAATTTTTTTCTTATTAAATATTGTAGCTATATGTTTAGTAAATGTGGTCATTTTTTATTCTTGTAGTTATATTTTTAGTCATTTTTTATGTATGTAGTAGAAACATCCACTCAAAATAAATTGTTGGTATTGGGAGTAGAGGGGTTGTTGTTTGGAGTTCGACTTATTGATGGAAAAAGAAACATTGATAGACATCCATATTTTGTGCATGGATACTACCATTATTATGAAAGAACCTTTACTCATGATATCATCGATGTTGCATGAGAGAATTTTGACATCACTCTGTGGTTTATTTTTCTAGATTCCATGGAAATAAAGAAGTTGAAGAATGAATTTGATGGTTCGTAGATTAAATTTTCATATTTATTTGGTGATGCTAGAAATGTATACATACGGAGTACTTTTCAAATACGTATGATTGTATTGGTGGATTACATATTTACAAGAAAAATGTGCATGATGTACTCATCCAGTATAGAGAAACATATGAAAATTCAAATATCTTGTTTATCGATGAAGGCCAATACCACTCGGAAGACAATAGTGAAGAGCATTGTTTAATAATGCCATGAATTTGTAGATCCAATGGTTTGTTCAAGAATATAAAAAGGTGAAAATAATATTGGTTCTTTTTTAAATCACTTTGGGCGTCATGCCCCTCCCCGAGGCCCAACTAAATTAGATATGCATATACATCTAATCACAATATATCTGAGAGGAAATATATTAAACATTTAAATTTATATTTGTAATAATTTACTTCTTAATCAAAACTAAGAGCTAGAACAGACTTCACACATGAAGTGTTTAACAAAATATGCAAGAGAAACAATCAAAGAGCTAGAAAATACATGAAATAGCACATATGAATGGTGCTAGTTTCTGATCATATTATTATCATACACCATTTAGATGTTATGTTACACATTTATAATACATTGGAGGAAATTCAAGTGGCTCTGGAAGCCAATTGGGAAAGTACAAGTGTCATGGTGAAAATTGACCCCCAACCCCCCTAAGTGGACCAGAGGAGCTCCAACTAATCCCAAACAGTCATGAAACCTCATGTGAAGTGTGTTTGGTCATTAATGGGTCCTAGGAAATCATGGGTGAGAATATAGAGGTGAGTGGGGTGCTCTAGGTGGCAATAAATGCTCCTAGGAGAGCTAAAACAGGCCAGATTCACCCCCTAGCGCACTTAGTCAAACCATGGCCCCAAAAATCAAGGATTTCATGCTCCAAGACATTAAATGAGGTACACATGTCCTGGGTTGACCAATTAGGGCGTTGTTGTAGGTGTGAACAGACCAAAATAACCAGTTATAATGCTGAATCAGCTCTCCTAAGTCTTAAACCATAGGATATCATTGCATGAAGGAAAATAAAGCTATCCTAAGGTAAATACTATGTAATAAGGATGTATTACTGCTCCAACACCCCCCCTTAATCTATACTTAGTACATTTTTAAAAATATTTATTAATTCCTTGGAAACTAAGGCACAAGTCACCTTTTACAGTAGAATTTTTATTGATCCATGTAACCGAGGTAAGGAGGAAAACCTCATGGGAAAAACATCCCCTCAAAAATGGATATGATAGAGATCAAAATGTCTTCATCAGGTCCTTTTATTCACTTGAATGAGCTGAAAGAACAACTTCTTGGTGATGGACTTGGTGAAGATGTTGTGGATGCCAAGATCATGCATCAATGCATCAAAGTGCTATAAACAAAGATCATGTGGAGAGGCCCTTTTATGGTCATCACTTGATGATGGAGGGGAATCATAAGAATGTATTTTGATGCAATCATACTCTGATCTAACAGCATAATCAACCATGGAAAATATATCTCTGCAAACTCTTTCCCAAACAACATCAAAAGATTCAACAAAATCTGCATTATGTGTAGTTGTCGTATCATGAATAAATCCATGAATATTTCTCCCAATTTGATGATGCACCTTCACAAATATATAGAAAATCTAATGAGGATCTAAAATATCAGAATATATGTCATACACATCAGAAAATATCAGAGGTATGGTGTCTCCATGAGCGAATGGATCCATAGGAAGAGAAGAGTGAGCAACTAGATCACATTTACAATCGAGTGAACCTAGAAGGTCTAGAGACTTGAGATTCGAACCATGAATGTTGAATGAAATCCCATAAATATGGAACAGTATTCCCATGAATGCCAATTATATGGATTTACAACCAATTAAATACATACAAGACATAACAACAACATATACAAGAGACATAGCATTGGAAAATAGACAATTTTCTGAATTTCCAACTAGTGAACTTGAGGGTTGATGGGTCTTTTGGTCATGAGATGGTTGGGGAAATGAGTCAATGACTATAATAGGCTATATATCAGCCTATATATCATCTTCATAATCAGAAATGGAAATATATTAAAGGATTTGGGAATATATTTCAGAAGGAACATCAAAATCTAGTGAAAAATGACTAGTTTTGGGAGGAAGCTTTGATGAACTAACTGGAAATTTTTTCAAGGAAGGGATGGATGTTTCAGGTTCTAATATATCAGAATGTGAATCAGAAACAGAGAAATCAGAATTTTATTTTATCCATGCACCCAATGCATTCTCATCCTTACCATTTCCTTGCTTGCACTCCCATCTTTTTGCAAATTTTGGAAGAGCAATGTGGTTCTCCTCAAGGAGATTGGTCATGATGTCCATTTTATTTCTGAATAAAGCTCTCTCAAGATGTGAGCCTATGAAATAATCACATGTGGGTATTTCTCTCTTGTTTCTCCTCCTGGATTTCAAGCTCCCATCAGTAGAACTAGAGCTTTCTGAACTTGATTCCTTCTTCTCTTTCTCCCTTTGCTTCAAATCTTTCTTCTTGATCTAGGATTGATTTGATATACCAGAAGCAAGATCTTGATCCTTGGATTTGATGATGGTACCAATTTGTATGAGCTTGTCCTTCTCCTAAGTCAAAGAATCCATGAAATCTACCAGTGCAAGCATCTTCCAATTTATGGTTGTCAGTTTGCTAGAGTGAAATGTCGAAACATATACAGAATACTTTGGCCCCAACTTAGAAAGGATGGACAAGATAAAATGATCGTATTTCTTCTCTATGCCACATTGTTTTAGCTGAAGTACCAATGGTTTAAACTTGGTTAAGAAATATTCATTGGTCTCGTAGTGAGCTAGGCTCAATGAGATTAGCTCATTTTCAAGATGATGGCTTCTCATTTCATCTGTCTTCCCAAATAGTGACTCAAAATTGACCCAAAATTCATTCGGTGTGCTAGAATTTCTATGTGAAAGAGAAGTTCTCTTCAAGTGCTGAGGCAGAGCATGTCGAAGGCCTCATCAAGCCTATTAAAATACTTAGCTTTCTCGACAGCAGAATTTGGCTCGATTTCAGTTCCCATGGTGACCCGGTAGAGGCCCTTAGACCTCAACTAGATGACCATCTCAGCCTTCCACTCAAAATAATTGAATGGATTAAGCAAAGCTCAAGTTTGATACATACTTCCTGTGTAACCTGTGACAAAAATGTTGTTAAACCTGCAAGTAAACACTCAAGTTTTTTGGAAATATGCCCTAAACAGCAACTCAAACCTCACAAGATTTGTTTGCAGATCCAACCTGATCAAATACCATGTAAGAATTTACTTCTTAATCAGATCTAGGAGCTAGAACAGACTTCACACATGAATTGTTTGACAAAATATGCAAGAGAAACAATCAAAGAGACAGAAAATACATGAAATATCACATATGAATGGTGCTATTTTTTTATCATATTATTATCATACACCATTTATATTTTATGTTACACATTTATAATACATTGGAGTAAATTTGAGTGGCTCTGGAAGCCAATTGGGAAAGTACAAGTGTCATGGTGAAAATTGACCCCCAACCCCCCTAAGTGGACCAAAGGAGCTCCAACTAAGATTATGACAGTCACTAAACCTCATGTGAAGTGTGTTGGGCCATTAATGGGTCCTAGGAAAGCATGGGTGAGAAGATAGAGGTGAGTGGGGTGCTCTAGGTGGCAATAAATGCTCCTGGGAGAGCTAAAACAGGCCAGATTCACCCCCTAGTGCACTTAGTCAAACCAGGGCCCCACAAATCAAGGAGGTGGCTCCCAAAGACATTAAATTAGGTACACATGTGCTAGGTTGATCAATTAGGGCACTGCTGTAGGTGTGAACACGCCAAAATAACCAGTTATAATGTTGAATCAACTCTCCTAAGTCTTAAACCATAGGATATCATTGCATGAAGGAAAATAAAGCTATCCTAAGGTAAAAAATATGTACTAAGGATGTATTAATTCTCCAAAAATATTATTTTAAATACATATAATAGATAGCATATATATATACCCTTTTTATATAAACAACAGATCCAACCATTCCATTTTAAAAGTAAACCATCTCTATTCTAAAGCATAAACAATAAACTGTCAAATACCTATCATTTGATAATCGTTGAAGGTTGAGGATGAAGATGAAGGTTGGTGTTGCTACCAGATCCACGACAAGATTAATCTTCAATATTGTCAATCCAAACATATCCACTAGTTTCCTCCCTAGCATACCCTATAGTACTCATATTTCTCTAGGACCCCCGAGCTGAGATAGGGCTGAAGATACTCTGCTAGACATTAAACTATGATACTAGACTCTCTAATGAGGGGGATTCCCATCCCCAGTTGTATCATAGTGAACCACTAACACACAATCCAACGGTCACCTTTACAAGAGTTACAACCTTAGTTTCCTCCAAAATTTCTCCATAAGAGAAAAATGTCTCAAGCTCTTCCCTCCTTACTTTTATAGTAACCATCTTGCTTTATTTTCCTTCCTCTCTTTATAGTATTTTATTATCATTATTTCTAATGTTTATCTTGTAGTTTTTTTTTAATGTTTATCTAGTTATTATTATTATTATTTGTAACTCTTATTTATAATGTTTATATTGTTATTATAATTATTATTATTCGTAGTAGTAGTAGTAGTATTAGTATTATTATTAGTTTATGATACTTGCTTTGATTAATTCATTTTTTAGTTAACAATTTATTAATTATTATTTCCTTTGTGCAATTATGAATTAATTACTTAACTATCCATCGCATTTTCAGCACGATGAGGGATATCAAGGTTCCATGCCTCATGCATGCCCTTAAGATATTCTCTTAGGTGGGGAGATGGTATGACTATTGAGACATTATTAATTAAACTTTCCTACCATGTTGAGGGACTAGTGGTTACTGTGGAATAAGGTCGAGTTCTTGTTGTGCCCCCCCCCCCATCCATATACCTCGTGAGTGATCGAAATACAAATTACCCTCGCACAAACACGCACTTGATGAGTCAGATCCTCTCTCACTCTAATCAAAATCATTATGTGGACATTGGCTAGACTTAGCTTGTATCGGGTTCAACCCTACCCCCTCATGTGGATTGATTGACAATCTCATACAACACCTGCACGTGGAAATCAAGTGCTTCAAATCTTATAAAATAATATTTTAAATAAAACATAATTATATATAAACATCACCTATCAATGTATCTAACTCATTTCGAGTCCATGCAAATCATGTGCATCAAATATTTTTCCAAGATTTCCACATAATCACATTTATATACAAGGTTGTCAATGCATGTTACTAATTTATGACTCATTCTGATTCCATAGCATATTGATCCCTATTTGCATCGCGTGTACCTGTTGTACATATCACACTAAAATAATCATCAAAGTACATGATACATATATATAGGCATAAGCAATAATCAACATTTTAACAATATGCATTCACTCGATGATATCGAATCATTGCACTGAGAGGCACTCTATAGCCCAGTATGGGGGATGTCTTGTAACATGATGTAACGTTAATAACGTTTGTAACAAGTCGGAAAAAAATAATAGTGATAGTGAATATTATGGGAGAGATATTGTAACGTGATGTAAAGTTAGTAACGTTTGTAACATGTCGGCAAAAAATAATAGGGATAGTGAATATTATGGGAGAGATCTTGTAACGTGATGTAAGGTTTTGTAACATGTCGGCAAAAAATAATGGTGATAGTGAATATTATGGGAGAGATTTTGTAACACAAAATAAAAAATAATATCACTTTTGTAACGTAATTTTTATTAATACAAAATAAATTGTTTAATAGGCCAAAATAAAACAATCTAATATGGGGGAGATGTTGTAATATTTCTACCTAACAAAACAATAAAAAAGTAAAAATTTAATTATCCGTAAAAAAAATATGTGCATCAAGAAAAAAACACAATTGAATTATCCGCAAAAAAATGTTGGCCTTGCACATGGTTTTAAAACCATGTGCAAGCCATTATAAACAACCCATGGTTTTATTGCACATGGTTTAGGAGGCTTTGCACATGGTTTTTAAACCATGTACAAGGCTCTTAAACAACCCATGGTTTTATTGTACATGGTTTAGGAGGGCCTTGCAAATGGTTTTAAGACCATGTGCAAGGCCTCCTAAACAACCCATGGTTGTAGGAGGGCCTTGCATATGGTTTTAAAACCATGTGTGGGGAAATGATGCAATGTTCGTTCCTAACAAAATAAAAAATAATAAAAAATACTATGTCGGCCATAAATAATATTAAATATTAATAATAAAAATATAATATGTGGACCTTAAATAAAAAGATGTGTCTTTTGGTTTGAATCAAATCAATGGATACCTAAGAAGAGGTTCGTACCTCCAGAGATTTGATCCATCTCGGCGCTTGATAGAGCCTAGGATTTGGATCTACGCTGGTGATAAAATCATATAACATGTGAACCATCTCAAAATAATAACATAGACATATGACATTTGATCAAAATCAAATCATATCCTAATTATGTGACATGTCTATCCATATCAACATCGTAGCATAATTATTAGTGAAATCATAACATGATCATCATTATAACACAATCATATAGAATCATCATCAGCAGTACATAGGTAGAAACATGTATTAGTATCACACATATAACTTAATCATCCGAAATTGAATTTGCTCAAAATATTTAAGCATCATGTAGTCTACGGATAAGCCATGCATAACTGGGTCATTCACAACTGAATTCCCATAAAGAATAAGTCAGAATAAGATCTATGGTCTATGATCAAATTTTATAGTCTATCACAAAAATGGGACACTACATTTACCCCCCGCTTCAAGAAACTTCATCCCAAAGTTCTAAAATAAGTGAGGAAATTGTATATGCATCTTCAATGTGTCCTTCCTGGTCATAGAACTGATATTATAGCTATCCCACTAAACCTTGACCCAATAGACTAATCAAAACTTAAGTTGTGGAGTTCATTTCTCCATATATGAATTGTATTAGTCAATAAGGCTTCCTCGTCTCATATCTACAAATTACTCAAGTCGACGACTTGATATGGATCTAACATATAATGTCATATAAAAGAACAAGCAAAAAACCATGCTGCATACTTAGTAACGATAGAAAAGAGAGACAGTAAGAAACTCATAGCAATCACTCACTGATCTCAAATGGTCCCTTAAACTGTGGCGAAAAAATTGGGCCCCTTACCAAATTAATAGAACTCTTGTGCAACCTCACTTATAAGAACACTATGTATCTAAACTTGTGGTTCTTTTCCATTTGATGCACATGGACATAACCTTTAGGTTGGTCTATGGACTCTTTCAACCTTGCCTCAATGGATTGCATTTCTCATCCCTTTCCTAGATCATCTTTAGACCGACAAATATACAGTAACCCATGTCATGGCTCTAGCTACTTGGGGCATTACATACTCCGCCTCTTTAGGGAAATTCTCCCCAAAGTTCATTTTTATCGTACAGTTAATGTCGTTTTCACTTTCTTTTCATATTCATGTATTCATTCCATTCTATTCTATTTTCATCGAATGATCATGGCCATAAGCACTAGATATGCTACCATTATTTATTTTATGGTTCACCCCAAAAGGTTCCATCACAATCTCAATATTTTAATAGTAATTTTACATAATATAAACCCAGTAATACTTCTCAATAATTGTCAATATTGACTTAGATTTGCACCACCTACTAGTTATCCTAAAGGACTTGCGATATCCAACAAGCTACAATATAGATCACATTAATGGGTGAGTGCACAAAGATGAGGGTCTCTTTTGGCGCGTTAGATGCAATAGAAAACTGAAAAAATAGACATCCATCAACTTGCATGGATATTTTGAGACACTTACACAATGAATCTTGCGATGAGTAAAACACAAGAAATGTAGGAAATTGAATGACCTTTCCAAATATATAATTTTTTTCTATTGAAAATGTTGTTAACTATCTAAAGTTAGATATTTTTTAACGGGCACTTTTTTATTTTTTGGACAAATTATAAGGTATATGTTTTTGTGGGTGCAGCGCCTGAGTGACTAAATGATGGAATAAACTTATGAAAATCGGTATACATATAGAGAACATATAGTACTAGTGCACGACTATTTTTCCAATAATAAATATAATATTTTTAATTTTTTTATTTATTATCTAAGAGATCAAAACTCGAAAACGGTACGTCAATTGTGGGTGCAGCGTTTGAATGTCTTAATGCAATTATTTGGAAATGGGTTTTTTATAGCATGTAGAGCTCGGTGTTCTTTAGTGCACCATACAATTTTTTTTTAAATGGTTGAGAAACGAAAGCGATATGGACGAAACACTAACAGTGTGTTTTTTGAGTTGAGGAGTGATGATAGAAGATAAATAAGAAAAAAATAGAAAAAATAATTTATTA
>LPNX010670053.1:49983-114983 GCA_001517045.1 Pseudotsuga menziesii | reverse complement strand
TCTCACTGAGTCCATCTCACTTTGAGACAATCCAAGACTTCTTCACCAATTTCAAATCGTTGGTGCTTCAGTTGAAACATTGAGGAATATAAAAGAAGGATGATCAGCTCATATTTTCCATACTTTCAAATATAGGGCCTGAGTACCTTGCTTGTGTGTCTACATTCTACTCTAGAAAGCTCACAAATCAAAGTTGATGCATTCCTTCACTAGGTGACTTCATGGAGTCACTAGCTCAAGAAAAAGACGAGCTAGTAAAAATGGGCACCATCAATTCTGGTAAGGATCAAGCACTTTATGTAGGAGTTTCAAATCCAGCCAAAGGCAATAAGAAAGCCAAGGATTCGAAGCAACAAGAGAAGAAGAATAAAGAGAGACCCAAATATTCAAATGGGGGTTTGAATCCTTGCAAGGACAAGGATAAGAAGAAACAATAGAAGACCAAATACACCTACTGTCATAAGGGGTGGCATCCATAGATTGCATGCATGAAGAAGAGCACAGACATGATGGTGCAACTGCTTGAGAAGAACAACATCCCAGTTCCTATGGGTGCAAGGAAGACAGATGGTGTTTCAGGCTCAGAAAACAAAGAAAGGTGTCATGATTTGGTTGCTGGTTCTTCAAACTCTTCTTCCTTCATCATAGATTCAAGGTATTCTAGGAATATGGCCACCATTGAAGAATTATTCTCTGCCATGTATTCAAATAGTGGTCCATCCATTTGCATGGGTGATGATTCCGAGATCCAAGCCAAAGGGATTGGCAGGATTGATATTGATGATGGGTACTTTGATAATTATTTTTTTGTACCTGACTTGGCAGTGAACCTACTATCAGTGTACCAAATGACTCACACTGGTGAATCCAAGAGAGTAACATTTAATCCAAACACAATGGAGATAGCAGAAATATATACAAACAAAGTGGTGGCATTGGGGTTTGTTGACCATAATTCAAGAATGTACAAGTTCTCCCATTTCCTTCCCTACTTCAAAGGGAATGTGCTTAGAAATAAGTAGGTTGTGGAATGTGGCAAGAATTTTGTGTCATGAGATATATGGCCATCTAAACTATAGGTAACTACAAGGATTGAATAAAGAAGGCATGGTGGAAGGGATTCCTTCTATCAAGTTCTCAAATGGCACATGCAAAGGATGTGTAGTGGGAAAGCATGCAACGTGAATCTATGAGAAAAGGAAATCAAGGAGAGCTATCCAAGTGCTTAATTAGGTGCACTCATATCTTATTGGGCCTCTTCCCACACCCTCTTATGGGCGATCAAGGTATGTTTTGACTTTCATAGATGATTTCTCAAGGTATTGCTGGGTGTATTTCCTCAAACTGAAATCTAAATTATTTGAGACTCTCAAAGTTTGGAAAGACCTGTTTGAGAATGCATGTGGGAAAAAGATCAAGGTCCTTAGGAATGACAATGGAAAGTATTATATGAAAAATATTTTGTAGCATCTTTGTGGAGAATGTGGCATCCAAATGCAGTATTTGACACCCTACACACCACAACAAAATGTTGTTACATAGCGCAAGAACAAGGATTTGAAGGAGATGGAAACATGTATGATTGAAGCAAAGGATTTGAATCCTAAGATTTGGGTTGTGTTTTCCATGAATATTTCAAACAGTGCAGACATTGCGTGTTCCTCTAGAATGTATGGTACAAGTATAGAACAAGAAGACACATCAACATATCCTTTCCCTAGAAAACTGATCTACTTGAATAAATAACTCTCTTACCATAGATTTGGAGTTTTGTCCTTGTTTCTCTGATATTGATGTGATATATTACACCTACAAAGAAGCACAAGAAAGAATATAAGGGATGAGAGTAACAAGATATATCAATAACCTATATTAGTGATGAAGGAGTCTAATAATAAATGATCAATATTGACATAAATCATGTATGGGAAAGGGAAACACTTTTGTATTAAAAGATAAAAAGAGAAATATACAACCAAATACTTGATGTTAATAGCTTTACTTTACAAGATATTTGACACACTCAACACCTACTACCAACAAATATGAACTATTACTCACAACACTCTGTCAAGTTTTCCTCTATACCAGACTTCATTCCAACAATATAAGGATGCTCTTCTTGGTCTCCCCTCACATGATCCATGCAAATTTATTTTATAGATCGAGGGAAGTTTAAATGAGTTGCGATGTTTTTGGAAGAGGATACGGAATGATCCCTATGGGATAGGGGGTTGAGTTCTAGCTCTCCCCAGTAGATAGGATCATCCTCCACGAGAGATTTCACTTCGAAGCTTTTTGAGACTTCTATTTTTTCCTCCTTAAGGTTGTTGATGCTCCTTGCAATAAGGGTAAGTGCGTCGACACTTCTTGTAGTGAAGGAAAGGGTGCCACCAACACCTCCTATCAGTATGCAACAAGTGCCAGATATGGATGGGCCTTTGTGTCAAAAGGAAAAGTGTGCCAACCAGTATAGGAGTGAGAAAAAAGTATCCAAAAGAGTTCTTGGCCAGGGATTTTGAGGGATTGAAGCACTAGTGGAAAATGAGAGATCAGTGACAAAAAAAATGACCAAAATCCACATATCAATGACCACTTTTGGTTTGGCGACCGATAGTGGCTAATTTACGGTCTTTTATTACGCGACCAAAATTGGTCATTTTTAATTTAGTTATTTATAGCTTGTCGATTGGTCATATATTTGGTCATTAATTTGGTCATATATTTGAATCAATGACCTAATATATGACCACATTTATGACCAAATTAATGACCACATGACAAGCTAGAATATGACTACATTTGATCGCGTAATAAAAGCCCATAAATTAGCCACCAAAATTGTTTTTGGTTATTGATATGCTAATTTTGGTCGCTTTTTTGGTAATTTATATCTCATTGTTTGGTCACATATCTCTAAATTTTTGGTCATTTTATATGCGAATTTTGGTCATTAATATCATTTATTGGTCACTATTTTAGTCATTTTTTGTCGCTTTATGTGTAGTCATTATATTTTAGTAGTTTTAATGGTGTCCATATTAATCAATATAATTTTTTAATATGATATTATGTTTAAATTTAAAAAGAATCATACATTTATTCTCATCTAATACACATGTGAATTATGTAATGTCACATTATAATTAATTACAACACTTGTAAATAATATCTAATACACATGTAAATGATGCAATGTCACATTAATTAGTTAATAATTACAACATTGGTACATAATATAAAGTAAAACCATATATATATAAGTTTTAAAACACAAATTATATTATATAAAATGTCAAAAGTATTACAATAAATATGAGCTTTTTCAAAAACTCATATTAATTTCCATATAACTTTACAAGAAAATGATCACTTTTCAAAATATTACAATGGTTAAACCATCCTACTTGCACTTGGCTGCAAAACCATACTTGGATCTCATGTCAATAGATTCAAAACCATACTCAGCACTAAACCATACTTAGATCCCACATCAATAGCTTCAAAACCACACTTAGCAGCTTGAAAGCCTCAACATCAGGCTCTTCATAGTGAATGGAAAATCCTCAGTAGTAGGATCTTCATACTCAATGGCCCACTTATAAGTTAAGCTCACTCCTGCAAAATCCAATAAAAAAATATCACTTGTAAAGTAGAAAAACAATGAACTATAAAGTAGAAAAACAATGAAGAAAATTATTTATCTTGTTCAACAACTAACAACAATAACCAAGATCATGTGCAAAATAGGAAAATCTAATCTAACAAATTCAATTTAAGAATTGGTTAAAATTAAACTTGAATGACTAAATCTGCACTATTTAGTACCTAAGAAAACAAAGCTCAGCTCTAAACTAGGAAATGGATTTCAACAGGAAAGATAATCAACGAATCCACAAAACAATTATGCTCAACTGCATAGGTATAAACCTGCATACATAGTGCAATATGTGAAGGAGTTCACCCCTATATGTCATGTGGTTGGTGAATGACATGAAAACTATAGAAACTAATGAATGATTTAAGAAAGTCTCAAATCCAACATCCAAAAGAATAAATAATATATTTCTTTACCCGTGGAGTCACCATTCTGCTATGTATGATTTGGTGCAAAAGTGTAACAAATGCACTCAAACATAGGTTGAAAATGCTGGTGCAACAAAAATGTAAAATGTATGAATTGTGTATGTGAGAAAATATATATAAACCTACTTTCCCAAATATGAAATAAACATAAATCAAAAGATAAGAGGGAGGTGAAACCTTAGGGGAAGCTGCATGACGAGCTGGACTTATTGGAACAAGAGAAGGTGAACTGAAAAGAAGAATCATCTTTTATGGCCCTGCACACAATGACCACAAAGGACCAACATTACAATTCTCAGGAAATACCAGGTAGATTCTTTAGAGGATGATTCCATTTATACTATATAGGATTTTCCCAAAGGATGGTATCTAAGTAGAGATGTTTCCCAGTATTTGTCCATGAAATTGCCTTCCTACACCCTAATCATTTGGCACATTCATACAGTAACATTGGCCTTGATATTAGTGTTTTTAAACATTTTAATATTCAAATATCTACAAATGCTTGAAATCGTATTATGTGCATAAGCCTCCTATGGCAAGAGAAGTCCGTAGTCCACTAGAACATAGTTTCCTAACACAATGATATTATACTCTATAACACCCCGGTTTGACCTCGTGGTATTTTTATTGTACATGGTGAAAATATTGTATGGAATCATGGCAAGGAGCTCAAGGCCAAGGCCCTGCCATTGATTGATGTTTTGTGTATAGATCATCAGGGTTGATTCCTATGGTTTATGGTGATAAGTCAAGCAGAGTATATATATTTGTGAATATCATGTAAAATGTAAACTAATAAAAATACCACAACTAGCTATGCGTCGTGACGTTAAAGAGATGGGAGCATGATTTCACAAGGAATAGGGAGGGGAAACGTTTAACCTTGAGATATTTGGGGAAAACCCATGTGTCAAAAGGAAACACCAAAAAATGTATGCCCATTCTCCTCATGCGTTCACATTTTCATCTTCCCTCACGTTGTGGGGAGCGGCGAGACATTTTGATCATCCATCCTTCAACATTTTCAGTTTCTTTTTCCTCATTGTGCATGCACAGTCCATCATTTGTATTTCTCCCAAAATGTCATGGTCGATTCTGATTTTCCCTATTCCATCCTGTGCATGTCCATTGTGCGTTCGTCCTATTGGCAGAACTATGTTTTGTTCTAGGTTGTTTATTCATGGGGGATTCACCCGCACGTGGGTTATTTTTATTCCTGACCGGACAGACATAGGGAGAGTGAGCAGGTGTTGCTACGCATTTCTACAAGTGTTTTTCCTTTGCCAAGAACCTGTTTATGGTGTTACAGTGTTATCCTGAACTGCAGAGTGTTATGAGACCTGTTGCTTTGTGTATTCGAGTGAAGCCTGTGTTGTTGTGTCTCCATGTGGTTGCGGTGACGTGCACCCTGGGTTTGGTCTGAACTATGTACAAGAATTAGGAGTGGAAGAGACATAGAATGTGCTTAATAAACCTAGTGGGAAGCTCACAATAAGATAAGAGTGGATGGTGAATCTTCTCTGCACATCCTGAAGAGCACTAGAAGGGAAGATGTATCCTGAGGGACTGTGGAGCAGAGAAGGGGACACTTCCTTATGTTGGGGGTGTAGGAAACCTAGATTCCAAGCTAGATAGGTATTTTGAAGGTGTCCTTAGCTCTGTGGATGAGCTCACTAGCTTAGTAATTCTTCCTGCCCATTTCCTTGATAGCCTGAGAACCCATCTACTAGCTTGGATGTGTCTTGTTCTGTTTGGCCTTTTGTGTGTGTGACCCTTGGATGGACAACCTGATAAACCCATCTTTTAATTGGATTGGTTGGTCCTGAATGTGAATGATGGCTTGGATGTGTGGCCTGATAAACCCATCTGTTAGTTGGTTTATTTTCTTGCAGCCTAATAAACCCAAATGTGTTGGATTGGTTGAGTTTTGTAGTATCCTTGGCTTTGTGTGAACATGCTAGTGTTCCTTATTCCTTGGGGAAAATCATGCCCAGCTTGGGGATGATAGTGGTGCTGAGAGATAGATGAGCGCACTAGACTATGGTTGGGTGGAACATTGCAGTGACATAGCTGGTCGCAGAAGAAGCCTCTTCATAAGATAAGTATCTCTTTGTTAATCTCTGCATTTGTATTTTCTCAGTGAAATATGATGAACATGCTTAATGTGTTGAATTGATTAATTACTTTCGATGTATAATTGCAATTGTATGCATCTATGTATGTTACTTTCAATGCATTTCCTAAGTTTTGTTATGGGCTTAGATTGGCTGGATTGGTGATGTCCTGAAGGATAGAATCAATCTATAAGACTTCTGCTAACAAGCTGAGTTTCTTGGTAGAAATCTCCTTCGGAAACTTTCATTTCCGCAACTTGCAGGATTCGGGATGAGTCTTCACGATCTCTATTTCCGCAGTTTTCCTTCCACAACTTTACTTTCCACATGCAGGATGCGGCATCAAAAATATCTACCTCCACAACTTTCTTTTTGCAGTGGTCTATTTCGCATGTGGGATGCAGGATGAGGGATGGAAATTTCCATATTTTCCTGATTCCTCAAACTCAAGCTTTCTGCACCGTTGATCCTTGCGGGTTGATTCCTTTGGGTTTATTTTCAACTGTTGATTTGTTCCCAGATGCGGAACATATTGTTACCGTCATTTTATGACATGATTTTTCCCCTCCGTTTGATCTCCTCTGAGATATTTCTTCATAGATCATCGAATTGATCAATGGTGGATGAGAGGGGTACGTGACAATGTGGAGTTAGAACATGAATGTTGAGGAGTGTTTCACGGCCATGTCCTATGATTCAAAGAACGACAAAGGTTCCATAAGAAATTTCTAATTCTGCATGATAATCCAGGTATGGGTATGTGACAGTATTGTATCAGAGCTGCGCATTGCAGCATTGGACCTGGATGGGCCAAGGGGATAGCTACCAGAGCCGTGGGTTGCAACATTGGGCCTTGATGGGCCAAGTTGAATAGATAAAAGAGAAAATAACACCTAGGTGGTGATTTGACAGTGCTGCTAGTTACAACGTTGGTATAAATGTGCCAAGTCAATTGGTTGCAAAAATAAAACTACAGCAAGAAAGAGTGTGATTTAGTAGGATTGCTAAACTTAGCCAACCCAATGAAATGCACCGTGACTGTGATGTGATCTTGACCGTTCATGCCTGCAATAAGCGGTTGGTAAGTAATTACTTTTGATTTATGAAATTGTCTAATAGATGATGTTGTTAACAGATTTTACAGAGTTGCATATCAAAACGTTGGTCTTGGTTCGACCAAGAAGGTTAAAGAAGATCAATGCCAAGAAGAAAATAAGAGGCTGGTCAAGGCTCTGGTGGAGAAAATCCAGTTGACTACTTCCATGTTACATAGTTTGGAATATTTCCAAAAGGAGGATAAACTTTGGGCGTTAGTTAATAGAGATGGAATGGAGTAGGATAAATTCTCACAAGAAGAATGAGAAGCTTAACCCAAGGAAGAAAGGTTTTAAGCCTCATAAGATCTTGAAGCAGCAAAGGAAGCCATCACAAGTTGTGATTGAGCCGACCAGTATGATGAGGGAAAATTTAAAGGAACCACTTAAATGTTGCAGATGTGAAGGAACCCATATATGCAGGAATTGTTCACTTGAGGATATGAATAAGGCTCAAGTCCCCAACACCCAAGAAGCTGAAACTGTGGGTCAGGAATCAGGGATCATTCCTAAAATTTGTGCAGTGTTAGAATACCACCAGGAAATTCATAACTCAACTGTGGTGGAAGTTGAGGGTGAGATCATTGAACATGATGTTTATGTTTTGATTGACCCTAGATCGACTCACAGCTATATTACTCCTGGATTTGTTGAGATGTGCACTTTGAAGAAGTCAAAGCATAGAAGATCATGGTTAGTCTAACTAGCCACTAGAACTAAGAAGAAAGTCAGTGAGGTGGTAAGGAAATGTCCATTAGTCATGGATGGGTTAGTCACTTGTGCAGATCTGAATGTTTTGTCACTTGGATCCTATGATATACTCATGGATTGGACAGGAGCACATAAAGCAAAGCTAGATTGTTACAACATGACTTTTTAGAACTTGGATGACGAAGGAAACCTAAGGATTGTGAAAGGCATTCCAAAAGTGATCTCTGGAAGGAAGTCTTCAGCAATGCAGTTGAAGAAGTTCTATGGGAAAATTTGCAGAGTGTATGCAAATCATGTTTTGGAGGCAGTAGAGAATGAGGATCCTAGTTTGGAGGACCTTCATGTGTTGCAGGAATTTAGGAATGTTTTCCTGATGAGATTCCAGGGCTTCCTCCAAAGAGTGACATCAATTTTACAATTGAACATGTTCCAGATAAAGCACCAGTGTCCAAGACACCCTATAGGGTGAGTACACCAAAAATTATAGAGATGAAGGTGCAGCTGCAAGAGTTGTTGGAAAAGAGGTATGTCAAGAAAAGTGTTTCTCCTTGGGGAGCACCATTCCTAATTGTGAAAAATAAATATGGTACACATAAGATGTGTATTGATTTCAGATCGTTGAAAAAGGTCATTGTGAATAACAAGTATACTTTTCCTAGGATTGATGACCTATTTGATCAAATGAGAAGATCAAAGGTGTTTTCTAAGATCGACTTAAGGTATGGTTATCAGCAGGTATGGATCTTATGATGTTATAGTGGTATCATTTGGTTTCACAAATGACCCAGCTAGATTCATGTGCCTCATGAATAATGTTTTCAGTAAGTATCTGGATAGGGTTGTTCTTGTTTTCCTTGATGGCATTTTATTTATTCTAAAGAATGAGGAAGAACATGTGGAGCATTTGAGGATGACTTTGAAATTGCTTAGGAAGCATAAGTTGTATGCAGGTTTGAGAAAATGTGACTTCTATGAGGATAGAATTTGTTATTTGGGTCACCTTATCTCAGATAAAAGAATATCTGGAGACCCTGAAAAGAATGAGGCAATGATGAGTTGTCCTGCTCCAAGAAAGTTAACAGATATAAGATCTTTTGTGGGACTTGCAGCGTATTGCAGGAATCTCACTAAAGAAGATTATCCAGGTAATGTATAGGCCGAGGAAGCGTGCATGTGAACTTGTAATTCCATGAGGAAGTGTCCCTTGTGTGTATGGGCATGCATACGAGGACTTCCTGAAGACTCAGGTAGGATGACCTAAGCAAAGCAGCATGGTTGTGCCCAATGAAACCCAGGAAGGAAGATTCCATGTGCCATGAGAAGGATCTCATGACTAAGAACAGATTTTGAACTCTAGATTGCAAGTTTTCTATTGATTATGGGAGACTGTGATCTCCTGTGATGGTTTTGATTCATGCTAACAATGGATATTCTTGTTTTTCATTTCTAATATTTGAAGTTTCCTATTGCTTACTATGATTGTTTGGCTAGTTAAAAATTATGCCAGGATGACATGTTGTATGTGGATGTCTAGGTTTTGGGTAGCATGCCTAAGTAAGGGATGAGTACTCCCCACTAGCAGAATCCAAACAACATGAGGATGGAACCATGGTTGCAAAAAAAAAATTGTATTTTTTGCAAGAAGTAGGATTGTGAACTTAGTTTTTTATTTTTGAATATCAATGTTATTGATATTTTGATATTTGGGAAATGATGTATGCATGAAATAGATTTGAGAATCCATTACTCAAATTTTATGATGACATCTCATTTAAACTACAACGCAGGTGAGATGGTGAAAGTAAGCCTTGAACTACATAGCTTCTTGGAAGGATGTGTTTGGGATACATAAATCCTCGGAAGGATGTACTAGGTGTACACGGTTCCTCAGAAGGATGTACTGGGATACATAGCTTCTTGGAGGAATGTGCTTGGAATAGGTTTGAAAACCTATGATTGCAATTATTTTTATGATGAGATCTCATATAAACTACATGCTTGTATGTAACGCAGGTGAGATGATGGAAATATGTACTGGATGTACATGGCTCCTCGGAGGGATCTACGAGGTGTACATAGCTTCTCGAAGGGGTGTGTTTGGAATAGGTTTGGAAACCTATGATTGAAAAATTATAATGGCATCTGATGAAAAATGCATGTCTATATGTAACACGGGTGAGATGATGAGAACATGAATAGGAAATACATGGCTCCTCTGGAAGGATGTACTTGGGTACATAGCTTCTCTCTCCCTACCAGCTAGGCACCAGTATGCATCACTGGGGACTCCCAGGGTGTAAGACATCCAATTAGACTTCTTTCCACACACATTCACGTCATTAGGGGACTGTCACGAGAGTGGTGGCTCCATGAAGAGAATAACTCCTAGGTATTATGATGTTTGGAAGGTAGGCTCCTGAGCATTAGTAAGCACTTAGAGGAGGTGATGGGCCCTTAATCTAGAGCTAATATTGAGTACCCAGAGAGGTGTCGGGCTCTGAAGTGGGGCTGATTGGATCTCAGCTGAGAGATGTTATACATATAAGTATTTGGTTTACTTATCAAACTTTTGTTGTTATTGAATTTCTTTAAATATACATGAGCATATGAGGCATCCATGGTTTTGAAAATATTTTTATAGATTGCATCCTATAGGAATGAATCTGACATATGAATTAAACTCATTAGGGTGTTTGGAAAGGAAGCACATGAGCTTGATAAGCAACTAGAGGAGGTGCAAGATCTTGAATAAAACTACTATTGAAGCACCCGAAGAGGTGTTGGGCTCAAGAACAGAGCTGCCAGACCTCGGTTGAGAGGTCTTTTCAAGTGATCCGAGGCTTGCAAAAATGTGGCTACACTTTAATGCACACCCAAGTGTGGGGTGGGAGAAGGGTTGTGAGTGCCATGGTTGTATAAAGCCAAGTCAGATACCTGTGGAACCAAAAGGAGCTACTTATGCCAATGAGTATTTGGTTCACTTGAAAACTTTTTGTTGATTTTATGTAAATATAGATATGCATGTGATTCATCTATGATTTTGGAAAATCTTTTGAATACTGACATGGGAGTTGACTCATTGCTTGGGGCTTGAGCATAGGTATTGTTGGTTTCCAAAGACACTGGAAATGTTCCAAGCTAAGGAGAAGGATTCTCCAAGACCAAAAAAAGATCCTGTGGTGTGTGCTGATGCATGCAAGCAAGGAATTGGAAGAGTTCCAGATCGTGCCATTGGAGAAATAAAGGTGTAGAGGAAGCACAGTGGTCCTAAATAGGCTACATGGGAGTTGGAGGAGGCCATGTGATTGGCGCATCCTTTTTGGTTCAAAATTGCAGAGCAGTGAGGGTGGTGCCAGTGTAGCAATTGTTAAATTATTGTAAAGCACTGAGGACAGTGCTATTGAAGGGGGAGGGGAATGTAACACCCCGCTTTTGACCCCGTGGTATTTTGATTGTACATGGTGAAAATATTGTATGGAATCATGGAAAGGAACTCAAGGCCAAGGCCCTGCAATTGATTGATTTTTTGTGAATAGGTGATCAGGGTTGATGTGTATGGTTTATGGTGCTAATTCAAGCATAGTATATATATTTGTGAATATCATGTAAAATGCAAACTAATTAAAATACCACAACTATCTATGCGTCGCGACGTTAAAGAGATGGGGGCATGATTTCACAAGAAATAGGAAGGGGGGATGTTTAACCTTGAGCTATTTTGGGAAAAGCCATGTGTCAAAAGGAAACGCCCAAAAATGTATGCCCATTCTCCTCATGTGTTCATGTTTTCATCTTCCCTCATGTTGTGGGGAACGACGGGAAGTTTTGATCATCCATCCTTCAACATTTTTCAGTTTCTTTTTCCTCATTGTGCATGCATAGTCCATCATTTGGATTTCACCCAAAACATTGTGGTCGATTCTGATTTTTCCCTATTCCATCTGGTGCATGCACGCTGTGCGTTCATCCTGTTGGAAGAATTGTGTTTTGTTCTGGGTTGTTCATTCATGGGGGATTCACCCGCGTATGGGTCATTTTTTTCCTTATCGGGCAGATGCAGTGAGAGCGATCAGGTGCTGCTACGCATTTCTACAAGTTTTTTTCTTTTGCCGAGACCATGTTTGCGGTGTTGCAGTGTTATCCTGAACTACAGACTGTTATGAGACCCATTACTTTGTGTATCCGAGTAAATCCTGTGTTGTCGTGTCTCCTTGTGGTTGCGGTGATGTGCACCCTGGGTTTGGTATGAACTATATAAAAGTCTTGGGAGTGGAAGAGACATAGAATGTGCTTGATAAACCTAGTGGGAACCTCACAATAAGATAAGAGTGGCTGGTGAATCTTCTCTGCACATCCTGAAGAGCACTGGAAGGGAATATGTAGCATGAGGGACTGTGGAGCAGAGAAGGGGACACTTCCTTGTGTTGGGGGTGTAGGAAATGTGGATACCAGGATAGATAGGTCTTGTGAAGGTTTCCTTAGCTCTGTGGATGAGCTCACTATCTTAGCAGTTCTTCCTGTCCATTGCCTTAATAACCTAATAAACCATCTGCTGGCTTGGTTGTGTCTTGTTGTGTTTGGCCTTATGTGTGTGAGCCTTGGCTATAAATCCTGATCAACCCATATGTTAGTTGTATTGGGTGGTCCTGAATGTGAATGATGGCTTAGATATGTGGCTTGATAAACCCATCTGTTAGTTGTCTTGTTTTCTTGCATCCTGATAAACCCAACTGTGTTGGCTTGGCTAAGTTTTGTTGTATCCTTGGCTTTGTTTGATCCTTTTAGTGTTCCTTATTCCTTGGGGAAAATAATTCCCAGCTTGGGGGTGGCACTGTTGCTGAGAGATAGATAAGTGCACTAGCCTATGGTTGGATGGAACGTTGTAGTGACATAGTTGGTTTTGGAACAAGTCTCTTCATAAGATAAGTATCTATGTGTTAATCTCTGTAGTTGTATTTTCTCAATGAAATAGGATGACACGCTTAATGTGTTGAATTGATGAATTGCTTCCGATGTATAATTGCAATTGTATGCATTTGTGTATGTTACTTTCAATGCATTTCCTAAGTTTTGTTATGCGCTTAGATTGGTCAGATTGGTGATGAAGGATCAAATCAGTCCAAGACTTATGCTAACAGGCTGAGTTTCTTGGTAGAAATATCCTTCCGCAACTTTCCTTTTTGCAACTTGCAGGATGCGGGATATGGGATGCGTCTTCGTGATCTCTATTTCCACAATTTTCCTTCCACAACTTTCCTTTCTACAAGCAGGATATGGGATGTGGTGTCACAAATATCTACCTCTGAAACTTTCTTTCCGCAGTGGTATATTTTGCATGCGGGATGCAGGATGGAAATTTCCATATTTTCCCTATTCCGCAAACTCAAGATTTTTGCACCGTTGATTCTTACGGGTTGATTCTCAACTGTTGAATATTCTTGCGGGTTGATTTTTAGCCGTTGATCTGTTCCCAGATGCAGAACAGATTGTGACCGTCATTTTTCGATGCGATTTTTCCCCACCATTCGATCTCCTCTGAGATCTTTCTTCGTAGATCATCAAATAGATCAATGGTGGACAGGAGGGGGATGTGACAGTGTGGTGTCAGACCATGAATGTTGAGGATTGTTTCACGACCATTCCTTGTGATTCAAAGAATGACAAAGGTTCCGTATTTTTTTATTTATAATTTCGCATGATAATCGGGGTATGGTTACGTGACATACTCAACCTTTGGTAGAATCAAAATATATCAAATAACATCAATTATTGCAATGAAAACACCTTTTCCCATCAAACTCTTGCGATGTTATACTCAACCATCAGTATAATCAAAACCCATAAAATATCATCAATATTCCCAATTTCCGACTTTCCTTACTTGTCCTTGTTTCAAATATATATTTATATGTAAACAAAAGAAAATTATAAATAGTTCCTTTTAACTTGTCAGCTTCAGAGTTCTCATGACATAGTTTAGGGATCGAGCCAACAACCATCATATTTCACCCTCTATATCTATATAAACTCAAAAAAAATCATGAATTTTTCTTTCTTGGACTTTGGACTCTGGAAAATTCACTTTATATTCACTCAAAAAAATTCATGAATTTTATCTATATATACATACATATATTAGTGACATGCCATAACCCCTGCACCCAGATGCCATAACAACACAACGGGATTCATACATGAACCACACCCATACAACCTGGCTATTTTGGAATAAAATCATATATACTAGTATATGCAAAAAAATACTTCTATGAATTATAATCATGAATCTGAAAAGAACTACTGCTTGCTACTTTTTTTTCCATTTGAACGCATTTGACATGTTGGACAGTCAAGTTTCCTAATATTCAAAGACTTCTAGAAATTTAATATCTGCATACTAGTGGTAAAACTGTTTAAAACAACCTCAATATCATCAGTCATGGCATGTGCTTTTGTTCTGATAAAATTTTGCTTCAAAATATAATCATTCGGCCATTCAATTTTCAGAGAATATTCCATTAGTTTGTCACTTTGTGTCTTAGGACTCGTTGACAGGATAGATTTTCCAAGAAGGAGCTCAGATATCCCAAGAAAGCACAACTCTAAAAGCTTCTGCAGAAATAAAGCATAAAAACATTCATAACAGTATAAGGTTGTTTTATGTAAATATCAGATAATACCATGAAAATTGTAACAAAATCAAGGATAAAATTTCTGCTTGAAAATGCATTTATGACAAGCTTGGGATTCTAGGGATTTTCTCTCACATGCACTGCTTCAGCTCTAATCGCCTCAAGAAGGCTAGATGTTTTCTGAACTACCTCATCAAGAGAAAGTCCACCAAGTGCCATCGTAAATCTACAAAATAAAAATAAATAAAAAAATTTCAAGGCCTCAATTCAGTGACCATACTACAGAACAACAACATAGGACATTGATGTGCCCATAGCTAAATGTAATTACCCTCCTTCCATATCAGCTACTTTGCTGACACTGGATTCAAAAAGGGTTTTTATTTTATTTCCATTGCCTATTTATGCACTCTCAACATTCTTACCCTTGTTGAATTCCAAGTTACCTCCATTGTTTTCATTACTTAATGTAAAGATCAGTTGTACCTGCTTGAGCATTCCATCAAAGGCAGCCTTCTCTTCTTGTAATCATTTTGCTTTTGTTCGATTGCATAGTAATGCATAATGATTTGGAAAATCTTCCAACTCCTGCAGATATCAAAATTATTCAGACCTTCAGATGACACTCAATAGCCTATTAAATAACAGGACACTAAGAAAGCACCTTACCTCAAGTTGCTTAGGACCTCCATAAATCCAAAAGCATCAGTCAAAATTTGCTTCTTCAGAGAAATGTTCCTCATGTCCATGTTTCTCAGTCTCCTTGTCATCTTTCTCAATCTCAATGCATGTCTCTGTGGCTAGCAGATCCATGGTCTCTCTACCAACAAGCTCTAGCACATGCATTCCCTTGGCAATAAAGGATTTTCCACTTTGACAGACCCAAAAACACATCATGTAATAGATGGAAAATTGAAATTTCACAATCTTTCTAAAATGCTTGAAAAATTTAATGTACAAACCTCTGATTCTCAAGCTTCCCCAACATATGGCCATGATCAAGACACAATTGCATGTTTTCATTCTTGTTCTAAACCTTTTCAATAAGAATTGGCATCCCTTGGTAAAATATAAATTTGTGTTAATCATAGCAAGGTATCTATCTGCTAAAAATTAAGGACATAGAGTAATGTGTCATTTTCCATTACTAGAAGAGAGTAATGGCTTATTTTCCAATATTGGAAGGTGATATATTCCCCGATATGCAATGAAAGGATCTTAAAGCTTCCAATTCTGTTAATAAAAATATACCAAAACTCTCATTGGTGATGAAGAAGACTGCAGTTTCAGCTCCATTTTGGATTGTAAGTTTCACTCTTTATTCTTAGTCATGCATGTTATATATATATTTTTGATGAAAAATGTCATGTTATTTCAGAAAAAACATCGTGTTATAAAGCTGCATGTAGTGCCCATGGATATAGTTGATCCCAAAATAATGAGAGCTACATGAATGCACAACATATTTGGATTTTTTGTCCTTTAGTTGTTCAAGCATCTAGCCTCTACAATAGCCCAAAATTATGGGGTACTACCTAATCATTTACTGAACATGTAGATCTACAATGTACATGATCGAATCACATAAGCAAAACAAAACATAAAGTGTGAATATCCAGACCTCCTCACAAGTAGGAAACTAAGATCATCAGATATTTCAAATCAATTCCATCCTTGAGAGGTCTGAAAGTAACATGCAAAATAACTACATGAAACTATGGCACGTCACATTCTTGGTATATAAGGTCAATGGTGATTACTCAAGAAGAATGTAGCATCTTTTCTTACCTTTATTTACTCCAATTAGACTTACCTTGATGATTTCTGGTTTAGCTATGGAGCTGGGATAATCAAGACGAGATATGGCATAGAAGAATAAATAAACGTTGGCAATGTGATTTCAATATCCTTACTTTCTTTTGGCCCATTTTCTTAGCTATTGAGGATCCCTAGAAAGTCAGTAGTGGGGTATCAAACAATGTATGAACAATGCTTCCGACAAAAAATGATCACTTAAAATGCAAGCCTCCATGGGCTAAGGAAATGAGAAAATGTCTGATATCATCTCATATAGTTTCCCCAATGATTCTTCTTTGGGGCATCAAATTGTAATACTTGGGAACAAAATACCAAAACGATAATCATTCTCCATGAGAACAAGAGCTATCCTTGTGGAAAATATGGAGCACTGCTTGTGGAGTCCTTGACCTTCATACTTGTATTGACAAGGAAAGACTTCAATTGATGGACCAAAGAAACCACCCCACTAGCAGAGTGAATCCTTGTGAGCTGTGAGTTGACAAGAATAGGAATTCCACCCCCATATTTTTTAGCTTGAATGGAAATTCGCTATGATGAGGGAGAAATTTTGGATTTGGAGTTGACACCATGTGAGATCCAAAGTTCCTCTTTGTATGATTATATATAGATTGCTTGATTGGGCAGTTTTTAAGGATGTGTACAGTTTTGTGGCATAATTTTCATCTAGAAAGAAGCTTCTTGTAGTCCAGAACTTGATCCCACTCAGAAGACCCACACACTAGAGTAATCTTGTTTGAACTTTGAAAGAACTCCATTTGTACTCAACAATGCCAATATCTGAGGAATATCCTCGATCTTATCAGTGAGGATTTATGGGGCAGGATATTGGAAAGTAACCAAAGAATCCCCAATAGGCTTAAGTGCTTTTTCATTCCAGAAGTGCAAGGGAAGCTTTGGTAGCTGCACCCATACATAGAGTAGATCCTTCCCTGTAGTGATCAAGACAAAGTGTCCAGTCCACTAGCCCAACGCTGAACCCTTATACATCCAAGGGAAGGTGTTGAGGACAAACTCTTTGTCATCTGCATGCTTGAACTGGAAGGAACAATAACCATGATGCAGAGGAGAGATGCATATTTCACGTATCTCTAATCCTGACCAAAAGGATTTGACCAATGAAATTAGATTTTATATTGATGGCTTCTGGCTACTAAATTAGCCAATAAGTCCCGTTGACAACTCCATCTGTTCCAAGATCCATTCCATCAGAAGAGAGATCTTCTTTGAACCTGGGACCTAGAAGTACCTCTTACCACCTGGATTTGGCTCCTCTGATCTATGTGAGGTATTTTTTGGACTTCCTTCCTTTCCCCATCATTCATACCCTCTCCATCGCCCCCACGTTTGGAACCTTCATCAACTCTATCACTCTCCATCTTTCGTGCTTGCAACCAAACAAAAATCATGTATCTTTATATAGGGTTTATGAAATTAGGCTCAATCTAGTTTGTAATGTTTTTTGAGTTCTCACCTAATAGCATTGGAGAGACATATAAAGTATCAAGCTTTCGAAATAAAACATTGAGCTTTCCCAGAAGTAGAACTCATTGGAAGTGCCAATAGCATATATGATATACACTATAGTGACATTGCCTATAGTATTGAGCTTTCCTACAAGTTGACCTCTTTAGAAGTGCTTGATGCAATATGGTTTTTGTTGTGTGCAATAATGGTTTATTCTCTCTATGACCATGGCAATTCATTGCCTCTGCGTGTTGAAATTTTTCTGTGGTGCTAGATCTTTGAACCATATCAGCAGAATTCATTTGAATATGGCCCTTCTGTATGGAAATTCAACCAATAAATTCATTTAGGACGATATCCCCCGCAAATTGAATTTGTAACATACAAAAAACAAATAATAACCTTTAATTTAAAATTTAAATTTTAATAATTATAAACTTAAAATGCACTTGGGTTTATAATATGGAAACCTCAAAATATTTGGTAGATACACTACATTATGAGGTCTCTTCCTGTAGGGACCACTACTCTCCAAGAATTTTTACTTATCATATTTTCATATTAATGACATGGTTCATTGTGAACGATAATAAAAAAAATAAAGACAACCATGGTCTAATGAATGAAGGTAATAATCCTGAAGTTCAAAGGAAATAAGACAAATAGGTCATGCCATATTTTATTGGTGACATATTTGGAAACAAATATTTCTTCTATTAAAGAAAAAGACAGTTGTTCGGACATGAACAAAGGTGATGCCGAGGAAACCTTCCTTGTAAAAAGAAGGAAATCGAATAGATAAGCTGTTCAAAATTAAATACATCTACAGAAACTGGGATTTAGAGAACTCAAAAGTTTTGGATTCTGTTAAAGAACAGGAGGATCTAAATAGTTTCAAAAAATATAGATTAGACCCCTCTACCACCGGGTTCTAAGGGTTGAAATTGGATGAAATCTCAAAGAAAAATCCAGTAAAATTTGGGGGAGGAAGTTGACGGGGGGAAGACATGATATAAATTTGAGTAATGACTTTGATCCTTAGTCTTCAATGCCAGTATCAATGGGTTTATTTGAACCTGGGACCTAGAAGTACCTCTTACCACCTGGATTTGGCTCCTCTGATCTATGTGAGGTATTTTTTGGACTTCCTTCCTTTGCCCCATCATTCATACCCTCTCCATCGCCCCCACCTTTGGAACCTTCAATAACTCTATCACTCTCCATATTTTGTGCTTGCAACCAAACAAAAATCATATATCTTTATATAGGGTTTATGCAATTAGGCTCAATCTAGTTTGTAATGTTTTTTGAGTTCTCACCTAATAGCATTGGAGAGACATATAAAGTATCAAGCTTACCAAATAAAACATTGAGCTTTCCCAGAAGTAGAACTCATTGGAAGTGCCAATAGCATATCTGATATACACTATAGTGACATTGCCTATAGTATTGAGCTTTCCTACAAGTTGACCTCTTTCGAAGTGCTTGATGCAATATGGTTTTTGTAGTGTGCAATAATGGTTTATTCTCTCTATGACCATGTCAATTCATTGCCTCTGCGTGTTGAAATTTTTCTATGGTGCTAGATCTTTGAACCATATCAGCAGAATTCATTTGAATATGGCCCTTCTGTATGGAAATTCAACCAATAAATTCATTTAGGACGATATCCCCCTCAAATTGAATTTGTAACATACAAAAAACAAATAATAACCTTTAATTTAAAATTTAAATTTTAATAATTATAAACTTAAAATGCACTTGGGTTTATAATATGGAAACCTCAAAATATTTGGTAGATACACTACATTATGAGGTCTCTTCCTGTAGGGACCACTACTCTCCAAGAATTTTTAATTATCATCTTTTCATATTAATGACATGGTTCATTGTGAACGATAATAAAAAAAATAAAGACAACCATGGTCTAATGAATGAAGGTAATAATCCTGAAGTTCAAAGGAAACAAGACAAATAGGTCATGCCATATTTTATTGGTGACATATTTGGAAACAAATATTTCTTCTATCAAAGAAAACGATAGTTGTTCGGACATGAACAAAGGTGATTCCGAGGAAACCTTCCTTGTAAAAAGAAGGAAATCGAATAGATAAGCTGTTCAAAATTAAATACATATACATAAACTAGGATTTAGAGAACTCAAAAGTTTTGGATTCTGTTAAAGAACAGGAGGATCTAAATAGTTTCAAAAAATATAGACTAGACCCCTTTGCCACCGGGTTCTAAGGGTTGAACTTGGATGAAATTTCAAAGCGAAATCCAGTAAAAGTTGGGGGAGGAAGTTGACGGGGGGAAGACATGATATACATTTGAGTAATGAATTTGATCCTTAGTCTTCAATACAAGTATCAACGGGTTTATTTAAGGAGACTTGGAACTTAATAATAAATATAATTAAGTTAAAAAAGACAGATGGAAAGAAAACAGTTGAACTAACTGAAAGAGGAAGAGTCTAAGACACTACTGAGAAGATGTAGTCTCTTTGACTTTCAACATGTGAAAATAAATGGAAATGGCTGGCATACTTGTGGCCATAAAAGGAAACCGATGCAGATCCAGGACAGGGACAATTCAAAAATATTTATTACCTGCTTTCCAATCATAGTTGATTTTGCATTATATCAAAATATCCAATTATGCTAAGGAAAAAAAAAGCATGTCTATACTTCAGAGTGCTTTTACAAAATGAAAATACTTTGATTAATAAATTCTCCAACTCATGTACTTTCAAGTCTCATTATTTTCTTGATTTTCTAGTATGACACGCTTCTTCTAAATTGCACTATGACATGGTTACTCCTGATTATGGTAGATTTTTATAAATTTAGGTATGATGTTACATCATTGTTCCAGTACATCATAGCTAATATTGATTCCAACATTGGTTGTTACAAATTATGGTATGATGATTGTTCCAATTTTTCAGGATGAAGTTAGAGTTTGAACTTTGAACTATGGCAATGGGGTATGGAATCAAGACTACCAGGGAAGAGAAGCATGCATGCCATGCACGACTCCAACAAGCCGGTGGAGCCAATTTGCCTATTTGGTTGAATTTGACCATCTTCTGGTTGTTAAATGTTTGGATCATATATTTTGTAATGTGTTTGTTTTTGGAACATAGGTATAGTTATACTAGTTTTATGTTGTTTCCTATTGTAAGAGTGAACTTATTTAGAAGCTTTTAATTTTGTCACCCATGGAGCAAAAATTTCAAAATGACTACACTATATGATAAGATTTGAGGCCCAACTCCATTTTGTAAACTGGTTGTATTTGGTTCTTCCACCCAATCTTCTAATATTACAACTCTTTCATAGAAAATGAAACGCACGAAAAAAATTTAAAATTATTTGCCTAAAATCCTTAACAACTAGGGCCCCACATTTGTTTGACACAACTTCAACTTCATGCAAGAGTAAAAAAGAACTCTAAACATATAAATTATCTTAAAATAAAACAAAATATTATACCATTTTGCATCTTGGACCTAACTGTTCAAAGTTCAAACATGTGACAGCCTCCAAATAGAATGGATGTCCCTAAAATATTGATAAATAATGTCATACACATAATTATCAAATCCCATAACTTGATATTCTTAAACCTATTCAGGCTTGCACAATTTATCTTGGCTTGTACAAAATTCAATATTATTTTTTTATTGCACATATGCCCAAACCATGTTGAAATTACTAGAATTACATGCACGATATGCATGTGAGTGTGTGTGTGTGTGTGGGTGAGAGAGAGAGAGAGGGAGAGAAATGGCATAAATGATTATAATACATTTTTCCACATTTTCAGATGAACATTACTTCAGACAAGAAGAAACTTAAAAGGTGAAGATTGTCACCTCCACTTTGCACAAACAACATTAAATCAACAAGTTTAAGGTTATACCCATCAAATATTAGTAGGATAAATTAATAAGAACACAACATATTAGCTCTTCAGTGTTGGCAGTTCCAGAACAATTTTTGCTCTAGTGTAATGCCTCCCTTCTCAATAAAGGACTTGCATAATCTGCAAACTTTAGAAAAGACATCTTCTGCAGTCCAGATGTATAGTTTAGATTAATCAAGATGGGGTCATCAGAGTAAAAGATACCGCAAATCATGCAATGTTGCATTCCATTGTCTAGAAAACTTGGTCTAGACTACCCGAAGGCAAGAAAATTTATTAGGTTTTAATTTGAGGCTGATTGTGGTGCCCAACAACCTCTGTTTCTAAGTGCAGTAACTCATGTGAGTGGTTTCCACTGTCTAAGGGAATCTATTTTACACTGCACATTAGATATGTGATAAAGTTAGTCCCAGTTTATGAAACAACTCACAAGAATACCAATGCAAGTTATGCATTCATGAGGCATGGTGGACAATCAAGACTTTCTACTTCCATGTGTTCAAGTGTATTCCTGCATTGTTTCCCAATTAAGGACAAATGAAAAAAAATAACATATTTAAATAATTATGCAAGGTTACTATTCCTTGCATAGATTAGGGTGATCAAACCCTTGGTGCTTTACACTCAAGGTTAGGTGCAAGTCCTGAGAGATACATCAGAGCTTATGGATTCTTAGCCACTACAGATAACCTTAGAACTTATAAATTTCTAGAATATCCTGTTGGGAAATTGTTCAATGGCATTTTTGTTAATGGTTCCTTCATTACTATTCCTAAAGCTCAGGAATCATAAGTAACAAAAGTGAATTGCCTCAAGTAAAGATGGAAATGAGTAAGTATGAACAAATGAATAAAGAAGGTATAGTGCTATAAGAAGAAATGATTAGGAAAGAAGTCACAATGCAAGTTTACAGACCATTAACATGGTATGCTGCAAAGTCAGAATGAGGATTCACAGTGACATACTGACAAGAATAATTAAATATTTTCCTTCCTCCAAAGTTTCTTGAGTACGGAAGACAACCACATTGCTATGCATCACTCTCTGCATGTTAAGACGTATCTTTGAAGTAGGCAAGCTACCATTTGCATTCCTTAATTTATACAGCCAAGAAATTGTATTTTCTCCAGCATTTCCAGGCAAAGATTTCTGCTTTTCACCTGCTCCATAACACCAAAATAACACACTTATTCCATATTTTATATGTTGAAAAATTGTAGATCAAAATTTGATGGATTCAAATCTCATTAAAATGCAAAGCATAAAACATATTTAATGTGTGAGAAAGACACAGAAACAAAAGAAAAAACTCAACAAGTTGATAGTGCTTCAATAACAGGAAAATATGCTTCCCATTATTTCACGTTTGAGTATTTAGAGTTTTAACATAACAACCAAATAAATGAATGTTGTTAACATAATATAGAAAATTTGACATCGATGAACTAAAATATAGTATGCTTGATTTTAGGTATGATTTATCTTTTCATTCCAAAAGTAGGAGAAACAAAAACCTGTGACAACTTCAAGTCTTCAGAAAATATAACAATTATTATAGTCCTTGTTAGCCCTATACATGGAAATGTCAAAAACTCACCTGGTCTATATAGTTCATGTGTGTTTTCTATTCAAATAAACAAAGAGGACTTGAAACTTCCAACATGGTATCATAGCTTAGGGTGTGTAGAAAACTCTATTTTTCAGGCCAATACTTAAATTGTTAGCTTCTATCACAATCTATACTGAAAATACACATTGTAATTTTTTTCAAGGAATTATTTTCTTCTAGTTTTCCTCACTGAGCAAAAATAGTGTAAATAAAAATCCCATGAGCTATAATGTGAAATCGGATACCAGTTGAGAAGAACGACTATCATCTCCACATAATCATAGTCTATTTTACAAAGAAATTGTTATCATATCCTGAGTATAGTAATCAAAGCTACGATCTATCGATTGTATTGTGCAGCATAAATCTATTAATATGAGATAAGCATCTCAACATGACCTTCTAAGCTTCTCATATATACAGCTTATGAAAAGTACTCGGTTCATCATGAATGAAAAATGAGCAAATTTCAAAATGTATCCTGATTGGTCTATGTGACACTGGTTTAACTTCAATTGGGAGGGATACTTTGAAGTGTACTAATAAGAGTGGCTACCATCTATAGATCAAATTGAATACTTGGTTCATCAGGAATGAATGAAAAATTTAAAAATTTATCCTGATTGGTATATGTGACATTGATTTAACTTCATTCGGGATACTTTGAAGTATACTAATACAAAGAAATACCATCTATAAATCATATTGTATAGTGTAAGAACCCAAACCCATTAAATTGGAGATTAGCATATTGAAATCCTTATCTAGACAATCCTTCTAAGCTTCTTAGACATACAACCTTTGAAAAAGATTTAGTTCATCAGGAATGAAGAATGAACGACTTCCAAAATTTGTCCTGATTGGTCTATGTGACACTTGTTTAAGTTCATTTCGGATACTTTGAAGTTTGGAATGTATTTTTAATTGATTTTATATTAAAATTCATGACTAGGCCACTTTTCTACAAATTTATATTTTTCAAAATTGGCAATAAGGTTCCTCTCATGATGCAAATGTGAAATTTAGAAATTAGAAGAAATGTAGCTTGGGATATGTATTTTGACTTGGAACAATCTACTTATTATACCAAGGCGATTGTCCAGTGCATACTTTTATCAAATGCCAATCATCAGAAAAGGGGGGAAATGAGTGCATGTGAGCATTTGAATTATGCAATGTATGTGCCTAAATGCATTGATATGTTGATAAGCATCTTCAAATTATTATGTAGACATGGCCTTCTAATCTTCTCAGATATACAACCTATAAAAAATATTCAGTTCATCGAGAATGAACGAAAACTTTCAAAGTTTCATAATTTATCTTGATCGGTGTATGTGACATCTGCTTAACTTCATTTTGGATACTTTGAGGTATATTAATAAAAAGAGCTACCATCTATAAATAATATTACACGGTGTAAGTACCCAAATCCATTAAACTGGAGATAATCATCTTCAAAGTCTTATCTAGACAAGCCTTCTAAGATTCTCATACATACAACCTATGAAAAAAATTCAGTTCAACAGGAATGAAAAATGAACAACTTCCAAAAATTATCCCGATTGGTCTATGTGACACTCATTTATGTTCATTTAGGATACTTTAATGTTTGGAATAGATTTTAATTTTTAAATTGATTTTATATTAAAGTTCATGTCTAAGCCACTATTCTACAAATTTATATTTTTCAAAATTGGCAACAACGTGCTTGTCATCATGCAAACATGAAAATTACAAATTAGAAGAAATATAGCTTGGGATATTGATTTTGAATTAGAACAATATACTTATTATACCAAGGGGATCATCGAGTACAAAATTTTATCAAATGTCAATCATCAGAAAAGGGCGAAAATAAAGTGCATGCAAGCATTTGAATTTATGGTCCTGTAAACATTGAACTGTATGTTTTAAGAAAACATTATCTGGATAGCCAGATTTAACTGTCTTCTTTTCAGATTCCTTATTTAAATATATAACATCTCATACACCACAAAATGCAATATCAATCAAATAACAATTTAATCAAAAGATACATTGAATGGGAATATGGACACATTCACATGATTTAAAAATTAAAATTATGTTCTTGGATATTAAGTACAAACTGAAATAACCTAAAGAATATATTAATATGTAAACAAATCATGGACATGCATAGTGAAATGTACTAGTAAAGTCAGTGTAACACATCAATGACTACATGGATATACCAAAGTTACCTTGTAATAAGCTCACTCAAATTCATGTCCCATTGAAGAACACAAAACTTATATCTCTCTGTGGAAATAAAAAGATAATCATGTGTCCCCCCCTGCTCATGTCTTACTTGAGTGTCAATTTCTCTTTAAGTTGTTGCTAAAAACGTATGCCTAGATGACACTGAAATGATAACTAATAGGAGAGATTCACTTACATGAGGTCGTAAAAGCTCAAGCATTTCAATTTGCCCATATATTGGTACATATAGCATTGGCTGCAAAAGAGAAAACATGTTGGGGTTTTCATGTATGGCCAAACAGCCTGAACCATATAGAGCTTCAAAAACATTGTTTTGAACATTACAAGTAATGCCTTGGGTTGAAAGCATTAAGCTCCAAATCAATAGGAGGGTTATTATTGTTAGTATTAAGTAACATCTTATAAACAACGAAACAATGTGTTAGGATTATTAATCCTCCCTTGGTCAAATGTCTATTAGATTAATTATTTCCTAACTTAGGAACCTTAAATTAATTAAATGGGTCCACTAGTGAAATCGAGTCCACATGGCCCAATGGGGAAATATGTACCAGTCATTAAAGTGTGGGGAGAGCTACTAGAGGTTAACTACCACTTAATGCATGTGCATGCACCAATTAGGGTACCTCCTAGACCAATCCCTACATTTTAGGAGTCACTGGGAGTCCCAGAACCAACCTAATTCAGTCAGTTGGTGTTAGCACTAGTTAGTATTAGTTATCCCTCATTTAAAATCAGTTAATATAGCACTACTAATGCATGGATAATGAATGGTTGCATGGGGAGGAGCGCTTTTCCTACCTACCTCACTCTCAGTTGCACTGAGTTAACTAGTTGTTACTGCTTGTTGGAGTTTTTGGTCATCGGGGAGTTGTCTATTTGGACTCCGATATTGATTGGGAGACCTTGAGTTAGAGATTCAGTTAGATATAGTCTTATCCACTTGGAGGATTCAAATTCATTACTCATGCATTCAAATTCTACTTATGTATACTACTTTGTAACACCAGATATTATTATGATGAATATATTGTAAATTCATGAGCAATACTTGTGCATTTCCTGTGTGGTTTGTCTTGTTGGACATGTATTTTCATTCTCCATTCAATTGTTGCAACATAATCAGAACTCTCTTCTTGAAGATATAAATGGAATTCAAATTCTAACATGGTATCAGAGCCTTCTCACGAAGGTTTCATGCTTGTTTCTCCTCATCGAACATAAGAAGCAGTTGGGCTTCCACAGAAGTCCCCTATGAACATTTTCTAGCTCTGGATTCATTCAGAGTAGAGGAGATGGCATGATGGACCCTGAAAACATGTTCATATTTGGAGGAAAATCATGATTCTAACAGTTCTTATGTTTTAGTGTTATTTGCGGTGAAATTGACAGGTGCTACGTAGCTTGAAAGAAGTATTTGCATTCTCCTTGCCTGAGCAATTATGAGTTCTCAAAATCCTGAGCCATAGATTCTCACAACTTCCAATTACCTTGATTAGAGTATTGGTATGTAGTTTTCCTTGCACAAACATGGCTACCATAGGATCATACATGGATGGGAGGCTGATCCTCATCAGCCGATAGAGCAGAACAAGTTCTTAAACTGTTGTGATGAAGCATTCGGGTACTTATGTAATTATATTTCCAGAGATCTCCTCTTTCATCTAGAAGGATTGAGGACTCATAGAGAAGCCTGGGAGAAGCTTGATAGCTTGTTTAACAAACAATATGAGCTTTGAGGACATCTTCTGGAGAATGAGTTGGTATCTTTACATCCCAGTAGTTTCGATACTATTGAGCAATTCTTCTCCAAATTCAAGTCTCTAGTGCTACAATGTAGACAATGTGGGATAGAGCAGAAGGATGAGCAGAATGTCCTTTCAATACTTATAAAACTAGGTCCTGTTAGCACCCCAACAACTCCCCTTGATTTTGCACGAAATAAAGGGACCCCATTAAAAATTTGTGAATACTTGCTTTTGGTTTTCTTTTCTTTCATCTTGCTTGATTTGATAAGTGATTTCACTGTTATCTTTTGATGATCCCTCATTCTTTGCATTATACATTCTTTGACTTGGTTTCTATTAAACAAGGATTTGGTAATGAGGTTTGTCTTAGTCATTTGAGTTTTATGGTGTCTTGGTTGCTTGATGATATTCACGCATTCTCATTTTAGATTGTTTTGACGTGATGCTTCAGTAGACTTGCAAAGTTTACATCTTCATTGCTTTATTGGTTAGGTGAAAATTTCATCAAGATTTTTAAATAATTCAATTTCGGCTTATTATAGCTGATTGAGTTCCATCGTAAAAACCACACACTTTGAAGATTATTAATAAATTTGTACCCTTTCAAAGCTCTCAAAATTTTCTTAGCCTTTACTTTTCAAATACTCATTCAAAATATTACACATAAGAAAAATATTATAATGAGAATCTATAATAATATACATTTTATTGGTCATTTTAAAGTGATTAAGAAAACTTAATATCACATTTTTATTATTAACTAAGTTTGTTTTGATCACTCTACCAAACTTTACCCCTCATAAATATAATCTTTCCTGTAGTTCTTTTTAATGATCATTTGAAATCTTGAAACATTGAAATTTTCATTTATGTTTCTTTCATTGGTTAAAATGCAATAAGAAAATAAACAAAAGTTTAAATATGTTTTTTTTTAAATAATCTTTACAAATGAAAGTTGTCATTAGATTCTTAAATACATGTTGCTTTCTCTACTCGTTTTATTAATTTTGTATTGTTAGCAAATGAGTTATCAATTACATACATTTTCAAGTAGATAATAATTATATTAAAGGCATGTTTTGAATCTATGTTGAATACTCCATTCTTTTGATGTTTTGAATGCATGTCTCATAATAGAGATCACCAGGGGTTGTATTAAATGCATATGGATTGGTCCAAAGTAAGCTTAGATATGGAGGAAGCTAAGCAATAAGGTTCAGCTTAAAAAATTATCATTGAATGTTGTTTTTGCAGGAGTATTAAATGTTATGTTATCTCTGTATCGAATTTTTCTGCTAACAAGACTATTTGCATTGCCAAGCAACATTTGAAAAGATCATTCCATGGTGTAGGGAAATAATGTCACACTTTTTACATTTTTTTCTTATCTAGAAAATATAATAATACCAGGAGCAATGATCGTAAGGGTAAATGGCTACATTTCATTCAACTCTTAAACACATACGTAAGAATCCATATGTTAACAATTTAACTCACCGGTAAAAGCAAAATCATTTCAAAGAGTTAAGATCCACCAATCCTGTCAAATCACATAGAATCTACTAAATAAATCTATCACCAAGTTA
This sequence comes from Pseudotsuga menziesii, assembly GCA_001517045.1. Classification (NCBI taxonomy): domain Eukaryota; kingdom Viridiplantae; phylum Streptophyta; class Pinopsida; order Pinales; family Pinaceae; genus Pseudotsuga; species Pseudotsuga menziesii. Next base: position 85,944 of record LPNX010670053.1, on the reverse strand, counting down.
TCATTAATTGGGCAATCTATGTTTCACTGTGTGATAATTGTCAGCTCAAGTTTGTGAGGTTTTCACGTTTAACAAAATCAAAATTGGTTGTAACTAACTATTTAAGAATTCAGAGAACATTGCTATAAAAGATGTACCAAATCATCCAGAGTTTTCCTGCGTGTCTTCATTTCATCAACAAAATGATAACAAATGAAAATAAAAGTAAATGATTGTTTTACGATAGAGATCAAATAATTATCAGGCTGAAAATCAGGATTATAGTTACAAGAAATTTCCATTTAATTGTTGCATATCGCCATGAGATCACCAGGGTACCAGATTGTATTAACTTGTTACAGAGAACAATTACGTGTTCTCTTATGCACCAAAATCGCAGAGATGTTTGACTATCAGCATGTTTAGCTAAACAAACTCTAATATTTCAACTCGATTTGCTAGGAAAATTCTTTGACCCTTGCAATGAATTTCTTAATGAATGAATTTCCATTTAATTTACATTATGTTTCTTGTGAATGTGTAGGTCTTCATTGCATGGATCTCCTTCATCAATAAGATACGAATTCACCAGGATCTGCAATTTTCCATTGCACACCAGCAGGGAGAGGCGTTTTTGCATGGAGGATTTTGGGCAAATCAAAAGGAACCTGGAAAAACTGTCGAAAAATCACTTCAAAAATGGGGTATTTTACCCCTAACCACGAACGATTTTGAGGATCTCTCAACAAGTTAGGAGAAATTCATGCCTAAACAGAGAATATTTTCCAGAAAATTTCGATTGCATCCAGCTGTAAGAGCAATTTTTGGAAATTGTTATGAGGTCTTCTGTCTATTAAGCAGAGTTAATTCGAAGGAGAATGGGGAGCAGGGTTCTCTATAGAATAGAAGAAATTTCATGTTCTTCTTTATTCCATTTTTCTACTTGTAATTGTCACGTTTACAATAGGAAGTGGAGACGCCATTACCAGGGGGATACTTTGTATATTCTTAGGGAATTATTTCCCAAGTTTTTGTAATAGTTTTCTCCAAAGGATTCGAGGCTGGTGTAGCAAGTACTAATGGGAGATGGTAATTACTTCAGTTCTTGTTTATGACAGAAACTTTGTTATGAACCTTATTTCTATTTCTTTATGAATTTTTATTCTAAAGATATATAAACTCCTTTCTGCCCACTATACTATTATTCATTTTAATAGATGTATATTTTTCTATCATGTACAAAGATCAATCTATTTGTCTCGAGCTAATATTATTCTCATAATTCTTTTAAATGATTACATGGTGTTTTCTATAATTAATTTTTATTATTATTGAAAATACTGTGTAATTGTATATTGATATTATTAATGGAATGATCAACTTTGAATTGTCATTTTATTGAATAATGTTTATTTATAATTCAATTCCGCCAACGATAGTATTAATTTTAAATTAACTTACTAATGTCTTACATGATAGATTAGGATAGAACAAATTCTAGTTTTAAATTAGAATTTTAGTCTCATTTTAATGATTGCAAGCTACAACTTAATAACTACTAAATCTGTGTAATTTAGTAGCTGCTAAGTTTGTGTATTTATGATTATTAAAATTTTGTGTTATGATTAGCTATCTTTCATTTATTCAAGAGTTTATGATAATATTTTGAAAACTTAAATAGAGACTCTCCTTAAGAGAGTAAATTATAGTTGGACATAAATAATTAATTTTAATTTAAAAATAATTAAATAAATATTTCATTTTATATATTAGCATAGCTTGTAAATAAGTAGCTAGTTCTAATTTAGTTGTTTTAATTGTAATTTAGTATAGTTTTTAGTTGGTTAATTAATTTGGGAAACATTTTTCTAAAGTTTAAATAGTAGGACTCTCCTTAAGAGAGATAAATTCAGTTGGTAGCAGGACCATAACCTGCGAGATTTTGCCATTCTAAACACACCGGGAGCTGCTCTAAACGACTTGTGTGGGCTTAATCTCCTTAAGTTGGCCTAGTAAGAAAATCCGACCAATAGGTCCTGAGTACTCTGTCTATGTCTCTATGTTTCATTCCAAGCGGGAAAGCTTTCTTGATTGGAAACTTCCTTCTTTAGATTCATTCTTTGAGTCCTTAATCAAAGAATAAGACAAATTGATTCGAATGAGAGTCATCCAGACCTCCAAAGATCAAGCTCTCTTGGCTACTGACTCTTCCAAAGCACAAGAAAAGGGGAAATGAAAGAAGAAGGAGCCAAGGGCAGCTGATTCGAAGCCTAAACCAAATCAACAAGCTTCCAAAGGGGCCTCTAGCTCTAAGAAGAAGAAATTTGAAAAGAAGTTATGTATGTATTGTGAAAAGGGATACCATCTTGAAGAACATTGTATGAGGAAGAAACTTGACGAGATGTCCACTATTCTCAAGCAGCACAACATTGCTCCACCAAGAGCAAAGAATCCTGATGAAGAAGCACCGATAGAAGTTGTTGAAAGGTGTCATTCTTTGAAAGCAACTCTCTCTCCATCCTCGACATACATTATAGATTCTTGATCCTCCAACCACATGGCTTCCTCCAAAGAATCCTTCTCTACTTTTTCACTATCAAAGGGGCCTAATATTCGCATGGGAGATGATTCCCAGATTCCAGCAAAAGGAAGGGGCTCAATCAAAGCAAAGCATGGTGAGTTCAAAAATGTCTTATATGTGCCCTCCCTTACTTCTAACCTATTATCTATTTACCAAATGACTCATACAAGCTCTCCCAAGAGGGTCACATTTGATTCAGACTCATTTTAAATTACAGAAAAAGCCACTGGAAATATTGTAGTGAAAGGTAATGTGAATCACTCTACCAAAGCTTATGAGTTTTCACATTTATTACCTATTTCTCCTCCTCCAACTTTATTGTATCATGCTAACAACACCAGTAATATTTGGCATGAGAGATTTGGCCATCTCAATTTCAAATATCTAAAACAGCTCCACAATGATAACATGGTTGAAGGTTTTCCCTCCATCCAAACTTCCGATGGAGTATGTGTTGGGTGCTTGGTAGGTAAGCATCCATAAAAGAAGTATGATGTTGGGAAGGCTCATAGAGCTGTCTCTACACTTGATTTGATACATAGTGATGTAGCTGGACCTATTCCCACAAAATCCATTAATGGTTGTAGGTATTTTCTGACCTTTATTGATGGTTGTTCTAGGTACTGCTGGATCTACTTCATGAAACCAAAATCAGAAGTTTTTGAGACTTTTAAAATTTTTAAAGCTATGGTTGAGAACAGTTTCAATAAGAATATCAAGTCAACAAGATCCGATGGAGGAGGAGAATATGTCAAAATATATTTCCATAATTTCTATGAATTAGAAGGGATTTGAATGGAACACTTAGTTCCATACACACCACAATAAAATGGTGTGGCTGAGAGGAAGAATAGATCACTGAAAGATATGGAAACATGCCTTCTCCATGGAAAGCATCTACCTCCTTCTCTTTGGGCTGAAGCAGTAAAGTGTACTTCGTATTTGCATAATAGGTTTCCTGACAAGACAGTGGTTGGGGTGACTCCATTTGAAGCACTACATGGGTATAAGACCAATGTCTCTCATCTGAGAGTTTTTGGTTCCAAAGCTTGGGCCATGATACCATTTGACAAGAGAAAGGCCTTCCAAGGACAAAGTAGTGAATGCATTCTGCTGGGATATGCAGATGATGCAAAATATTAAAAACTGATGGACATTTCTACTAGAAGATGCTTCATTGAAAGAGGTGTCCAATTCGAATAAGATCAGCTGCATGATACTCCTCCAGCAGCACAAGAAGGTATAACTATTTCTCCTCCTATTTTTGATGATGATGATGATGTGATACATGTTTAAGATTCAAATGAAGAAGATCACATACAACATGATCATGTTATTGAGACTGAATCTCAAGAGATTCTAGATCCAGATCGAGTACCCATTCCTAATCAGAAGCCTAAGCCCAGATGGGCTCAAAAGATTCTTGATGCAGCTGGATGTGGTGCTAGAGTTCCGGAAGACAAAAGAAGAACTAGGTCCCAGTATCAGAATGAGCATGCTGCACTATCTCTCACAAATTCGCTCTCTACAGAATGGTGCAGCAAATTTCCAGTTCAGTGCTACTTGATGATGGAAAATGATCAACTACATGGCCCACAAAAGCAGAGATTTGATCATTCCCTACCTTCATCATCCAGCAGAACCAAACAGAGTCATCAGTTTAGAAGTACATTGAGAGGTCCACATATGGACCATGTTGCTGCATAGAGCTACAATTTTTTGCAGCAGTGTTTTTGCTCAAGTTTTTTTTCTAAGGAGGAAGCTTCTTTCTTCTAAAGATAGCTTGCAGATTTCTATTTTCTTGCTTATTTTTAAGGGGGGATTTTTCCCATGAGGTTTTCCGCTATTTAATCAGTTGTACTAAGAAGCATTTTTTATTATCTTCTAGATTGTATTTGGGTGACCTATGGTCTTGTTACCAGGGCGCACAGTTTTCCAAGTTCGGATTTAGGGGGGTGTTAGGATTATTAATCCTCCCTTGGTCAAATGTCTATTAGATTAATTATTTACTAACTTAGGAACCTTAAATTAATTAAATGGGTCCACTAGTGAAATTGGGTCAACATGGCCCAATGGGGCCACATGTACCAATCATTCAAGTGTGGGGAATACTACTAGAGGTTAACTTCCACTTACTGCATCAGTTAGGGCACCTCTTGGACCAATCCCTACATTTTAGGAGCCACTGGGAGTCCTGCACCAACCTACTTTAGTCAGTTGGTGTTAGCACTATTTAGTCTTAGTTATCCCTTATTTACAATCAGTTACTTCATAGTCAGTTAAGCTAGCACTACTAATGCATGGTTGCATGGAGAGGAGCGCTTTTCCTACCTACCTCACTCTTAGTTGCACTGAGTTAACTAGTTGTTACTGCTTGTTGGAGTTATTAGTCATTGGGGAGTTGTCTATTTGGACTCCAATATTGATTGGAAGACATTGAGTTAGAGATTCAGTTAGATACAGTCTTATCCACTTGGAGGATTTGAATGCATTACTCATGCATGCAAATTCTACCTATGTATACTACTTTGTAACGCCGTATATTATTATGATGAATATACTGTAAATTCCTGAGCAATACTTGTCCATTTCCTGTGTGGTTTGTCTTGTTGGATTTGTATTTTCATTCTCCATTCAATTGCTGCAACATAATTAGAACTCCCTTCCTGAAGATATAAATGGCATTCAAATTCTAAGATAATGCACATAACTTTTTCAAGAAATTAAGTTTTCAAGTGATCAGACAATGTTAAAATGAAAAGATATTATTTATTAACATCTATGAGTCTATGAATAATACGCCACGGTTGAGGTCACATTTGTTTACGCCATAATATACATAGTATATATATTAAAATGAAATAAAATTCTTTGAGAGACGCCATAAAAGTGAATACTTAACCAAGCAATGATTTTTGTCAAAATAGTTCATGTTTTGCATCTTTAGTAAGCACTCGGGATCTATTTAGCAATGAAAGGTTAACCACTTTCTAAATACAGGTGATTGCCCTGGAACATGTTCTTGAACTTAACATAAACAAAACCATTGGTCTTAAATGTTTACCATAATAGTTCATAACTCGTAAAATATTTTATCACGCAAGCAAAAGCATGGTCTACCTCTATGAGTTCAAAGAATCTCATATAAGCTACAATGAAGATTATAACAGGAAGTTATCAAGGTGACAATAAAAAATTCTAAGGGTTAAGGAAAAGACATATAGAAAATAACGGTAAGGTAAACTCAAATTCTATAGGATAATAAGAACCTGACCAATCTTTGAAGATATATCCCACCTGTAACCTATGAAGATTGCATCTTGTATAACTATGAAATTCAATTCCATGGTGGACTTCATTTCATGCCCCAAGAGATAGATAACCCTTGATGCATGGTTAATGGTATGTAATATTTTACTGCAAAAACAACTCTCTTTCTCTCTGTTTTTCATGGAAAGATTGTAAGGAATGGGAGATATAAAATTTAAATGGAGTTAATAAAAGAATATATGTCAATATGTAGAGAGACACTCAAAATAATTAAGGTTTTCACTATGCGAAGGAACAATCAGCAAGACAAGACCGACTAGATATAAATATCTAGGATCCCACAAAGTCATGCCAAAGTGTATCTGCACTTGTAGCCCCTTTTATTTAATTGTGAACATTTTGTATATATGTTGACTACCATGATAAATGGCCATTTCACAATAATTTTGTAAATCACTTTGTACTTGGATGACCTAATCAAACCCTGTTTGTCACAAAGGTCTATATTGGTAGGAGATAGAGGTGGTACTTAAAGCAAGGAAAATAGTTTTTCCCATCCTCTAGTATTGTGGTTATTTCTCCATTATTTTTATTTGTCACTTTGGAAATAAATATCAATGCTTAATCTAGTAATTCTCAAAAAAAACATTTTTCCTGTAATAAAAAAATAAACTTGTGTCTCTATATAGACATCTAATGCATAGATCATACCATAAAATCATTTCAGCCAATTAGTTCATACCATAAAATCATTTCAGCCAAAAACCATAGGCACATAATGCCTGGTGAACGATTTTGGACTCTGTACTATGGGTTACCTAAAATGTATGAATATTGACTTTGTGACCATCCATTAGCAAATCGCCCCCACAAATATTTAAGACACGGCCTAGTGCTAAGGAAGAGATTCTGATGGGAAACAATTTTCTTGCAGATTGGCATAAATAGTCAACCATTTTCTAGGTACATCCAACAATTGAGAATACCCCATTCTGTAAACTAGCAATACTTTCACACCTTGTTCATTGTCATACGATGTAACTTAATATCTTCAAAACATGTAGCAAACAAAGTAGAAAAAAAAATTAAAATGCAAAGTTTGTTCTTTTTCCTTCGTTCATTTGTCTGTTTACCTTTATTTGGGTTGTAGTCAATGCTTTACCTTGTATCTTAAAGATTGAATATTATGTTGAAGTAAACTCATTGAAGAGATTGTTTCTCCATAGTCTTTTGAAAATTCGATTTGATAGATTAATGACCATTAGACTCCTAAATCATAACTTTTGCCACTATTGGTTTTCTTTTTTTTCCTAATATGCAACCTTGTTTTTAACAATCATCCACTGACAAGATATATCAATCACGTAGATGCCCAACTAACATCTAAAGGGAAGCTATTCCACTTTGAGAAAGGAAAAAGTGGTTCAACCTACTTGAAAAGGGGACCACCTTCCTCCCAATGAATCCCCTGTCTTGGAATATGAGGTTTTCTTCTAAGATTAGGTGAGGCCTACATGCAAAGTATGACAGGTGAGAGAAAGAAATATTTTATACTGTGTAAATTGGAGTATTTCAAAAGCTATTGTGTGTTTATTCACTAGGGAAGATGAGCTTAGGTCATCAGGAAAAAGGCATTACAAATCGACAGCCAAATATTGTACATATAAAATAATTATGAGTATCTATAGGATTTAAAATGTAATATCAGTTATAGAATGTAAAATGAAGTCCATTTTACATTTCTCACCTGTTGTATGCTTTTTTTCATTATACTTAAAATTTTAAGCCCAGACATAACATTTTCCACATATATTCCAAAGTACCAAGCAGAGGTGAAGGAGACTCATTTATACCTTGCATTTTTGACCTGCTTGATACTTAGTAACCTAAACAAGGAACTTTTGACATTCGACTAGAGCCTCCATCTGAATTGCTTGAAAATCATTTTGTTGTAGAAGTTAACATCCGATACATTACAATACAACAAAATCTCTCCCATGAGAAAAATTGAGTAAAAAAATTGAAAATGATTAGGGATGATAAAAAGCACATGAGTAAAACACCCATTTTGAGCCAAAGCCACATGATTGATATTTGTTTCATGGATGATAAATTTATTCTTTTAATAGAAATGTATATTTTTTGTATTAAAAGGCACCTATTGTTTAACAAGACAGCAAAACGATACATAATAAGGAAATGAAGGCCAAAGCATGTTGTTCAAAATCTCCACAAAAGCCAAAATTGTAACCTAAAAATTGTTCTAGCGAGTCTGTCCTTGTCTTATGCCTATATACTCAATATGTATATTGCCTGATATATTGTTTTAACAAAAAGACTACTCTATGAAACATGATTAAAATTTAAAACTAGAATTTACATAAATTTTGGGTCACCAGGGACTTCTTCTTTGGGACTTGTTATCTCCTCAAATAAATTAGTCAAATTTATTTTATTAAGAGGTAGAAAGTCATTAGAAAAAACTTTATTAATTTTTTTCAGGCTCATTTTAATGAGTTCTAACTTGTAAATATTTAAAAAAAAACTTTGTAGTTAGTCTTTATTTCAAAAAATGCAAAAAACAAGTTTCGGTGGCTAAGAATTGTTTCAAAATGGTCTCTAAGCCATCAAAATATCTGCTTTCGACAGATAAGACCACAATTTCAAGGTGCTCCAAGCCACAAAAATTGGAGTTTTACTATGAAAAGTCATCATTTTCAAATGATGATTCTGAGCGAGTGGAGAATTATTTTGCAAAACGGTCGAAGGTTTTTGTTCCTAAAATGTCCGAGAATAATAAACTCTCTCAGTTTTACTACGAGTGTTTCATATTGGGATAGTCGAGTCCATCTCTGATCCCTAATTTTTGGATCTCAGAATTTCCCTGTTTGACACATGTTTTTGAAATACAGATCTAGGGAAAATGAAAATGAATTTCAAACAACTAAGAGAGGTGTTTTCTCTCAACAAACCAATATACAATAAAATCTTTCAGTTTATACACAGGTGTAACAGATTTGGAGAACCAAATCCATCTTTGAGCACCAGTTTCAGCGGTTTGGCCCAATTTTATGTGGCAAAAGATGACTTGTCAGTCCTCCAGGTGGCATTTTCGACCTCATCTATCAGTCCATGAAGATTTGATGTAGTTGTTGAAGACCATTGAGATAGAGGTTCCCCCCTTAAATAGGATCATTTCCTATTTTTCATAAAATTGTTTTGATTGTCTATTTTTAGCATATTCGATCCAGTTTTATAGGATCTTGAACTGTTTTGTAAAGGCTATAAAGCTTGTGAATTATGTAGAAATTATGTTCTTTATCTAGGTTTACATAATCTATTGGTGACCGTCATCTTACCATCTGATTAGTGAGCAAAGGATCATATGTAATCATACTAGTTTTATTGGCCCATCTTATATATATTGTTGTGTATGTGTTGTGGTCAATAAAGTCAGTTTCTTCATCCACATTTATATATTACCTATCTGAAAGTAGCTCTTGAAGGCCTTGTTTTTCCTGAATGTACTTAAGACTATATTGAGTATACCATTCAGTGAGTTAGATATTCATTTTGACCCAATATTACCCATCATTGAGAGAATATATTAAGTTACCAGGCATCTTCGATCTACAACCTAGAAGAGTTTCCTGGAGAGCTAATATTTTGGCGCCGTTGCCAGGGAGAGGAGATTGAAGCTCAACTTCCCTAGGAGAACGACATAGATCCAGCTTTGATGATAGCCAAAGCTTGGACATTATCTTGGTTTTAATCATCTATCTGGCGACTCCATGAAGGACGAATTCAGTAGTGACTCCACAATATTCAGATGTCAAAAGCATTTGCTGCTCTTTTGGCTCAGAGGTTTGCACCTCTTGACTTCTCTTCAGTTCCTGGTTTCCCACATCCATTCCCTAATATGTCCAAATGGGGAGATTTTCTACCTGTCTTCAAAGAGGAGAAAGAAGAGAATCCTGCAGAACACCTCCTAAAGTTTCATGAATGCATGGATCTACTAGATCAATACATTGAAGATGTCTGTATGAAAATGTTCATGTATTCATTGTATGGTGATGCACGTCAATGGTATTTTTATTTACCTCCTTCCAAAATTTCATCATTGAAGGATTTTCATAGAGCATTCACTGAGCACTGCAAAAGATATTTTTCAGATGAGTTTGCATTTGGTAATTGTTGTGATGAATATGAATTACATTATAAGGTTGAAAATGTAAATAGAGATGGATATCTCCCTCACAATATAAAGCAGCCCTTCAATGATCTTCAAGATGATGCACCTTCCCATCAACATAAACTAGAAATGGATTATAAAGGAGCTGAATGTTTCCTTACTATCATTAAATATGATTGTTGTGAATCTGAAGAATTGATTTCTTTAACTACACATGGAAATGATCAGCTTTCTGTTGGTCAAATTAGTAAGGCTATCCCACAATTTTCGGATTTGCAGACTAAGGAAAGTGGTAGTAACCACGAAGAACAAAATTTTTAGGGATGATCTAATCTTCAGCTAGAACATCAGGATGACTTTCCTTATCCTCATGAATATGTTGTTTCAAATTATGATGAGGAACAAGCTGATATTTTTCCAAATATGTTTCATGATCCTATTGTTGATACTTCTATACAAGAAGCTTCATATTTGTCATTAAGATCTTATCTTGATGCTCCTATATTCGACCAATATAATGACGAGGAAGAATATGTTAAGATTTGTGAAGACTTATTGTTTACTCAAATTTCATCTAGTTCTTCTTTTCAACAGAGAGGTGATAAAAAATGTGTGCATGTTGTGATTGATGCTTGTTACAAATATGTTGTTCAAAATTCCAATAAAGATCTTTTTAATTTTGATATATCCTTAAAAGATATTATTGTTGAAGAGGAAATTGTTAGCTGTGATAAGCCAGCATATCATCATGATGAATTTAGATTGGGTAGATATGGTGAATGGGAGAAAATAGGTTCAGATTAGTTGTTGAGCTTTCATTTTTATCCAACAAATGTTGACCAGTCCACATTCAACATTGACATCAGTGAAGGAAAAGACCAGTAGAATAAAGAGGTATTTCCTGTTGGATTTTATGACCCTGTTGCTGACTATCTGGAGTTTATGAGCAACATAAATATCAAAATATTCTTGTCAGAGGAAATCTAGTTCTATCATATGTTCAAATCACATTTATGTTGTCCATGCATTCTTTTATTTTCTGAGTCAAGATAAAAAACAAGTTCAGTAAATTATTTTATTACATGGCTTCATTGGAAGCATGAGTTTACTTGATTAAGAAGCAATACAATGGGTTAGTGTAGAAATAGGAAGCATAATAAGCTTTTCATACGAGCAGATAGATTGTGTTCAGTTGTTTTTTTCTTGAATAAGAATAGAAAGCTACAGGCAAGCTATAGGTTTGCAGGGGATCAGTTGTAAAGGCCATATGACTCCATGCCCAATGGAACACTAGAATATAGGTTTGAATTTTTGTTTTGTAGGAAAGGCATCTGATCTATGGTTCTTGGAACCTCATAGGGAGGATTCCATCCCGAGTAGGAGCAAGATGTTATCTCCTCAAATAAATTAGTCAAATTTATTTTATTAAGAGGTAAAAAGTCATTAGAAAAAACTTTATTAAATTTTTTCAGGCTCATTTTAATGAGTTCTAACTTGTAAATATTTAAAAAAAAACTTTGGAGTTAGTATTTATTTCAAAAAACTTGAAAAACAGGTTTCGGTGGCTAAGCATTGTTTCAAAATGGTCTCTAAGCCATCGAAAGCTCTGCTTTCGACAGCTAAGACCGCAATTTTAGGGCGCTCCAAGCCACCGAAATTGGCGTTTTTATTGTGAAAAGTCATCATTTTCAAATGATGATTATGAGCGAATGGAGAATAATTTTGCAAAACGGTAAAAAAAAAATTGTTCCTAACATGTCAGAGAACAATAATCTCTCTCATTTTTCCTACAGGTGTTGCATATTGGGAGAAACAAGTCCATCTCTCAACCCTAATTTTCGGATCTCAGAATTTCCCTGTTTGACACATGTTTTTGAAATACAGATCTCGAGAAAACTAAAATGAATTTCAAAAAAATGAGAGAGGTGTTTGCTCACAACAAATCACTCTACAATAACCTCTTCTTTTTATACATAGGTGTCACATATTTGGAGAACCAAATCCATCTTTGAGCCCCAGTTTTCAGCAGTTTGGCCCAATTTTTTGTGGCAAAAGATGACCTATCAGTCCTCCAGGTGGCATTTTCAACCTCATCTATCACACAGGGGCTTCACTTGTTGGCCAATATCCTATTACGTTAGTTCATATTGTGGGTTTTAAAATTATCAAAAAATGAACCAATATATTGCAGGTATTGGGGGGATGAGGGGTTTAAGGTGGGGGTGGGCAGGGTGGTTTTTAAGGATTGAGGTATAAAAAGGGGTGGGGAGGAGGTTTTAGGTATTGGGAGAGGGTTTCAACAAAAATATTTTGGGTCAATATCTCTAGAAATTAAGGGTATTCTTTAATATCCCACGATCGCACGTGCTATGTGAGAGGTTCACTAATTGAAGTCCCCGTGATCTATCAGTCCATGAAGATTTTCTATAGCTTTTCAAGACCATTGAGATAGAGGTTCCCCCCTTAAATAGGATCCTTTCCTATTTTTCATAAAACTATTTTGACTATCTATTTTTAGCATATTTGATCCAGTTTTATAGGATCTTGAACTGTTTTGTAAAGGCTATAAATCCTGTGACTTCTGTAGAACAAATGGTCGATTTGGAGTTCTAGCTACATTTATTTTGTGATAAAGACACTTTCTATAATATATTCAGTATGCAAGCTTATTTCATTTTTATTTTCAGATCTTCTTTTACATTTCTGTTTTATTCTTATGAGTGAAATTTTGTTCCTTAAGTTAGGTTTACATAATCTATTGGTGGCGGTCATCTTACCATATGATTAGTGAGCAAAGGATCATACGTAATCATACTAGTTTTATTGTCCCATCATATATATATGGTTGTGTATGTTTTCTGGTCAATAAAGTCAGTTTCTTCATCCACATTTATATATTACCTATCTTACAGTAGCTCTTGAAGGCCTTGTTTTGACTGAATGTAGTTAAGACTGTCTTGAGTATACCATTCAATGAGTTAGATATTCATTTTGACCCAATATTACCCATCATTGAGAGAATAGATTAAGTTACCAGGCATCTTCAAGCTACAACCTAGAAGAGTTTCCTGGGGAGCTATCAAGACTATCCTAGAAATTCAACACTTGCTCGGCTGGGCTTATAACCACATCATCTAAATCCATTGTGCTAGTTTCTCCCACTTCAAATTTCTGAATTGGCTTTCATGGACATTGCAAGACTATGGCTTACTTTTTATCCTTGGGGAAGTTGAAGATACTATGAAATTCTAGAAGCCAATGGGTGCAAAGAACCCATTGTAGCTTCTAGTTCCTCAAATTTTGTCTTTGGATTGTCCATGAAAACTATAAACTGCTGCTCCCTTTCTCTGAATACAGGCATGCAAATGGCCAGATCCTGAATTAGATCTTCCACTGTTGCCTTATATTCTCTTCTTCATGTCAACTTGCCCATTTCACCTGGAGCCTCTATTATTTGGCGTTCACACCTTATAATTCCTCTTTGAACCTCTATTAATTCACACAGGAAACCATGCTCAGAGTGGCAGTGACAACTAGAGATGTGTTCTTTAGATTCACCTCTAACTCAAATGAGTTCCTCTATAGGATTCACTTTACATGACACAAAATATCCAAATGCTTTCTGCAAACAATTTGACCATGAAAGACCTGAGAGAGCTACTAGTACCAGCAAGGGAAATGAATTCTAATGTCAAAGATGTATCTAGAAAAGATAGCCCAACCTCTTATAAAATATCCCTTAAACTACAAGGGACCACCTATCTCATCTTTGAAGATATAATAAATCCAATTGGTGGCAGGAATGAATGAGGAGGTACAAGAGTCTGCCAGGGTGTTAACTCCCATTTCACAGCTGCATGCTTGAATTGACACTTGGTGTCGTTAGAAATATTCATTGATGGATTCAAATTAAATATTATATCAAGGTTGGGGGAACAAAACCCCTGCCCCAATCTATACTAAAAAATCCTTCACCTAATTAGACCCCCAATGTCACATACCCCAATTTTGTAAAAATAATGTAAATTATTTAATTATATTCCTGAGACATTATGTTAAATTTAATGCTAAGTAGGAATTGATGACTCAGCAGAGTCAACAGAAATGGAATGTAATTATGAATATTTTATTATAAAAAAATAAATTGTGGAGACAACAGCATGGGAGAGCTGTTAAAAAGAGGTTACTGGTCAAACTGGTGGATGGAACTAGGTGGAAAGGAAAAAGACAAGTGGCAGCATCCTCAAACACTTCCTAAGTTGCAGGTGGCAACTTCACTATATTTGGGGTCATGATCCCCCAAGAAAGTGGGATCAGAGCAGGTGGCTCATTAAATGATAGTTAACCCAAAAAAGACCTAGGCAATCTTTTAAAAGTACTCAATGAAGAGAGCCGAGGCGGCTCAGATATTTTCCAAAGAGAATTCATTCAGGTGAATGTTATTCAGGAAATTCATTGAGGAAGAGGAACATACAGTAAGGAAGTTGTTTTAAGAGGATTGCTGTAGTAACTTGATTTCATTACAGCTTTTTGGCTGAGAGAACTGACTCATAGTTCTGAGTTAATACTGAGTTTGAAGACTGGTATCTGACTTTGCTGCACCTAGTTCCAGCCAGGGATACCAGAGCAAGCTCGGGGGTCCTGAGGAGTCAATGTCTGAGCGCTCTCGAGGAGTTGGTAGGGAGGAACGGCCTCCCATTGCTGTTGTTGTCCCAGTTTAAACAGGTTCTGTCACTTATCTCTTTATGTTTAATGAGTATAAATGGATGCATGTTATGTTTATATTATATGACTGAAGAGTTAGTTAGTCTAGTAATGTGAGTATCTCAGGTTATTAGTAGTTAATCTATCGCTGAGTTAAAGAATTACTGTGTTTTTCCACATCTGGGTTCACCAGACCGTACTCGAGCACAGTATCTCGGTATTGGGAAGTAACATCCTTCTGAACTGAGCTTCTTATTTAGTTACTCCAGTAACTACAAGTGTCTTAAAAATTCATAAGTTATTTTCTTATAGTCTTAAAAACTACTTCCTAGTACTGTATCTTTGTTTTCAGTAAATGCTACTGTAAAGGATAGAAAGTAGAAGTTAGACTAGAATTCATACTATTTTACTATATAGTTTCCTTCCTTGTATTCAGATAATTTCATTTCTAAAAATTAACTCAAAGCAAGAACAAGTTACAGAGCTATTATTCTTTTTATTCAGAATATAAACATGTTAATAATTGTACTTACAGAGCATTTGTAAGTAAACTTTATAACTAAGAGAATAAACTAATTACAGCAGAATGTAGGTAGTATTAATATATAAAAGCTACAGAAATGTCAAAAGATAATATATTCATTATAGTAGTAGTAAGGTATTTTATCTTTGTTTTGCTATTAATTTAAAGTAGGATTCTTATTACTATAAATATTCTCCAGAATTAAACTTACTGTCCGAGCTGCAAGTAATTGACAGTTCTTAATCTTACTCCTTTATGGGTATAACTGTGCAGCAGTAAATACTTTTCCTTATTCATAAGGAGGTCAAATTTTTAAACCTAATACATTTTGTGCAGGAAGAACACCAGCATAATGCTATCTTCTTTAGGATATAAAATAAACAAAGGTATACATATGGAGAATATAATACTCCAATAAAGACGGGATTAATAATTTGTATTAGTAAGCATAATTGTAATAATAATATCATACTTTTATATTATACAACATAGGGGTAATATTCTTTTTAAACTTGAGATTGTCAACATTGTTAAAGTTACAGTCATGAGTTAAATATACTCGGTTTTACAGTATAACCTGTCATTTTCCTGGAAACTCTTCTAAAATAAATTAAAATTAAAATGTAAGAACCTTTATAGTTTAAGGGCAGAAACCCTATATATCATTTAAGAAGTTAATACATAATAAGTAAATCAAGGTACATAACCCTAACAGTAACATTATTAAAAGAGTTTATCAACAGTAAAATAGCTCAGTTGTTATTTTAAAGAAAAGGAAAATAACAGAATAGTAAATTGCTCGAACATCGAGCTTAACCATTATGGTATAAACCATTTATTTTACTCACAGTTACCAACAGAGTTTATAATTTTAATTCGTAATGGCAGATTAAGAAACTAAACTTAATCTCAAACTGTAAAATTAGGGTTGAACCCTATAAATCCAGATTATACAAGTAAAATAAATACTAAGAGTTAAGACAATATTTTCACCTACGGCTGTATTACAAATTCACAATAATAAGCTGTTATAAACCCATATTTTATTTATTCCTGTACAGAGCATAGATTCAAAATGTATGCGTTAAACAAACCAAAAGATACAGGAAAGCATTATAATAAGCTATATTACAAAACTCTGGGTGAAAACCCTGAACATTGAAGAGTATAGTAAAAGAAACAGGATGTCGAGGTCATAACCTCATCCACAGGGAGGTTTACAGCCCAGTGCCTTTTATACAGTATTTATTTTAAAGTATTTTAAACACAGAAGAAAAACTAATAATTACAACATCGGCCTAAGCTGCATCACCCATGCATAGCATAGGGGTTTACCTGTTAAAATTCATTTTAACCTGCAGTTTAATAAGACTGAACGGAACCGAGGTAACCACAAGAGTCACATCTCTCAAAGCTAACCTCTAACAGCCCTAAAAACCAACAAGGAGGGAACGCCATGTTGAGACCAGGCTTACCGGGGAAAAACAACAGCTGAAATCTTGCGTTTTCCACTCCAAAAGGAGGAGACCGAACCTGCAAAAGAGGGAGCAGCTGATTATTTTAAAACCTTATCATTAATGGCTAAACTATTTCTTGAAATGAAAAAAAACGAAGGAACAACCTGTAACTTACCGTCGAGTGTGATAGAAGTGTAGCCACCGAAAATAGCCAGATAACCACAAGCAGAGGGAGCGTAAACCCTTCCTTTGTCATCGAGAAGAACAAGCTCACTGGAGCGAAGTATACCTATCACAAGGGAAGGCATTGACAGTATCAAGTCGAGGTAATGCACTACGCAGTGACAGGGTCGACAATGGGTGCCAAAGGGGGAACACCCTAGGTATTCAACAACTTTAAAGCCGCCAACAACAAGCTTTTTAACTCCCACATAGTGCAGTAGATGAGCACAAAGAACTGGAGCAGCATAGGAGCTGCTATCAACAACGTAACATCGAAATGAACCAGAAGGGTTTGCAGAGCGGCCAAGCCCGAAGGCAAAGGAGAATTGATGAATTAGGATTGAGTCAACTGTTTTATAACGCCAGTGGATGGCTGAGGAGTGACCACGTAGTACTTTTAATACATTGCATGCAGTGGATTGAGTTCTAATGTTCCACGACGAGTTTGCCATTGATTGATTTTTCAAAAAAAATCATAGCGTGGAGATCCCATAAGGTCTTTACACCATGGTATCACCTGCCACATAACTTTCAAACCACGTACTTTAGATAAGTGTATATAAAACTTTACATTATAGATTTTGTTTATGATTAGTCTTGTAAGTATTTAGACATAGCGAATTGTTTTTTATTTATAAGGGTTATAATAATAATGGAGTAATGTTAGGTATAGTTGTTTACAATTCTACAACTATATTGTCAATTGCTATAGTCTGCATTGAAGGTAAAAGACTTGTCATTCTCTTTTTATATGACTATAACTTGTAGAAATCAATTTATATAACCCACTAATTTTGAGTTGGGTTACTCTACTCCATTTTTATTTGTTATTGCTAATATAATAACAATCTCTTAATAGTCTTAGTATCCTTATGGTAACAATTAGACTTTTGCTATCTTCCATGCTCAAAGATTTACAAAGATTGTATAAGTGAGTGTATGTTAGGCAGCTTGTGTAATTTAATTATAACCATTCTTGTTGGTAGTATAGTCTAGAAAACTCATAAATGGGTTTAAGTATGATAATCTAGAACTGATTCTAAAGGTGTTTATGGTTATTATCCAAATGCTGATCATGGAAATAGAAGTAGCTTTTCAAACATTGCGAATCCTTTAAATGTTAAGAGAAGACTTGTTTTCAAACAGTAAATTTTGTAAATGCTTAAAGTAAGAAAAATATAGGTCGATACTTGTAATATCTTAGCATTTACATCTACATATGCAAACCTGATCATATTGCAATCTAATCATGGCATTGCTGCAATAACTATAAATAATAGAGTTTAATCTTTGTTGTTATGAATTTTCTACCATGCTAGCTGTTTAAGTAAAAAGTAATTATTACATTTTTACACTTATTTTCAGTATGAGCATTTAAATGGTTTTATTCTCTGAAGAATTGTTAAACTCTATTTTTCTAGAAAACGAAGTTAACTGTCATCTATATGAGTAGAATTCAATTCTCTAGCAATAGATTTCAAAGAAAATTAGTAAAAGTTTTACTTGTAGAAGCATGGCAAATCTGTCTAGCATGTATGTACTTTCACCAATTAAATTATATACAGCAAATCGTATTGTGAACTTCCGAGACTTGTTATCAGCGACTAGTATATCTTACCTGTATACCTGTAATAGATGGAAACTGCTGCGTTAGCTCAGAAGCTAAGTAAGCCCAGTCCTTCATGACAAACCCACCTTGTGTCGCAAACAGAAAAACAATCAGTAACGGAAAAGAATTACTCTTTAAAAAGTTAAGTATAATCAAAAGATTATTTAGTTACAATTCTAGTAACATAAACTAATCAAACAATTAATGATTGCAGTTAATAAGAATATATGCTATTTTGAAAATTTTAAATTTTTCGGAATTTTTGGGGTTTTGACATGTGGTATCAGAGCATGGTTCAAATACTAGGCCTTGATGTGGCCCAACTGGTTTTCGTAGAATGGTAAAAATAACATACTAACCTGTATTTTGTTTTATGTGAAAGGCAAAAAAATTCTTTTTCTGAATCTAACAGGCAGGTATGGAGAAGTTAGGAGAATATGCTGAAGAGGAGTCTCCAAACACCAAGACAAGACAGATGTCTAGAGAACCTGTGATAGAGGAGGTAACTGCTCACTCCTCAGAGCTGATGCACACTATAAAGAATTTAAAGACTGAAATAGAATCAGTCAATAAGGACAATGAAAGGATTCTGAAAACTCAAGAGGAGTTAAATCAAATTTTGATGGAAAAATTTCAGACTAAAGGGAGAAGCAAAAGATCTGAATCTGAGGAAGCTAGCCACTAGAAAGGACCTAAAAAGATGAAACTGGTTAAAGCTGAAAGCAGCTCATCATCTGAAGGGCTAAGGGAACAACAAAGCTACTACACTACTAGTGATAGTAGTGAGGCTAAGTTGTATAAGAGAAAGAAAAAGTACAGGCCTTATGAAGAGATTTCTGGGGAGTTCAAGAAAATAAAACCCCCAACTTTCAATGGAGAAACTGAAAAAGGAGAAGAGGCAGAATCCTGGTTATCTGGGATGAGAAAATATTTTCAGATATACAACTATTCAAATCAGCTGAAGGCAAGAATGGCCATCTATAATATCTCTGGAAAGGCAGATATATGGTGGCAAGATCTGAAAAGAGTTAAGGGAATCAAGGAAAAAGAAGTCAATTGGAGTACTTTTAAAAGGTACTTCAAGAAGAAGTTTATGTCCGAATAATACTATGAAGAAAGGGCAAAAGAATTTTATGAGTTAAAGTTAGGATCCATGACTATGAAAGACTTAAACAGTAAGTTCTTAAGTCTGTTAAGGTATGTGTTGTATTTAGTTGATGAGAAACCTAAAGTACAACGGTTTCTCAGCTGCCTGCCATATCATATAAAGGACAGAATCAAATATGATAACCCCAAAACTCTGGAAGAAGCCATGGGAAAGGATAATTTCTGTTTTGAACAGAATAAAAAGAAAGAAGGAATAGCCAACTGGAAGGCTAAAAAGAACAGTAATCAGCCTGAGTTCAAGAAAAAAGAGTTTGTACCCAAGAAAAATTTCAAGAATAATAAGAACAGAAATCATTCTAATGGTAAGAACTTCCAGGGAAACAAAAATGGTGTTCCTAATAATTCCAATAATTCCAATAACTTCAAGGGCGAGGAAGCTTCAAACAATCATGGAAATTTTACTAAGAATTTCGAGCGGAAGGAGCTTGTTAAGTGCTGGGAGTGCAATGGCCCGCAATATGCTTCAGTCTGCCCAAATCGGAAGAAGCCAAACAGTAATATTCATACTATACAAGATGAAATGACTGTTGGAGATTTTGCAAGGACTATGCCTCGAATCAATGCAGCATTGGAGAATCGTCAAGCGGATTATCAGACTTCCATGGTGGAAGTAGAAGGTATGGTTAACCAAACCCCTGTGACTATTTTAATAGATCCAGGTGCTAGTATTAGTTACATTTCACCTCAAATAGTAGAAAAGTGTAAATTGACTATTGAAAAGTTTGATAGCTCCTGGTTAGTTCAACTAGCCACTGAGGAAAAAAGAAAGGTAATCTGTTATCTTAAGGAATGTGCTTTAGATATGAATGATTTTAAAACTACTGTTAAATTAAATGTTTTGCCACTTGGCTTGTATGACATACTTATTGGTATGGAATGGTTAGAACAGCATAAGGTAGTTCTAAACTGTTTTTATAAGACCTTTATGTGTGTGAATAATAATGAACAGCCTGTAATAGTTAAGGGTATTCCTAGGAAAACTGTAATCAGGCAGATTTCTGCCTTACAACTTAAAAGAGCAGTCAGGAAAGGGTGTAAAGCCTATGCTGTAACCATTACAGATGAGGCGAGTAAATCTGAAAAAGATAAAATAAAAATAGAGGATATTCCTGTGTTAAATGAATTTATTGATGTTTTTCCGGAGGAAATTCCAGGATTACCTCCCAGGAGGGAACTGGATTTCACTATTGAGCTAGTACCAGGCGCTGTACCTAGCTTGAAAGCTTCGTATCGTATGAATATTCTGGAACTTAATGAATTAAAATCACAGTTAAAGGAATTAATAGATAAGAAGTATATTCGACCTAGTGTTTCCCCTTGGGGAGCACCAGTAATCTTTGTCAAAAAGAAAGACGGAACTATGCGACTTTGCATAGATTACCGTCAACTTAATAAAATGACAATTAAAAACAGATATCCGTTGCCTCGCATAGATGATCTGTTTGATCAGCTGCGTAGAGCTATGGTGTTCTCTAATATAGACCTGAGATCATGATATCATCAGGTAAGAATTAAAGAAGAGGACATTTTCAAGACAGCCTTCAGAACAAGGTATGGACATTACGAATTTGTCGTAATACCATTTGGGCTTACTAATGCCCCAACTATCTTTATGTGCCTAATGAATAACATAATGCATAAATATTTAGATAAATTTGTTGTCGTATTCATCGATGACATCTTAATTTATTCTAAAAATAAAGAGGAACATAAGGAACACTTACGGATAGTTTTACAAGAACTGCGACAGCAACAGCTCTTTGCGAAGTTCAGTAAGTGTGATTTCTTTAAGGATGAAATCTAGTACTTAGGTCACGTAGTGACTAAGGAAGGGATTTCCGTGGATCCTGAAAAGATTTGGGCAATCGAAGATTGGCCAGTACCAAAAGATGTAACAGATGTTAGGTCCTTCATGGGAATTACCGGTTATTACCGAAGATTCATTGAAGGCTTTTCAAAAATAGCTAATCCTATCACTTCCTTGCAAAAGAAAGGAAAGAAATTTGATTGGAATTTAAAATGTGAAGAAAGCTTTGAGAAATTAAAAATTTTATTAACAACTGCGCCTATTCTAAGAATAGCAGATCCTAATAAGGATTTTGTGGTATGCACCGATGCTTGTAATGATGGTTTAGGCGGAGTGCTAACTCAGGATGGGCATGTCATTTCCTATGAGTCCAGGAAGTTAAAGATCCATGAAAAGAATTATGCCACTTATGATTTAGAACTTGCTGCTATTATTCATGCCTTAAAAATGTGGCGACACCACTTAATAGGCATAAAGTTTACTTTAATGACTGATAATAAGGGTCTAAAATACCTTCTAGATCAGCCCAACTTAAATTCAAGGCAAGCAAGATGGTTAGCCTTCTTAAGTGAATACAATTTTAAAATTCAACACATAAAAGGAAAAGAAAATAAAGTGGTTGATGCTTTGAGCAGAAATGCAAAGCTGAATTTTACAACAGCAATCAGTACTTATGCTTCTGATTTAAATGAACAGCTGACTTAAGGGATGAAATTGGATGAAATTTATCAAAAATTTCAGGTTACAGCTAAAGAAGAACCTATGGAAAGTCTAATAAAAGGTTATAGTCTAAATAAAGATGGATTTTTATTGTTTAAGGATAGACTGTATGTGCCTAATGTGCCTAAGGTTAAATTGCTGATTCTGGATGAAGTTCATAAAACCCCTTACTCTGGGCACCCAGGCTACCAGAAGACTATCACCATGTTAAGAAAATATTATTTCTGGCCTAATATGAAATCTGAAGTAGCTGAGTATATAGCTAGATGTTTGGACTTTCAACAAGTGAAAACAGAACATCAACATCCAGCTAGGTTACTGCAACCTTTGCCTATTCCTAGTTGGAAATGGGAAATAATCAGCTTAGATTTTATTACTGGATTACCCAGAAATCAAAATCAGAATGATTCAATTATGGTGGTAGTAGATAAACTAAGTAAAGCAGCACATTTTATTCCTGTTAAAACCACTTACAAGGCTGCAAACATAGCTGACATATTTCTAAAGCAAATTTTTCAGCTACATGGTGTACGTAAGATTATTATTTCAAACAGGGATCCTAAATTCACAGGGAATTTCTGGAAATCCTTGTTTAAAGGATTAAACACAACACTAAATTTCAGCACCTCTTTCCATCCTCATACAAATGGACAGACAAAAAGAGTGAATCAGGTGTTGGAAGATCTGTTAAGAATGTATGTCAAGGATCAACCAAGTAAGTGGGAGGATTACTTGCATTTAGCAGAATTTGCTTACAATAATAACTATCAATCCTCAGCTAAGTTCAGCCCATTTGAAATTCTGTATGGGAGTAAATGTAACACTCCTATCTCCTGGAATAATCCAGTAGATAGATTGGTGTTAGGACCTGAATTATTGAAGGAAATGGAACAGATTGTGAAACAAGTGCAGGAAAACTTAAAGGTGGCACAGGATCGACAAAAGAGCCAAGAAGATTTGAAAAGAACTCCTAAAGAGTTCCAGGTGGGTGAACATGTGTTCATAAAGGTAAGACCAAAGAAAAGCTCCCTAAGACTGGGGAGCTGTGCAAAACTAGCACCACGTTACTGTGGTCCGTTTGAAATTCTATCCAGAATTGGTCAAGTTGCATATCAGTTAGCATTACCACCTAATTTGAAAGTGCATAATGTTTTCCATATTTCTGTTCTGAAAAAGTATGTTCATGATGCTACTCATGTAATTGATTGGAATGTTGTACATGTGGAACCAGAAGGAGAAGTTCTGGTGGAACCGGACTGTATCCTCGAGAGGAGGGAAATTACTCTGCGGAACCGTGCCATTGGACAGGTGAAGGTGCAATGGAAGCACCTCAGTCCTGAAGAGGCTACATGGGAACTGGAAAGTAAGATGCAGGAGGCATACCCGAATATGTTCCAGGAGGTTCCTGAGGAAGAAGAATAAGTAACATCGAGGACGATGTTACATTTTAAGGGGGTGTGTATGTCACATACCCCAATTTTGTAAAAATAGGTCAAATTATTTAATTATATTCCTGAGACATTATGTTAAATTTAATGCTAAGTAGGAATTGATGACTCAGCAGAGTCAACAGAAATGGAGTGTAATTCAGAATATTTTATTATTAATAAATAAATTGTGGAGACAACGGCATGGGAGAGCTGTTAAAAAGAGGTTACTAGTCAAACTGGTGGATGGAACTAGGTGGAAAGGCAAAATACAAGTGGCAGCATCCTCAAACACTTCCTAAGTTGCAGGTGGCAACTTCCCTATATTTGGGGTCATGATCCCCCAAGAAAGTGGGATTAGAGTAGGTGGCTCATTAAATGACAGATAACCCAAAAAAGACCTAGGCAATCTTTTAAAAGTACTCAATGAAGAGAGTTGAGGTGGCTCATATATTTTCTAGAGAGAATTCATTCAGGTGAATGTTATTCAGGAAATTCATTGAGGAAGAGGGAAATACAGTAAGGAAGTTGTTTTAAGAGGATTGTTGTAGTAACTTGATTTCGTTACAGCTTTTTGGATGAGAGAACTGACTCATAGTTCTGAGTTAATACTGAGTTTGAAGACTGGTATCTGACTTTGTTGCACCTAGTTCCAGCCAGGGAGACCAGAGCAAGCTCGGGGGTCCTGCGGAGTCACTGTCTGAGCGCTCTCCAGGAGTTGGTAGGGAGGAACGGCCTCCCATTGCTGTTGTTGTCCCAGTTTAAACAGGTTCTGTCACTTATCTCTTTATGTTTAATGAGTATAAATGGATGCATGTTATGCTTATATTATATGACTGAAGAGTTAGTTAGTCTAGTAATGTGAGTATCTCAGGTTATTAGTAGTTAATCTATTGCTGAGTTAAAGAATTATTGTGTTTTTCTACATCTGGGTTCACCAGACCGTACTCCAGCACAGTATCTCCGTATTGGGAAGTAACATCCTTCTGAACCGAGCTTCTTATTTTGTTACTCCAGTAACTACAAGTGTCTTACAAATTCATAAGTTATTTTCTTATAGTCTTAAAAACTACTTCCTAGTACTGTATCTTTGTTTTTAGTAAATGCTACTGTAAAGGATAGAAAGTAGAAGTTAGACTAGAATTCATACTGTTTTACTATATAGTTTCCTTCCTTGTATTCAGATAATTTCATTTCTAAAAATTAACTCAAAGCAAGAACAAGTTACAGAGCTATTATTCTTTTTATTCAGAATATAAACATGTTAATAATTGTACTTACAGAGCATTTGTAAGTAAACTTTATAACTAAGAGAATAAACTAATTACGGCAGAATGTAGGTATTATTAATATATAAAAGCTACAGAAATGTCAAAAGATAATATATTCATTATAGTAGTAGTAAGGTATTTTATCTTTGTTTTGCTATTATTTTAAGTAGGATTCTTATTACTATAAATATTCTCTAGAATTAAACTTACTGTCCGAGCTGCAAGTAATTGACAGTTTTTAATCTTACTCCTTTATGGGTATAACTGTGCAGTAGTAAATACTTTTCCTTATTCATAAGGAGGTCAAATTTTTAAACCTAATACATTTTGCGCAGGAAGAACAACAGCATAATGCTATCTTCTTTAGGATATAAAATAAACAAAGGTATACATATGGAGAATATAATACTCCAATAAAGACAAGATTAATAATTTGTATTAGTAAGCATTATTGTAATAATAATATCATACTTTTATATTATACAACATAGGGGTAATATTCTTTTTAAACTTGAGATTGTCAACATTGTTAAAGTTACAATCATGAGTTAAATATACTCAGTTTTACAGTATAACCTGTCATTTTCCTGGAAACTCTTTTAAAATAAATTAAAAGTAAAATGTAAGAACCTTTATAGTTTAAGGGTAGAAACCCTATATATCATTTAAGAAGTTAATGCATAACAAGTAAATCAAGGTACATAACCCTAACATTAACATTATTAAAAGAGTTTATCAACAGTAAAATAGCTCAGTTGTTATTTTAAATCAATGGAAAATAACAGAATAGTAAATTGCTCGAACATCGAGCTTAACCATTATGGTATAAACCATTTATTTTACTCACAGTTACTAACAGAGTTTATAATTTTAATTCATAATGGCAGATTAAGAAACTAAACTTAATCTCAAACTGTAAAATTAGGGTTGAACCCTATAAATCCAGATTATACAAGTAAAATAAATACTAAGAGTTAAGACAATATTTTCAACTACGGCCGTATTATAAATTCACAATAATAAGCTGTTATAAACCCATATTTTATTTATTCCTATATAGAGCATAGATTCAAAATGTATGCGTTAAACAAACCAAAAGATACAGGAAAGCATTATAATAAGCTATATTACAAAACTTTGGGTGAAAACCCTGAACATTCAAGAGTACAGTAAAAGAAACAGGATGTCGAGGTCATAACCTCATCCACAGGCAGGTTTACAGCCCAGTTCCTTTTATACATTATTTCTTTTACAGTATTTTAAACACAGAAGAAAAACTAATAATTACAACATCGGCTTAAGCCGCATCACCCATGCATAGCGTAGGGGTTTACCCTGTTAAAATTCATTTTAACCTGTAGTTTAATAAGACTGAATGGAACTGAGGTAACCACAAGGGTCACATATCTCAAAGCTAACCTCTAACAGCCCTAAAAACCAGCAACGAGGGAACGCCATGTTGAGACCAGGCTTACCGAGGAAAAACAACAGCTGAAATCTTGCGTTTTCCACTCCATAAGGAGGAGACCGAACCTGCAAAAGAGGGAGCAGCTGATTATTTTAAAACCTTATCATTAATGGCTAAACTATTTCTTGAAATGAAAAAAAATGAAGGAACAACCTGTAACTTACCGCCGAGTGTGATAGAAGTGTAGCCACCGAAAGTAGCCAGATAACCACGAGCAGAGGGAGCGTAAACCCTTCCTTTGTCACTGAGAAGAACGAGCTCGCTGGAGTGAAGGATACCTATCACAAGGGAGGGCATTGACAGTATCAAGTCGAGGTAATGCACTACGCAGTGACAGGGTCGACAATGGGTGCCAAAGGGGGAAAACCCTAGGTATTCAACAACTTTAAAGCCGCCAACAGCAAGATTTTTAACTCCCACACAGTGCAGTAGATGAGCACGAAGAACTGGAGCAGCATAGAAGCTGCTATCAACAACGTAACAACGAAATGAACCAGAAGGGTTTGCAGAGCGGCCAAGCCCGAAGGTGAAGGAGAATTGACGAATTAGGGTTGAGTCAACTATTTTATAACGCCAGTGGATGGCTAAGGAGTGACCACGTATTACTTTTAATACATTGCATGCAGTGGGTTGAGTTCTAATGTTCCACGATGAGTTTTCCATTGATTGATTTTTCAAACAAAATCATAGCGTGGAGATCCCATAAGGTCGTTACACCATGGTATCACCTGCCACATAACTTTCAAACCACGTACTTTAGATAAGTGCATATAAAACTTTACATTATAGATTTTGTTTATGATTAGTCTTGTAAGTATTTAGACATAGCGAATTGTTTTTTATTTATAAGGGTTATAATAATAATGGAGTAATGTTAGGTATAGTTGTTTACAATTCTACAACTATATTGTCAATTGCTATAGTCTGCATTGAAGGTGAAAGACTTGTCATTCTCTTTTTATATGACTATAACTTGTAGAAATCAATTTATATAACCCACTAATTTTGAGTTGGGTTACTCTAGTCCATTTTTATTTGTTATTGCTAATATAATAACAATCTCTTAATAGTCTTAGTATCCTTCTTCCATGCTCAAAGATTTACAAAGATTGTATAAGTGAGTGTATGTTAGGCAGCTTGTGTAATCTAATTATAACCATTCTTGTTGGTAGTATAGTCTAGAAAACTCATAAATGGGTTTAAGTATGATAATCTAGGACTGATTCTAAAGGTGTTTATGGTTATTATCCAAATGTCGATAATGGAAATAGAAGTAGCTTTTCAAACATTGCGAATCCTTTAAATGTTAAGAGAAGACTTGTTTTCAAACAGTAAATTTTGTAAATGCTTAAAGTAAGAAATAATAGGTCGATACTTGTAATATCTTAGCATTTACATCTACAGATGCAAACCTGATCATATTGCAATCTAATCATGGCATTTCTGCAATAACTATAAATAACAGAGTTTAATCTTTGTTGTTATGAATTTTCTACCATGCTAGTTGTTTAAGTAAAAAGTAATTATTACATTTTTACACTAATATTCAGTATGAGAATTTAAATGGTTTTATTCTCTGAAGAATTGTTAAACTCTATTTTTTTGGATAACGAAGTTAACTGTCATCTATATGAGTAGAATTCAATTCTCTAGCAATAGATCTCAAAGAAACTTAGTAAAAGTTTTACCTGTAGAAGCATGGCAAATCTGTCTAGCATGTATGTACTTTCACTAATTAAATTATATACAGCAAATCATATTGTGAACTTCCGAGACTTGTTATCAGGGACCAGTATATCTTACCTGTATACCTGTAATAGAAGGAAACTGTTGCGTTAACTCGGAAGCTAAGTAAGCCCAGTCCTTCATGACAAACCGACCTTGTGTCGCAAACAGAAAAACAATCAGTAACGGAAAAGAATTACTCTTTAAAAAGTTAAGTATAATCAAAAGATTATTTAGTTACAATTCTAGTAACATAAACTAATCAAACAGTTAATGACTGCAGTTAATAAGAATATATGCTATTTTGAAAATTTTAAATTTTTCGGAATTTTTGTTGTTTTGACACCCAATATAGTCTATTTTTCATCGGTAGATGACATATGGTTTTAAGAATCTGAAAGAAATTATTTTTTCAAAATCCTCCACTAGAGCTTCATTTGGCGCTGAATGATTAATTATGTTGTGCTCATCCCAATACAAATAGTGGCATGTTTTCTTCTTATTCCTATAATAAGATCCACATGCATAGTAGAATTCATTCCCACACCTGCAATGTGAAAATAGTCGTAGGTTATTGGTTACGTTTGACAGAACTAGAGCTCGCAACAACTATTGTAAATAAATGGAAATACAATAATTTGATGTAATATATTAACCATGCAACTTGAATAATATTTACTACAAATCTCTGTCATCTGAAATACCCAACAAACTAAAGAATTTCAAGACAAAGGAGATTTATCAAATTCAAATTGGAAAAACAAAGTTGCAGAGAGATTTGAGGAATGTTCCCAAACATAAAGGCCATTTGATATATCTACATTATATGCATTTAGGTCCTCTCAAATTGTTAATTTGAGTGGTAATTAGTATTACATTCATTCAGGGGTTTGTAATCACCGAGAGAGAGAAGGTCATGTTTAGAAAACAGTCACGTGTAAAAAAAATGCTTATTTCAATATGCAAATGACTACAATCCTCTCATTCCAAGTGTTAAAACTCAGTATAATGAAGACAACTAAGAACCAACATGTATCCTTAAAATTGAATCCATGGGATAGACAGGCCTAACCATTGCAGAGAATCCTTGAACACCATATCCTAATTGGCATCGAGATAATCACTTAATGGGGAAATGTAATTAGACTTCAAAGCTATTAATAAGTTGTGAAAATTCACTTGTGTGGCTATACAAGCAATTCTTACCACTGCCAATTAGGATAAATCAATGCATTTGATAATACCTTTAAACTTATATGAATTTGCATGAAACAATAGTATAAGCAATAAATATAATAGCTCTCAGATGAGTCGCCATGGGCTAACACTTCTTCCAGTAGTGACATTGGAAATTTGTATGAGAAGTTCAGATGCTTGACACATAATGATGCAAAACTTGGAAATAGACTCAATAATTCCAGTGAAGGAATTGACATGGTATGTTTTTGGCAAATGGAAAAGTAAACACGACTTGGACTTACCTAGCTAAAACCAATGATACCTTTCCTGATGTTTCTAGTCCATTTTCATGAATATAAACCTAGGAAAAGGATTAAAGCTTGAAAAACACTACCTGTCTCTATCCACAAGAAATAAAGATAAAACAAGCAAACCAAGAAAACACAAATTGGGAAGCTGTAAATCATTCAATACAATTGTCTGAAAGAGACATGGTTTAGAATTCCAAAGATCTCTGTAAGTTCGTGTTTTCTTAGGACAATGTATATATAGTCCAGAATTTGAAACAACTTATGCAGAAATCCTAAACTGATTGCTGAGCTGAATTATGCGTCCAATCTCCTATTTATTCTTAATCACTAAAATTTACTAAACATATATTAAAACTTGAAATCCATATAAGAAGGATACATATTCATACCAACATTTCATATGGAAGAAACCATGTGTGAGCTCAATCATTCACTTGCATTCTTGAAAATGTCTCCATTGTCTATTTTGTGCAAGACAATCCAATGTGACGTCATTGGAGTTTCTCTCATCACCTAGTAGACTCCAGTATACTTCACCACTCATTGATGAATGCCGTGGCACACAACTGTCAGCACAAAAGAGTATGTGACATTCTGGGAATTCAACACTTCTGATTATGGTATACTTAGGATGGATGGATGAGATTTTCTTGCTGATGCATCTTGTCCCTTGCCAAACATTGCAGAACAATTTGGGAAAGGAAAATACACCCTGTTTGAATCAAGGATGTTTGCCTCTGCAAGAGATTTTAACAAAGCTTCGAAGCAATTATCTAGAAGAAAGGATTTGCAATCCCCGGCATACATGTAATGTCACAACCAATTTGAGGACACCGTATTGGAACTTGGGAAGTTTGCAACTTGCTATCTACATATCTTACCATGTAGTGAGAGAAAAATTTGTGAAAACATTTCATTGTAACCATCTCCCATGGTGCCTTATCTTCACAACAAATCAAGCATTTTTCTGTTACAGATGCATCTCTAAGATCAACTCTCTTTGATGAAGCTCTCGGCATGTCAATTGCTTCTTTTTCCAAAAACTGAGATTTTCTGATGTCATAGTTAGGAATAAGTGTGAAGACAAAATTGTCTAAAATCCAAACATGTTCCAGAATTCATTTCCTCACAGCTATCAATAGTTGATTCTCAAGATTCTAGCCTCGGGCTATCTGATCAATGTAATCATACCAACAAGATGCATTCAGTTATGTATTTTAAAAGAAATCTAAAAATGCATATTTAATTTAGTGCATGCTCATCAGGATAAATTTAGTTATTCCACTAACAAAATAGTCTGCAGAGGAATCAAACACGGTTCACCAGTGACCCTGATATGTTGAAATTAAGACCTCAACAATTATATATTATTGATTTCAACTAGCCAATTCCAACAATGACATAAATTCAGCTTTCGTTCTGAGCAGAGCTATCATGAATTTTGACTAGAAAATCTAACTATGACAAATTCAGCTTATGAATTGTGCAAACAACCTATTATAGATTTTAATTATTTGATCCAAACCATGACAAATTGAGCCTATAAACTAAGCACATAGACCATTATGGAATTCTATTAGTCGATGTTAGTCATGAAAAATCCAATTTAAGATCTTGCTAATCAGTCTATGACTCTATTATGGACTTTGACTAGTGAACACGGACCTTCATAAGTCAATTTAACATCTCAGTAGACACTAAAATGTGGATTTTCCACTAGTCAATACCAATCATAGTAAATCCAGAGAATATATCTAAAACCGGGTAATCTTGCCAATATGATTGGTTCACTTATAATGTCAACATAGTATTAAGACATCCACTAGTTTTTCGTTTTCATGATGATTTGTCTCTGCTCTCACCCTAATGGCATGGTTCTCAAATAGATGATAAGTCCTTGGCGATTTTGACAGAATGACTTCTCACCTGGTACCTAAGCCAAAGGAAGTATGTTATGTGGGGTGCAACCCATAGGGCGTCTTTCTTGAAGCACTTCCAAAAAAAAGAGGATGCTCTATATACAAGTTATTTTCTCATCTAGAACAATCACAATGATATCACCTGCAACTTTTGCAATCTAACCATGAGAGTTTTAATCAACCATAGATATCATTGCAAACTCACCTAAATATTTTCCCAGTCACAATCTACATGTCTTTTATTCCGCGCAAGTAGGTCATGAATAGATCAACTGAACCTTTCATAAAAATGTACCAATGTCTATACTCTATTCTACGTGAATCAACTAAAACATTAAAAAAAAACTTACATATAAATTGATCTTTAGTACAGGAAAATCACAACACATTTTGCACAGCCTTTTTGGATAACAATCCAGTGATGGCTTTTTTCTGAAAGTCTTTTTGTGAGCAAATGTTTTCACAGATGTTTGTGGCATAGGTTTTCTATATTAAAGGCAATAAGGATAAATCATGCCCTCTCATCAAGGTATTATAAATAGATACATGAGATTTTATCATTCAATACTCACCCTTCCTTTCCCTTCCTCTTGAGGGACTTTGTTGGATCATTAAGGGAGGGTGATTTGGAAAGTGGCCATTGTTCCATGGTGATTTGGAGAGTGCTAGTGGTATGAGCAAAATCATAATTGGATAATCATTGACAACTGAAAATTCACAAGTGACCAGTGGTTACTTCCTCAACTATAGTGAGAACGTATGTGCCTACTAAGCATGAAGTTTTGATAGTGTTTGGCCCAGAGCTTTACCAACACAAAATAACATAAAAAAAAAATAGGAAAAGAACATAGGATTTTTTTCAGATGGGTTTCCTTGACATAAATCTTACAGATGGGATTCTGTAAAATGATCTTCACATTTGGACATTCTTCTGATCGATTAGGGATTTCTTAAAAATTGAATTTCCGCCTATAAATTTATAGAACCTGGATTTTACAGAAACAAAACATTTTCAACAGAGTTCCCACAAATGGGTTCTCACATATTCATTTTTACATTGATTTTACACCGACCCAAATAGATTACCTGATCCTACACAAGATCTAAATCCATAAAGGCATGAATACAAGGAACGATCAGCTCCAAAGATGCCAATAACCCATCCATGAGGGATAGATGCTCGGCCATGGTTCTGTCAACATAAAAGTCCAATTTCTTCTACACTTGCATCAAGTTATCCCCATCAAGGCTCTGTATGATGACACCTATTCCAGACGAACTAAGACCCAATTCACCTAAACCAATTTCATACATGCCCTTAAACGCCATTTTACAATAACTCTCCAAACGTGACCCCTTGGGTATCAACCATGAGAGATTCCAGGAATCTCTACACCTAGGAAAACTGCAGTAGCTCAAATCACTGTATTATTCATCTTCTTCTGCATCTCTCTAGTCCTCTTCCTCCTCCTCATCCTCATAGGACCCAAATTATTCAATATCAGACCACTCCCACTGGTTAGAACCACTAGTTTGGTCAATCAAATACTCTGTGGATGATGTGGGTTCTTCAAAATCCTAATGGGCATCCTACCATTCTCTTTTGGGCCCCGAGGATAACTCATTTTGATAGGTTAATAAAATATTTTGTTTCACATTTTTAATATCCCAAGTCAATATTCATATTGAATATTCAATAGTATATAGTCAGGGTGTCCATCAATAGCTTGTTTCTTAATAGTCAGGGTGTCCATTGGTAGCTTGTTCCTTAATTTTATTTATATATTAGCATATTGTATATTATTTATTAATTATATATATTATAATATTACAAATCAATTTCCTGGATTGGGTGAGAGTGCGCTAAACGAGCAAATGAGCAGTGAGAGGATAAGAGGAGGATGGAAATTTAATAGACCTTCCATATGAATGCTTTAACCTACCAAGCCAATGTGAACAATATTGAATATGATTTATGGATATTGAACCCAACAAAATCATGGTGGTAGAAGCACCACTGGCTTCAAATTCTAGGCAGCAAAGTCATTCCAGTTTCTTCTGCAAAGAGAGAAGGGTAGACTTAGGGACCGAGAACATAGATTTCACAATCTAAAATAAGATTTATCAGTGCATTGTTGTTATAGAAATGGTAAGGGAGTACTTCTAAGGTTCTTATTTTTTACATTAAAAAAAGGTCATTGAACTTTTCCTGCAAAGAGGTACTAGGGGAAATTTTTTGGCATTCTAAACATAGTTGTTATGAGAAGAATAACACATGGGTAAAACTGATGAATTAACGGAGAATAAAAACTTGGTGAATTTCACTAATAAGATGTAAAAGAATCTTACTTGTCGAAACTTCAACGAATGTCGAAAGGGTCAAACATGAGTGACATTTTTTGTTAAACGATATATGGGAATGGGAAGGGTGATGAGCTAAATGTGAAGGTACAAAAAAACAAAACATGATGATGCATAGAGTGGGAAATGATAAATATATGAAACTTGACTTGGCCTCTACAGAATGGTAATGCACAATGTTGATTCATTATGGCTCCCATTCTCTGCATAGTACATCACCCTAACACGTGTTAATTATAACTTGCGAATTACGACAATGTTTATATCACCCATATGTTTTATTGCTTTGGTTTTTTCCACTAGTGGTCTTGTCGAGCCTTATAAAAACATATATAATTATATGCCAAGGTCATGTAAAAATGCTATAAAAACTATAATTATATGCCAAGATGCCAAGGTCGCATCCAAATTAGCATATAAAAACTATAATTATATGCCAAGGTGCCAAGGTCGTGTCCAAATTAGCCTATAAAAACTATGATTATATGCCAAGGTCATGAAAATTAGCCTTATAATTAAAATTATATGCCAAGGTTTAGTGTTTTTTTTTATATGCCAAGGTCATGTCCAAATTAACATATAGTCGGGTTGCATTAATTCAATTTTGTTAATATAGAGACATGTAAATATATATTATGTATATGTTAGAATTTACTAAATTCTAACACTGGAGATGGATTTTGTCTCTGAATCCATCTGCAATGTTAGAATTTAGTAAAATGTACAAATTCATTGTAAAATTTGTAATTTTTTTCATTGCCGGAGTGACAACTAAAACTGACCAAATAAATGACCAATTGTTATGTGGTCATTTTTAGTCTAGATATCCCATTGTTAGAATATAATCCGTAGGGATTATATATTTTGCAAATAAATAAATAAAACTGATGTAGGAAGCCGAAAAGGCTGGGCGGAAGGTGAAACTCAACCGTCCTATGAATTGTATAAATATATGCATTAGTAAGGGAATAATATTGAATCGGGAGTTATACCTAACAAGTGGTATCATGGAATTGCACATCAGACTATCGTTCCCTACAATCCTCAACAAAATGGTGTAGCAAAAAGAATGAATAGAACCATAATGAATATGGTTCGCTCTATGATGTTTTTCAAGAATGTAAAACTAATGTTTTGGGGTGATGCAGTAAAATGTGTAGCATATTTGAGAAACAGAAGTCCCTCAAATGCTCTTGATGACAAGACTCCACATGAAATGTGGTTTGTCCATCTCCCTTCAATCAGGCATCTCAGAGTTTTTGGTTCCACCTCTTATGCCTTGATTCCAAAGGAGCAAAGAAACAAGCTTGGTGCTCGAAGCAGAAGATGCATTTTCCTGGGGGTACGAAGAATACTCCAAGGCATACCGTTTGTATGATGAGGTAAACAAGAAATTTGTTATTTCCAGAGATGTCATTTTTCTTGAAACTAATAAAAATGACCAGTCCATTGAGAGACAACTTGATCATTTGGAAAGTTATCCTCATCCAAAGACATATTCTGAAAATGAATATGAAATTCCAAACCTTGAAGGGGGGATTACTATTCTGGATCAACCTTTGGAATTTCCATATGAAGCACCAACTCCCACGCATGAAGAAGTTCCTGTTACTTTACCTGAACAAGAGGTTCAACTGGATGATGTGATT
Source organism: Pseudotsuga menziesii (assembly GCA_001517045.1). Taxonomy (NCBI): domain Eukaryota; kingdom Viridiplantae; phylum Streptophyta; class Pinopsida; order Pinales; family Pinaceae; genus Pseudotsuga; species Pseudotsuga menziesii. The sequence goes on along the minus strand of LPNX010670053.1, from coordinate 50,403 downwards.
GAGAGAATTGAAATACTCTCAATCAATGATGAAGCACCACCAACTGATCAACCAGGACCATCACGGAAGATTCCTAAATGGGCCACAAAGACACTTGGAAGTGTCCATCCAGATGAAGTTGGAAAGACGGGAACGAGAAGTTCAAAAAGACATGAAGATGGAGGAGAAGCAGATAATTCAGGTGATGATGTATCATTTGATTGTGAATTTAATTTATCTGCTAACTTTGAACCAACTTCCTTTGAAGAAGCTTCTACTCGAGTTGAGTGGAAAGAAGCTATGCAGAATGAGTATGATGCACTCATTGGAACCAAACCAATTGGCTGCAAGTGGGTGTATAAGAACAAATACATATCAGATGGCTCACTTGACAAGCACAAGGCGAGGCTTGTAGGAAAATGCTATGCACAGAAAGAAGGA